>OZ020614.1:56646511-57093925 GCA_963971575.1 Liopterus haemorrhoidalis
TTATTCACGCGCCCTGCACTAATACTTATGAAAGTGGACATTAGTCAAGTCATATTAACGAAAATTAATATATGAAAGTAAAACATTTTGAGTTCCACTGTACAAACATATTCGTGTATAATTACCATATTTTTTATGTAAGTGTTAATAACTGGACATATAAGTTTTATTTTTAAAATTTACGGTAATTAAATAATAAGAAAAATATATTTTTGCAGTTATGCATTCTGGGGCTCCGAATTTATTCCACATCACTAAAATAAAAGGTGAGACGCAGTCTCAATTTATAAATTCAAGTGGAAAGCCATCTTTTTTTGATAACAGGTTTTGTGAGGGGCCCAGAAAACAATTTTACAGGTTAACTAAGTATTTTAAACTTCATATGGTTGAGCGGAGTACAGTAGCCTCCACTGGAATTTGTCACTTAATGTACTCCATACACCCAATTATATTATTTGCTCCAATTTTTCTAGCAATTAAATGTCTATCCAGTTATGCACATTTAATGCAAAAATAAATAAAAATTAAATAAGTGTAGATAATTGTTTTTGAAATTTTATATTTGTGTTTTACATTCACTTTTTGGTTACTGCTAGTCAGGCTGACTTTTGGTTATACTCACACAAGTCCTATATCTTGATCTGTTAAGTGTCAGGTCTTTGGGGTATCTTGTATACCAATATTATAGATATTCTTTTTCGAGGTCTTCTACTGGTTCATAATGTTTAATTATCCTTAAATGGAGAAATTAACCATAAGCTTTTCAAGTGTTTAAATTTACAAACTGTTCCTCTAAATATTAATTTAGTAACCTATGGATCGCGACTCAAAATTGGGTCATTTGGTATATTGATTGGGTCGCGAAATATTTTCAATAAGAACAATATTTTTGCCTAATAACATATGATACGTTATAAATGTACAAAAAAACATTTTAAACTCCTTTTTAATTTGTTACCTGTATAAGAATATTATTTTATTTAACAAGCATATAATTGAGGCTATATTTCACGAGGATGAAATTTACCACCCAAGCCGTAGGCGAGAGATTTAATTAGTCGAGTGTAATATAGCCATTATATGGCGAGTCAAATACATATATAAAATATTTTATTGCCAGGCAATTAAAGTACAAATTTAAAAAATAAGATTACATATTGGTTATACATATGCCTAATTGTATTTCTATGTATTCAAGTATAAATATTTTATTATTTTTTAACAATAGTTTTTAATACTATGTTGCCACACACAATTAGTTACGCTGGGAAAAAGGGCAAAACCCAGCACTTTGAGTCAAATACAATATACGTTCTACAACTATATAGTTTTATCACTAAAATAATTGCAGATTTAATTTAAAAACACAGTAATTCTAAGCAGGGCCGGATCTAGGTAGTGGCGAGCGAGGCAATTACATCGGGCACAGAGTTGGTAAGGGCACAAGAAAGAATTGAGGCGCAAAAAACATTTGCTACAAAAAAAAAACATTTGCACTGTTTTATTGATAAACTAAGTATACCTACATGTCAACAGTGGTTAAAAAAAATTAGATCAGGAAATTTATTCTTGGATAATGAACCCCGAAGTGAAAGGCCCTATAAAGGAATAATTTAATATGAGATGTTAAAACCGAGCTAAAGTGTTAATTCTGATCTCTACTGTGAACCATTGGATCGGCTGAATCAGAACTTGACCAGAAAACAGCCAGAAATTGTGAATAGAAGAGAAGTTATTCCTCAACAAGACAACGCCCGAACTCATGCATCAAAAAAGACACGTGAAAAATTTTCCGAGCTTAGTTGGTAGGTTCTACCACATCCATCCTTTTTAAGATCGCAGTGCCATATGCGGCAAAGCTGGAACACTCGAAAGTGACATTAAACTGTTACTCGTGTATTTGTTTACATGGTGAAAATGAACAAGAATTGTATTTTTCCTGTTTTCCGAGCTTTTTTTTTTAATTTAAAGGTAATCTACGATTTACAAGATATGTAATAATATACTATTCTAAAGAAATTTCAAGGAAATTTTTAGTTTTTCATTGTATTTTTAATTCTTTTTGACTGTCTGTCATTATAATAACAACAAAAATATGGTAAATATATTAGTAAAAATGAATATCTCTGCCTGAAAAAGTAGAGGGGCCTTTTAATATATCAACTGAGTGATTTAGGCAAATTTTGGGTAGGATAAATGCTTTTTTTCAGTATTTTTTTGGACGTAAAAAATCACTTTTCATAAAATGCTACGAGCAAACATGCATGCCTGGGCTTGGATTTTTGCCCATTTTTAGGTTTTGGGTCCATAAAAATCTACGATCCACTTTCTCTCTGCCTTCAAACGTCGTTTCAACTGATATTTCGATTTAGGTAAAATATGGAATGTTTAAGAAGGATTCTTCCTTATTCACGATTTAAATTGCGGCACACAATAAAATTGATTGTTTTTTTTTTCATGATTCACAAAAATAAAACACAAACAACAAAAGAACATGTATTTCTCAATTGAACAAAACAAAACAATGTCACTTTCGTATTTTCCGCAAATTGCCACCAGATGTTAGGGCGCTTAGGAAGTTTCCCCTATTGTTAATACATATTTTATAAAAGAAAACATAATAAAAATATGTTTTATTTTTAAAAGTGATGTAAAACTGGTGAAAATTAAAATAGGCGTAAGAGAAATAGTTAAATTTTAATAAAACATAATTTTAATTTGTTTTATATTAAGCTTTTAAATTTAAATAATAAATGTTGAAACAGCGTGCCATATATATGCAGAGCCACAGTAAGGGGGGGGGGGGCGGAGGGGGCGACGGCCCCTAGCGCACTAAGGAAAAGGGCGCCACAGTGCGAAGGTGAGGACCTTTTCTTTTTTTTTTGCTCATCACTTGAATTTTGGGAAGTGAGGACCACCTTTTTTTTGCTAAGGGCGCCAAAACAAAGTTTTGCCCCTAACGCAAGTTTTCCTTACTGCGGCTCTGTATATATGCTACCTAGCAATGCTTGTCCCCTTTATTTTAACAAGAAGTCGCAGATTTCATCGTTAGGTTATTAACCTTTAAATATTTTTTGTAGATATTGAGACCACTCCGCAGATTATGAACCTATTTTGGGGAACCAGCAGATTATATTTGTTTATTTCCAATATCTTGAAATAAAAAAAGTTTTACAGTAAAGTGTACACATGCAATTTACAGTACACTTCTTCAGAAGTTTACATTGTAATATTCATATTTTATAACTGTATTTTTATGCACAAATAAAAAAAAATATATAACCCGAATGCATCAATAATTAATAAACATTATGACTCAACATAATATATGTAATGATTAATGACACTATATTTTATTTTACGAATAAAAAATGAAATAAAATTAAACGAGCTATGTTCCTTTGACAGTCAATTTATAAAAAAAATCGGGAAGATATTTTTGCCCTTCGTAAGCCTCTCGAATTGCGAATGACCATTCTTAATTTATACAGTCAAAACAGATGTTATCGCGAATAAAAAAAGAGGTGAATGAAAAAATATACGGTGTAGTGGTACACGTGGTATTCAAAAATATTCAGGTAACAAAAAAAGGCGCGGATTAAATCGTGTGAAGTGAGTAAAATATATGGAGGTTTATTATCACCCATAAAATCTTTAAATATAGAATTTTAATTTTTAATACACATAATATTTATGATACACCATTAAATGTATATTATATTTGATATTATTATTAATAAAAATTTTATTCTCTATTTAAAAAAATACAGCAATTACAGTTAAAGTTAAAAAAAATTACAATTAAAATGCTTATGGGTAGAGCTATTTATTTAATACTTTTATATTGAGAACTGACACGCTCGAATACGCAGTCTGGTGGTCAAATATTGTACTAGGCACTCTAGTACTGTTTGAACTTATTCCATATATTCTAAGGTTGAATTATTGTTATAATATCGATAGAAGTTGTGAAAAACGATAAAAGTAGAATAAATTGTTGTGTTTTTGGCTGTCATTCAAGACAGGACAAAGATAGGCATCTTATTTTATTTTATTTTTTTTCTTAAGAATAATAGAGGGAAAGTTAATATTAAGTCCAGATTAGGAAAAGATTTGATTATGGACATGGGGAAGGCATGGGAATATATTTTGAGTTAAAAAGTAACTGATACTATGCGAGTTTGTTCATTAAATTTGTCGCAGAAAAACAAAACTGCACTAATATGCTTGCACCTGCAAGTTGCATATTTAACTTTTATCTGCTCCTGTCCAACTAAAACTAATTTTATTTCATGAGGCCATGAACATAATGCACTTCTTTGCAAGCAGTATCCTTATATTGTAAATTCAGATGACCAACACTCAGATGTACCACATAAAATTACGTGTCCGGCATTTAACACCTGCTCATCTACAAATTACACTTCAATAAATCTACTGAAATTAAACTTTAAATACTGTAATTTGATGCCCACCTTCTGTTATACACCTCGATACATGTGTAGCACGTAAAAATAAATAAAATTTCGCAAATATTTACTCGCATCTTCATAAAATTAAAATGTACTGTGCTCAAATTAACCTGTTCGCTATTAGCATATTGACAGCTGAGTTCTAGAGACAACAGCCATATTGCCTTGGAGCACAGCGCTGCCACCGGTAATGTCACTTCTCAATAGCGCACGTCTATCTTACTACATTGGTCAAATATCTGGCGACGAAGTAATAGCGTTTTTGATTTGTATGCTCGGAGTGCTCCGACAGTGCTCTCAGAACAAAAAACGTTTTCGATTTGGTTTAGAGCAGTTGGAGCGCTCAGAAATTAATTTTCGATTTACTCAGTCGATCGTAACGCGAGTGTTTTCGGAGCACTCAATTTGATCTGTCTCATTGACACAGATCAAAGATCAAGTAGAGCAATTCTAAAAAATGGCGCCAAAATACAAATATAGCCTCAATGTTTTGTTAGATATTTGATTTTCGATTATGTTTTCAACATGATTTCTTCGCGTTGTGGGTTATGCCTACTAAAAAAATAATTGTACTGGAGGAATTATTATATTTTAGCGAATCGGAGGATGATGAAATTATTGATTGCGTGAGATATATATTCGCAAAAGACGAAATAATAGGAGTAAAAAATTATGTGCATAATTACACTGGCAATGAGGTAAACAAACCGATATACTCTCTGCGAGATAGTTCTAGTACAGAACGTGACGTCACAGATTGATTTCAGAACAATCTCAGATCTGTATACAAATCGAAAACGCTATAAGATGGAAGAAATGGTGTCTCAGTTTAAACTGTCGCGAATGTATGTATGCGCATGATTAACATGACAGGGAATTTTAGTTTTATGAAAACACTACCAATAGAACGAAATGAAAATGTTTATTGTAACCTATAAACATTGATTAAAATCTGTTTTCTAAAGTTCATTTTTTAGATTATAACTGTTGAATATTTATTTAAAATATCATTTCAAATTGTATTTATTTGTTAATAATTCTTCTCATAGCCTAAATTGATGAATGCACGTATCGCATTACGTGTCTAAGGAATTTATCTCCGTTTGGAGAAAAATTGTTCTTGTTATGTAGAAATATTAAATATATGGCTTAAATACCATGTGAACATATTAATTGTAAATACTGCCAATAGAAGCAAAATAAAAATCCTAATTTTTACTTAATAATAGTTAAAACTAGACAAAACTCTTAATAAATAAAAATATAATTGTTGTTTTTAATTAATATATATGTTACTGGTTAAATTATAGTGTTAGAAAATAAATTAAGGTAGTGTTAATTTTAACACTGAAAAGGTAATATTTCATAAAAATAACTCTATCTGAATAAATGAAGATTTACACGGTGATTTGGTTAAAAATAGTGAACTTTTTACTTTTTTTGAAATGTAAATTTTAACACTAAAATTTTAACCAAACTGAGAATGAACTTTTACATTTATGAATTTTTTGCTGTGTAGGAAAGGCGAGTTCCTCAGCTAGCAATATATGAATAGAGCTTGGTTTTCTACTAAATTTTTTAAGGGGGCCCCGCAGTTTGTCCTTGCCTCGGGCCCGCGCTACTATGGCTGGCCCTGAACATACCTACCTACCATTAAATACGCCCCGCTATGGGAAAAGGCTGGACACCACTGATATAAGGGTTTCGTGGTCTTACCTACGAAATCCTAAAAACGAAGACTTAATTATGATGTCATGAATATGTTATAATACTTCTTACACTTTTATTTTAAGTTACTAATTAATCCGTTGAAACAATGGTAAATATTTATGACATTAAAGAATTGACGAATACAAATTAATGAAAAAGTAAATATTGAATTTAAAAAAATGCATCTGAGATTGTAAAGAAATTGCAAACCTGCTTAGGCCAAAAGTCGTGCAGAAACGTCGAGCGTTGCGCGTCGCGGGGGGATATATGAGAAGAACGGGTGTTTTAAAAGAAGCAACCTGGTATTTATTTAATCATTCAACGTACTTCGTAGAGGCACTTCGGTGCGTCGTTTCTTCCACTACACCTATGGAAAATAAGTGTTAGTTATATTAACTACATTACCATAAGTATATTATATTTTAAATAATATTTAAAGAAGAAGAAGAGTGCTAACGAAGATGGGGTTGAAGTTGTCGGAGTTATTCTTCTTAGGATGTGTGCTCATACATTTGGTGAACGCGAATGATCCTGGCGTCAGAATTACGGATGACGCTATTATTATTGAAGGTAAATTATTAATTATCTCTAACAATTACCAACTAATAAACAAATATAGAAATATCTATGTAACATTATTGAGCAATTTAGCGCCAACAATTTGAAATAAGGGCTTCCAAAAATAAGAGAGCGGCCTATTAAAACATTTGTATGTTTCAAATCATTCAAATCAAAATTTCCTCATCTTTATGTATTCAGTGACAAGAGTTTCCAGGTGTGTTGTATACCATACTTGTTAGATGCTCTGTCAACTGATCTTTTGCGAGATATATGGTAGTTCAATGTTCTACCAGATCTTTGCCATCCTCTCCTTTTTAGGATTTTAGGTATGGCCAAAAAAACTTTATGTCACTCGTGTGTCTGTTCGGTAGAATTCTGACCAAACAACTGGACATAGAAATGTGAAATTTGTCATGCAATTTTTTGATCCATATATGGGAAAGCTATTGAGAATTAAAAAAAACGTATTGCTGTAAAAATATAAACAAATATTCAACGAAAAAATGAATATTTTTTTAAAATTTTGTGTAGGGTATCAAATAAAACCTTTTATTGCGTGGATAAACCAATTATTTTTTGTTACCAGAATACCAATTTAGCTTTGATTTGATTTAGCCCCACTCTTTAGGGGACACATATCCAAAGGGGTTGATCTAAAAATCTGAAAAAAAAATCTCAGTAATGTAAATTTATTGGAACCGGAATATTTCAACAGGAATTTTTGATTAGATTATTATTTCGAAAAATATCGATTTTTTGTTGTTGAAAAAAATAATTATTGTGTAATATCAAAAGAAAGCTCTTAATACGTAGATTAAGGAATAAAAAGTGATTTTTAAAATTTTCTTTCTTTTAGTACGATTTTTACCAAAAAAGCTCTTGTCCCATTCCTTTTAACCAAGAGGAGTTAATCTAAAAATATGAAAAAATCTGAGTAATGAACATTAATGTGAACCGGAATAGAAAACATGAATTTTTGATCTGATAATTATTTCGAAAATTATTATTATTTTTTTTTTTTGCAACACATTGCTTATAATTTTTATCTGACTGACTGGATAACTAGGTACTTATAACCAGGTCTTGATGCGAGCGCATCTCAAGTGCGCTTATAAGTTGCTAGATGGAAGCATATCAATTATTCTTTCAAAAGTTATCAAACTTTATGATTTTTAGGGTTTTGTAGGTATGACCAAAAAACCCTTATACCGTCATTTTGTCGTCTGTCTGTCTGTCTGTCTGTCTGTCTGTCTGTCTGTCTGTCTGTCTGTCTGCTCGGTAAAAATTGTAGCCAAACGGCTAAACCTAGAGAGTTGCAATTTGGTATGCTTATACAACTCTTTGCACATAGGAAAAATACTAAAACATCTAAAAACATATCCCCCTAAATATATAACAAATATGTGCTCATCGAAAAAAATAAATATATTTTTTTAAAATTCTGAGTAGAATATCAAATGCAAAATAAATTATTTTGAAGCGATTTTTGTCAAAATTGTGCAAAAAAATTTTTGTACCACACCCTGTAGCCCAGATGGTTAAAACTAAAAATCTGAAAAAAATCTAAGTAATGTACATTAGTGTGAACCGGAACAGTACAACAGTAATTTTTGATCAGATTTTGTTTTCGAAAAATAACGCATTTTTCGTGTTTTTTTGTTGACGATGTAAATATTTAATATGTTATGTAACACAGTAAACCAGTATGCTTTCATGGTGTAGTGGTTAGACATCTCGCTGTCTAAATTGCAAACTAGGGTTCGCTTGCAGTCTGGAGACAATTTTATTTTTTGTTTTTTTTTTGCAGTTTAAATTATTTTTTCAAAATTCTAGTTATATTTTGGAAAATGTTGCATTTAATTTTTAAAAGCGTAAATTTAATAACCAGTGGCAATTGTTGAAATTATAATTTACTTCTATGTTTGAATGTATACGAAATCAGAGGGGCTGAGCTTATGACTTAAAACAACCAATGGAAGCCATAGGCGCAATTTTCAAAATATTAATGAACCTTGCTATATAAAAAATACTGCACATATTTGGAAACCTAAATAATAGTATTAGGCACTCGAATTAAAATTAACAAAAAATATTTTAACATATAATTTGCTTTGGAATCCCAAATAATCATCATTCACTTACTAAATAACTGCGAAATCCTGAAATGTGTGAAAATTCACACTTCACATCAATTTTTTACTAAACCGTTAATCAGAACCGTGGTGTGGCAAGGCGGCACCTATTTGAAAAGTAAATTAAATACCGACCACTTTATAATTATGCCCCCCCCCCAAGTAACCTTTTTTTAGTGCAAATCTTCATACTGGCACCCACTACATATGGTGCCTATTGCTAAATCACTCATTGCATTTTCCTTGCAACGCTATTGTTATTTATTTACAGTTACATATAAATGTGAAAAAACAACTTCATAAATTACAAAAAAAAATGCAATATGAGGTGTACTATTGAAGGGTTAGGCAAGTTAAAAAGGTTCAGAACTACTGGTATATACGCCAATATACGAAAAACGAACGCCATGTGTTCTAACGCAACGTTGAAATCTTATTTAAATTTGGGTAGTTATACAGAATTCTGTACTTTTTATGCAAAGGAATCATGGTATATATAATAATTCGTAAAGAGTATCTAATTAATAATTAGCAAAAACAAGCAAAAACTGTCTGGTATACTCGTGGAGAATTTATATGACCGACGCCCGTCAGTAAAAGGGTATAGTTCAATCTAGAAGGTCATAAAAATTAAGTGATGCTATTGATTCGGAAGGTGAGAGCTATTATCTTATTTCACTCGCTCTACTCACAGCTGCAGTAGAAGCGCTCCATATAATTCAAATATAACAAACGAAGATAAAAACTACGGACGTTGGAAGTTCAAACACGTCACTGAATTTTACATAGAACCGTGTGAAATAGATATACAGTCAGAGCCGGCGGAAGCGGGCATGCAGGGCGCCGCTGCTAGGGGGGCGCTGACGTGAAACTCGAAAGGGCGCCAAATGCCAAATGAATGTAAAAGTAATTTAGTGAAATGGAATTTTAGAAGTGAGGACTTTTTTTAGGTCTTCCCTTGAAATTTAAAAGTGTGGACCTTTTTTTTAGGTCTTCATTTCAAATTTAAAAGGGAAGACCTTTTTTTTAGTGGCTCATTTAACATGCTCGAAAAAAGCTAGATACGCCCTGCCTAGGGGCGCTCAATTAATCTTGCCTACAGGCGCCACAGACCCTCGCGCCGGCTCTGTATACAGTTGTCTACGTCTATATTCGTCAATTTCCATATTCGTAATATTTGATATTCGTCACATTTTGATGACAATTTTTGTCCCCCATATTCCTCATATTCGTCGTCATTCCCACCGCCGCGCGAAGATGGTTTTACAGAGCAGACAAAAACAGACAACATTGGACAAATTCCTTGTTAAAACGAGTGCTGCTAAATCATTGACAAAACAGACCCCATGATTAGAATTGGAATTACTATTGGCTGTTTTGTTTTAATTGATAGCAGCTCTTGTTTTCAACATTAACCTAGGAAGGTTGAATGGTAGTGGAAAAGGAGGACCTTTTCCACTTCTACCACTATGTTTATCTATTTAGTACAATAAAATTAAAGTTTAAACAACATTTTTTTAAATTTTTGGTCACTTTTAGGAGTTTGAAACAGATTCATTGAATTTCAGTTATTTCTTATGGGAAAAATTGTTTCTATATTCGTCATATTCTATATTCGTTACACCCCCAGGAACAGATTAATGACGAACAGTGGCGGCGCTAGCTCTTAAAATCTAGGGGGGCTAAAAAATTTTAGAGGGCCAGGAAATATTTTTTTGTCGTTTACACATAAAAATATAAGCGATGACCTAAAAAAAAGTCCTCACTTCTAAATTACATTTTTCTCCAACAATTCTGGGGGGGACAACTGGGGGCCAGAGCAAGATTTGAGCCCCCCGGACCCCCCGCTAGCGCCGCCACTGATGACGAATGTAGAGGTTCCACTGTACCAATATTTGTTTATCAGTTCTCTGTCCATCAATCGGTATACAAAGTCTCGTAAACTATTGAGAAGTGACATTACCTATAGAGGCGCTGTTTTCGCTTACAAAATGGCGATTGGAATAGGATTTTTTGCCATTTGCCATTTGATACACGAGAATTCACATTGCAGTTAATTTTCTGTTGCGATTTTAAAGATATTTTATTCACTTTTCTTCACTTTAACACATAGAAACAATGCAATTAAATGAGCCACATCCAACAATATCCTATTCCGTTAAGTTCCAAAATATTCCGCTAGGCGTCACTTCAGTTATTGTCAGTTCTCAATAGTAATATATGTTTTAAGTTTCTTCGCGCATGGATTGCAGCATACTTTTAAGCCAAACTCTAAAATATAACGTAATTTTTCATCTGCGAGGTCTATTATTCTAAAATTTCATATATTTCAGTAATTATTAATGACAAAATTCAAAGACTGTTTGATAATAACAAATTAATTTTTCATGTAACAAAATTTAACGAATGATCATATATAAACATTTACAAAAACATAAAATACAACGTATATATTTTTTAAACACTGTATTGTTAAAATAAAACAACGATGTAAATATAGCAATTGTTAGTGATTAATGAAAAACTTGTTCTGAAATTCCATACTTGTTATTTAAATTGGTTTACTTTGAATCCTTTATCTTTTCGTCTAAAAGTAACCGGTTTATAAATTGATTTAGATTTTATTTTGACTTGATTGCGCATTTGATAGTACTCGGAATCATTGAATTCAATTGCATGTCATTTACTTTGAAATTACACAAAAAGACTTGTCTCGTTTATACTTTGTACAAGTTTTTGTTCTATCAAAGCCTGAGCTAAAGAGAGAATTTTTAAAGGCATTAATACACTTATAAAATCTTTTAAGTTTATAACTGATTATAGAGAATATGTACAATTAGAGCCGTAGCAACGTCATGGCATCGGGGCAAGTGCCAGGGGCGCGATGTTTGATGAGGGGCGCGAGGCCTGATGAGGGTGTGTTTTTTGTTTTATTTTTGGTCATCACTTGTATTTTAGAAGTGAGGACCTTTTTTTTAAGTCATCACTTGTATTTTGGAAGTGAGGATTTTGTTTTTTTTTTTAGATCACTGCTTGTATTTTGGATGTGAAGACCAAGACGACCTTATTTTTTTAGGTCTTCTCCGTCTTTTTGAGGTCTTTGTATTTGCGCCCCCCCTATATTATGGTGTATCAAGATAATGGGAACACTAGTTTTTTCGAAAAGGCGACGTGTGAGCAGGTTGGAAAAATTTTGAACCAAAATTTATTCACAAAATTGAATATTGAAATTTTCCGGAAAAAAAAAGTACAGGATATCAAGGACGAATTTTTAAATGGGAACGTATGTCATATTGGATATCTTTGGATAGAGCTTTTCAACAACTTTTACTTAAACATTTTTTTATATCTTTTACGGTTGAAAAAAAACTGAAATTTTTAAATGACGATTATATTCCTTATAACGACTTGAAAGTAAAGTATTTTTATTTACAAGTGTTCAAAGTGCCTTCCATTTTAATTTAAACACATTCGCATCTTTACTATTGAGTTATCTGTAGCTCGGAGAGCAATTAAAAAATACATAATAAAAAATATTGCACTTTCAAGTCCCTACTTCAAAGTACAACTTGAAAATACTTGAAGTACCTCCAACGCGAACCATTGTCAGAGAAACCCATCAACCGACACATACAATTTATTTGACCTTGATATAGTCTACTTATAGTCAGTTTTTTTGGTTAAAGCGGGACTATATTTTCAAATCTAGTAATTTTTATCAATAGGATGAAGCCTTTGATCATTTTGTTTTGTAAAAACCCATATACTCATTATAAAGTTAGCTAGTGACAACTTAAACGTATGAAATAGCCTGTAGTTTTTAGTTGTCAAAATTAGTATATTATGTATAAAAATAAATAGAATATTTATTTTATTTATGTTATGAAAGGTATATTTTTATGAATATAAATATAAGATACTTGTATTTATAAATATGAATAAAATTTATATCTTGCAAGATGGAGTGCATTTTTATTATATTTTCATGTTTCGATCTTGTATGACTTCGCGGCCCCCCGTTGGAGAAACGCTGCACTAGAGCAGAGGTCGGCAAACCGCGGCTCGCGAGCCTCATGCAGCTCTTTGGGGATATTCGTGTGGCTCTTCTAATTAAGTTGATAAGGAATAAAATTTAGAAAATATGCATGCAAAAGTTCATTTTATTTTGATGCATTTTTATGCAGTGTATCGATAATAATGACTAAAGTAAAACATATTTATGCACTACTCATTAAATGATGCTAAAAAAGTCATGTATTAAAACAAAATTATGGCT
Organism: Liopterus haemorrhoidalis; assembly: GCA_963971575.1. Lineage (NCBI taxonomy): Eukaryota > Metazoa > Arthropoda > Insecta > Coleoptera > Dytiscidae > Liopterus > Liopterus haemorrhoidalis. Next base: position 56,659,663 of record OZ020614.1, read on the forward strand.
CTCTAAAATGTTTTCAGATGCCGTAAAGGGTGAATTTGGCTCTTTAGCCTCTAAAGTTTGCCAACCACTGCACTAGACCACTCTAAAATCACCGGCAAGAAATGTGATGCTCGACTTAATATTAATTTAAACGCCAGAGTAAAATTTACTCCACTTTGAGCATTTTTAAACGCAAACTTATACAAAAATTTATTAGAATTTATCTATATGATATCCGTTCAAGATCCAAACCAAATTTATATCAAAATAATAAAATTAATTTTGCCGATAGATATTTGTAAACGTCGGTAATACGCTATAACAAAGATATTTTATTAATATCTATGAAATATAAGTAGTTCGCAACAAATTAAATCAACAAAATATAAAAAAGTGACTTCCAGCTTCTTGTAAGCTGGTAAATAATGTTTCAAGGTTCCTGTTTACTTATAGGAGCACGGTCAATGTGCCTACAAGTACCGGCAATCTTTATACATGTTCAGGTACATTTGAAACTAAAGAGATATTTATTCTCGCCCAGGCGTGAACATAGGATTTTTTCTTAGCTCAGAACACAAAATTGCATTATAAGGGTAAGAACCGGAAAATTACTCAGCAAAACCAAAAGCATTTTATTTTTCAAAATGTAAGTGTTGACCTAAAAAAAAGGTCTTCACTTCTAAAATACGAGTGATGGCTTAAAAAAAAGTCCTCACTTCTAAAATACAAGTGATGACCTAAAAATAAGTCAACTTCCGTTTCATCTTTAGAAATGGAAAAATGAAGTTTGGTATCTTTGTATAATTCGCTGTTAGTATAACAAAAAGGTTCGTACATGTCTGTTTATCATGACACTTAAATCCCATTTTAAGGAAATATTATTCGCGACTGAAACTAACGTTGGCGGCGCTGCGTACAACAGCTGATGGCGTACGAGAAGCGTATATGTCAGAAGTTTTTTCTTAATATTTATCTGTTCAAACAATATTTCGGTAAAAACGCACTGTATTTAAGTCACTATATTTTAAAATACTTCTTAATTCACATAAACTGCAGCACAACACGCTACAAATATTATCCAAATATACGCTTCTGTTTAATTTCGCCAATCACCACCAGATGTCTCACTGTTATTTGCAGTCGCGAATAACACAAAACAATGCACACAATGTATAATAAATGAATTCACACTTAAATCATATGTTCTCTTCATTTTGTTTTAATTTTTCGATAATGATCAGTGTAAATAAATAAAAGTTGAAAGGTTAGCCTTTTTACTTTTAATTGCATGAAACATCTATTCAGTGTTAATGAACAAGTGCTGTGACGTTAATTGCGTATTCAGTTTCTATGAATCATTAAAAATTACTTGTCAGAACATCGCTGAAGAGATTCATTGGTGTAGCAAAATGATTCATGGTTGGGATATGATAGTTTACTAGTTCATAATCAGACGACCTGAAACGATTTGTTTTCATTATTGTCAAGTGATTTTAAAAATACATTGTCAGAACAAGTTTATTTTACAAAATGACAAAGTGTATTTAGTACTGTAGAGATATCATGAGTTGGCTACATAAGATTTTATAGTTTTGGTTACCAGGGCTGTTAAGTCGGTCAAACTGTTGCCCGACTCCTGCTCCGACTCTTGAATTTTTATTACCAGCGACTTTGACTCCAACTCTGACTCCAAAATTTATGTTACCTTCGATTCCGGCTCTAACTTCGACTCTAACTCCGACTCCGACTCCAATTCCGATTGTGACACCGATCTCTTCCTTTCTAATCAGATTATACAGGGCAGTCTTTAATCCAGATGCTATTCATTTAAGTACATATAAAAAACTTACAGCTAAAAACTTATTTGGGGCAATGGGGGTCAGACGATAACCGTCTTTTTTTTTTTTGTATTTGTTTTGCATAAGGTGACAGTAAATAACTTTTCTTCAAATTACATTACACATATTATTTTACATATTATTATAGAACTTTTTTTTTCTCTATTTAACAGTCTAAAACTTGTATATCCATACCTAACAACATTTTTGAGAAAATCGCATTTAGTGGCCTTCATAATGACGACTTATTTGTTGGTAAATAATGGAAACAATTGTATGCAATTGTTTTTAATACACAAGACAAGACATGAATATTAGAATTAACCAAGCATTTCAAACGATAAATTTGGAAAATAAGGCTTCTTCTGTTCAAGAAGCTTTTAGAAACGTATACAAAAGTAGGCTGACCAGATTTTTTTACAGAGAAAGAGTATACTGAAAAAAAGGTTACACTCCAAAAATTCAAATAATGAGCAAAAAACAGAGGTCCTCATTCAAAAATACTAGTGACGAGCAAAAACAAAAGCTCTTCACTCCCAAAATGGAAGTGATGAGCAAAAAAAAGGTCCTCACTCCCAAAATAGAAGTGATGAGCAAAAAAAAGGTTCTCACTTCTAAAATAGAAGTAATAAAAACAAGTGACCATCAAAAAAGAGTATATTCAGGGTTTTTTTGTAAAAAGTAAGAGTATAGAAAATATTACTCAAAAAAGAGTATAATACTCTTAAAAAGAGTACGTCTGGTCACCCTATACAAAAGTATATTAAACAGCAAGGTCATCATTTTGAACATTTAGTACAATAGGTATATAACTGTTATAAGTCACTAATCACTTATTATTATTATGACCACAAAAAGTCGCTTTTCTCAATTTTGTTATGTCAGGAAATAGTATTATACCGTTGAAAAGAGAAAAAAAAGCTCTATAATATTGTGTTAAATAATATGTGTAGTATTTGAAAAATAGTTATTAACTGCCGTACCTCTTGCAAAATAAATGAAAAAAATGTTTGATACCACTATAGTCTGTCCCCCATTACCCCGAATAAGTTTTATTTGAACAATATTTTTATAACTCTTTTTATTAAGAAAATAATTAAGATGAACATAAGTGTTGCCTCACCCTGTATATTTGAGTTCATGCATCTGTTAAGTTGTCATAGAACTTTAAAATGGACAAATGACAAAAACAGTGCCTTTTTCTATCATACCAAACTTAAAATAAATCGAGACAGTAAATGGTACGAGCTTCATAAACATAGTCATACGCATCAGTTTAAAATACGTTATATACCGATTTAAGATAATTTAAAAAAAAATAAAGAATAAGCGCCATTTATATTTAGTCAGAGTCGTAATTGGTAAATTTTTACCGACTACAACTCTGACTTCGGTAAAACAAAATAGACTCCACAACCATAGTTGGCTACACTGTACGGGAAACTAAAATATTTCCGGGAAACTAAAATGTTTCCCTGTTTAATTAGATTATTAGATTAGATTCTGTAATGTTGCTATAACTTCTTTTATGAAGTTCTTATCATTGATTGTGTGCTAATCTACACCACTTATGCCTATTGGCCTCTGGGCCCTCATATTAATTTCAGCCTAGGTTTTATGCAACCAGTATAACCATTATGAACTGCACTACACACTGAAAAGATCGAAATCGAATGAGATAAAGGGAAGACCAATGCATTTCGCATTGGTCATTTTGATAGAGGAATAAATATATTCCCTTATTTATTAACTTACTAAGATTTCAAATTAGGATCTTTAATATATTTGTTTTAATGTTATATAAAATAAATTCAGAACTTTGTATTCCAGAAAAATGTACAATTTATGTATGCAGAAATAATGTTACATGTTTAATCGTTTTTGGCTTCTTGTATACAGAATCAAAATTTCAGGAATTTCCGTTATTTTTTATGGATAAACAACAAGTCATAGATCGTGTCGCGATTTTTAATCATTTAAAATTATAACGGTTTTCAATATGCGGAGAACAGTTCGTGATGACGTGGTTTGCAAAAAAGTGGGGAGCTTAGGAATTTACGTATCCAATATAGTAAAATAGATAATATATAATTTAGAATTCTGACATCTACGGTATTTGTTTAACAACCGTATTTATTGCCTGAGAACTAGCTGCTTGTCTTAAATTTTTTTGGCAGTGCAGAATATTAATAATAAATATATTTAACTGTTTTGTATTAATCGCAAAATCAACAAGTATCAACTTGTAATGAATAAGTGATAATAATAATTTAATTATAATAATTGTAAGTTGAGGTACAAAATATACAGAACTTATGTCATACCATGATCATTAATCAAACATTACAGAATATGATCTGCTACTCCTTTTATACCATCCATGTATTCCTGTATATTATAGACAGATTTTTTTATAAGAATAAGAATTTACTAACGGAATACGAATATCATCAGGGCCGTCTTAGGCCATAGAGGGGTCCTTGGGCACACAGATCTTGGTGCCCTTTTAGAAAGTCAAAAAAAATGTGAATGAAAACATCAGTATGTACTTTTATTTAGTCACTTTATTGGTTATTATGGTTAGCTTTATACAAATCAAATATAAGTGAAATGATTACTATTTTGAGAATTGGATTTACGTTAATAATGATGGTTTCTTCCGGGATTTCTGTTGTGCAAAATCTTCTATTATGTCCTCAAAGTCTAATTTTTGAAGGATATCACTTTCTATGCACATGATTGACAAATTAGTAAGTCGTTCTTGTAACATAATCGTTCGTAATTCATTTTTTATTTTTTTTTATCATTGAAAATAAGCGCTCTCTACTACAATTGGTGACCATTAAGCAAAGGAATATTTTTGTAGCAACTTCCACATACGGAAAAAGTTCTTCTAATTTATCTGCTTTTAGGAAACCCGTTTAGACATTTTCTCAAACGCTCTGGAGTTAAACAGAGTGACTCGGAGCACACCGAGCTTGCTTCCCGAACCCACCTTTTATCATCATACCAAATTTCGTTAAAATATGTCTAGACGTTATTGCGTGAATCTCGGACAAACCGATAGATAGACAGAAAAATTTGACAGAGAAACAACAATTGGTTTTAATCGAATAACGTCTTAAAATCACCATAAATGTGTAGAATTCAAATGCGAGGAGGATGAAAACAGATATAGCCTCCAATTTTGTTAATATGGATAAATTTTTTATGACATTCTGTCTGTAACTAGCCACCAACTGTCAATTTTATTGTATGTTAATTCAATATATATTAAGCACGTATTGGTGTATTGGTGCTATATTTAGCTTTATTATTGGGCTATAGATGAATACAGTTTTCTATAATTTTCTCCTGTTGTATTGAGTTATGTACCTACTTTTGCGCAAGTATGTAGAATTACTCCATGAGTTATTTTATCTTTGAAGATTTTGATTTATATATTTTTTGTTAGACAGCCTTCTTAGTAAAATGTTAAAAGAGTAGTTAGGACATGATTAATAAGACAAATAATATGTTACATTGTTTGACAATATGTAGGCGTTACAATAGATGATACATGTTAATAATATGTTAATACTGGTTATTTATCCATACTGGGTCGAAGCAACAACAGAAAAATAACCAGAATTATGCCACATTCAAATGGATTATAGTCAGCATCATTTTTGATCTATAATCCATTATAAATCCTTGCCTTCTGCAGCAACCTTCTTCACTGGTTCTTGTTTTTTCCATCTTTTTTAATTCCCAAATTTCTTATACTGTTTCCACTTCCATCTTTTCTGCTCTATCAATTCTAATTCATTCTATTGGCTCTTGATAGGTGATTTATTTATTCTGATTTAGTCACTCTACCTACACGTTTCTTTCATCTTACCTATGTCGTCCCAAAATAATTCTAAAATCTTGATACCCAAAACCTCTCTTAAAAATGTCCTCTTTTAAAATATGTTTGTCACACATTTGGAACTTTAAATTTATATCGCTCTAAATTTTTATAGTTTAAACATTGAAGAATACTGTTTTAAATAAACAAATTATGCGAAGTATGAATTTTCACACATTTCAGGGTTTTGTAGGTATTTAATAAGTGTAAGTAGCCAACATAATACTGGATGTCTAGAAAAATTTGTTCTATAATCACATATAAATCAACAGTTTTTTGATAATCATTTTTATTAAAAACAACTGAACAGTACAATCTAAACGTGACAATGTGTAAAAACGTTACCAACATTTAGTAAAAAACTGTACCAACTGACTAATGGTCTGATATTGGTTAAATCACATTATGACATTGGTACTTAAAATAAGTGTGACGTCATCTCATATTTATTGTGAATGGAGTTTATATTTATAGTTTTGTAACCCAAAATTTTGTTAAAAATATTTATTATTTTTGTGCTAGAAAAATTATGTGTACAAATGAATAAACGGTGTCTATAGAGTGTTTAATAAATTTAGCAGCAGTGTTCTGAGAAAAACACTTCCTCTAATGATAAAAAAACGCTTAGAAATAATTCGATATTTATCAGTAACTGTTTAAGAAGAATCGTGACAACAGTCGCTCTAGATTGAAAATACTTTGTATTGGTTTGAGATCTGAAATCTTAGAATCTACTTAATTTTCATACATACCACTTCTTTTAACTTTTTCATTTTAGCATTTAAAAAATAATCTTCTATTTTAAGTCAGAGGTGTATATTGCGAGTTACTGTAGGCGGAAAATTGAATAATGATTGTTTAAAAATAAATATCTAACAAAAAAGTTGTACCAAATAAAGATTTCCAAAATCGTGACTTAAAAAAATTGCTGTTAATCACATTTGCTAATGAATATTTAACATTTTTATATCATTTATAAACTAATAAATAATCCTACATTCTTATAAGCAACAGATTAATTTCAGTGATTTTTATTCGATTAAAAAATGACGTCACATTTTTTAAATGTTAATTTTTAGATATGAATATTTAAATCTTTTAAATAGTTTCAGTTGTCGAATTTAAGAAATATCAGCGTGGTACATATTTTTTTGTTCTTTTTTTATTCAAATTCTGCGTAATATTGTTAAGCAGTGTCTGAAACTGGTTCAGGTTCAATGCCATGAAATATTCAGATGTGGGTGTCCAATATTAAAACCGATGACTGTTTGCAGTAGTAACTGCAAAAACAGGAACGGAATACAATTTTTTTAAAGATTACTTTTACTATTCTGTATTTAAGGCGCACACCTTTAGAGACCCCCAAGCACTCAAAACACACGTGTTTTAGTGTTTTTAAGGAACACTCTTGAGGTTTCATTCTTTTATTTGAGTTTTAGGTAATGGAAGCAAGGACATTTTTTCTTTGGTTATCTCTTGTAGTTTGGAAGCGAGGACTTTTTTCACTTGAATTTTGAAGGGAAATTTCTTTTTGGTTTTTCGTCAGTACTGGTTGTGTTTAGAAAGATGCGCGGGCCGTGTTAGTGTGCAGTTATATTGGATGCGGAAACGTGCGATTTTTTGAACGCACGAGAACTGACAACAAAACAAACACACGAAGTTAAATGAGCATGGTTAGGTTAGGTTAGTACATGCATACTTGCGTGCGGTAACTTCGACTAGCATCGACGCACAAACATGTTTGTTTTTTATGCGTCCGGCAGGCCAAAATGTTTTGATCCAAAGTTTTTTTTTTTTTACAAAATTAGAAGAAGAATAGAATTGTTAATATGCTGCTGCATAACAATGGGGATTTTTTATTTCGTTATTTATCTGTTTATTTATTTATTTTGTTTTCTATATTTCTTTCAAGTTCTGCAGAAACAAATAGGTTTGTTACTGTAGAATGCTTAAAAAAAAGGAAGACAGAAGGCGAATATTGGACATTATTCAAAGAACTGAGTAATAATGAAGAAGAAAATTTTCTTGGATATTTTTTAACGATAGTAAAATTAGTTTTCTGTATTCGAATTTTAAACTCAGGCCTCTTTTTTGAGGGTGGCAATGTGATGGTTACACCGTGGCAGCAGGCACGTCTGTGACGTCTCTGTGGAGATTTTTAATGATATTTAAAAGATTCTTTACGCATCTAAAAAAATCGAATAAGGTCCTGTCTTGTTCAACTGTAAAAAAGAATTTGCCATTTATCTTGAATGTTGCCTGGAACTATTTATCAGCTACCTATAATTATTAGCAAATAGATCTACCGTTTTACACATAGTATGAGTATGTATACCGCTCTTAACAGTTCTCCGAATTAAACATTCATCAATTTAAATTTCATTATTTGATTACACACCTCTTAGTTCAGTAACACTAGATAAAAAACACCATTTAATAATAGAAAAAATTACATAGGATTGCTTTTATTTTTTAAATGAATCATTTGACCGACAGATCTTATTGGAATACTATTTAAGTTATATTTCTAGAAAATATGGTACAATTTTAAGCTAATTGCTATATGCTATATGTGTCTTTTGAGTAGGGTGACTATTTTCTTAAGAAGGAAATGCGGGACGGAGCAAAAAAAAGGTCGTCACTTCCCAAATATAAGTGAAGAGCAAACAAAAAAAAGGTCATCACCTTCCAAATCCAAGTGAAGAGCAAAAAAAAGGTCCTTACCTCCCAAATCCAAGTGAAGAGCAAAAAAAAGGTCCTCATTTCCTCAAATACAAGTTACAATGCGGGACAAAATGTTAGAATGCGGGACGTATCTTAATGCGGGACACCCAATCAAAATTCGGGACCGTCCCGCAAAAAGAGGGACGAATGGTCACCCTACTTTTGAGGCATATATCTCTCACCATACAAATATAGGTCTATGGTGGTTAGGGCATATAAAAAGGATGGATGAGACCAGGCACGCTCCCTGGATTTGTTATTGGGGGGGGGGATCAAAAGACAAAATTGTTTTACAGGGACAGGGGTAGACCGGAACCTACATTTATATCGGGAAAATGCTGACCCGACCGGCTCATTCTCAACGGCCGGTGTATCTCTCTAAACACAAGTGTTGCCCAAAAATCAAAAAGGACTTTACCTTCATAATTCAAGGGATGACAAAAGAAACAATTTTCATCGTTTTCAAAATACAAGGGTTGACTAAGAAAAAAGCTCACGAGATCTAAAATTAAAAAAAATCGTTTTTTAAGGCTATTTATTAATAAATAGCTGGCTAACCAATACGACAACCAGTTTACTCCTATAGGGGAAACTTTCTAAGATCGCAGCTCGTTGCATAAAATGCAATGAGCAACTAAAAAAATTGAAGAAGGAAGAACCTTCATCCGAGAAAAAGATGACTTATATGCAATAAGCAAGAACAGATCCGTAGGAACGGGTTGGCATCGGGGCATTTGCCAGGAGTGCGAGGTTGGACAAGGGCGCGTGGCCTGATGAGGGGCGCCATGGTGTAGATTTAGTCATTAAAAGCAGTGGTAGGTGAAAACCTTTTTTTTTTTGTTCATCGCTTGTATTTGGCCAGTGAGGACTTTTTTTTGCTCTTGGATTTGAGGAGGTAAATTTTATTTATTTGCCAAGGGTGTCAAAAACATTGCTACGGCTCTGAGCAAGGATGACCTTATGGTTTTATCTGAGCTAAAAGTAACTGGTGGAATAAAAAGGCAATCTCAAAGATCCTACCAACTTCACGGGATATAACGTTTTATAACAGGCTTAATGATTTATAACAATGCCCCTTAGTACAAATTTAGTTGTCCTAAGGTACCTTAGCTCTCCTTGTACTATGGGACAATTTTATTTTAAAAGATTCTTTATTTTTTATTAATCTTTATAAATATATAAGTTTTTTGTTTACGGCATATTAACTATAAAAGAAAAAAGTATATCTTTCCTTCAATTTTTTTTAATTTTTATACTAGATGTACATTTCGTTCACCACGTGAACATTATCAATAGACTATTGATAATGTTCTATTGATAATGTTCACGTGGTAAACGAAATGTACATCTAGTATAAAAAATAAAAAAAAATTTAAGGAAAGATTTACTTTTTTCTTGATATCAAACCCTTCAATTTCAACATTTATATTTGTAACTATAAAAGGTTTATCTTTCAAGATTGTGTATTTTTTTTTTATCTAAAATCATTCAAATAAAAGTTATCGAAAAAAAGTGTCCCAAGGTACAACACTCTCCCCTACTACTTTGAAACAGTTGCAGTATTTAGGACTTGTGATGTGGAATTTGGGAACTGCGAAGCATTAAAAATTTATGTATGTTTGTTTGGCGGAGTACAATATTAACGAATTTATTCCCCCAATACACGAATATTTTATTGTTCTCCCGACAATAAAATATTCGTGGGGGAGTGAAATTTGAATCTGCGCTACTAGCTTAGAAACTTATTTTATTGCAGAACCCCAAATTTTATAGGCGGAACTACGTTTCCACGGAACTCAAATTGGGAACCACTCTATTCGAGTATGTACATACATAGCTTACAAAATATGAGTATCTAAATATTTAACCAGTGTAAATATTGATGTATTTAATGTCCAGTCGTTGTCGTCGATTATCTAATTACTAAAGTGCTTAAGGCCGAGGAAAAGGTGTTTAAACTATTAAGTGGTTCTCCAATACACCAGAGTCCAAGAATGCGCGAAATAATAACATTACATGACATATGTAAATTTATGAATATTATTTGGAACTCTTATTCATTATTAATGGATTCAAAATAAAATCATCGGTCGTAAATTTTAATAACAAGATACGGTAGACACATGTAGGCGGTTTGCTTGTTGAACTAAGAAAATCGATCGAAGGTTGGGTTCGCTTGCGAAACTTGACCGCTAACTGTCAAGGTCGTTTAGTGCCAATGAACCTGCGCGGAACGCATTATTGATGATTAACCCATGCAAAAATAAAACAAAACTACCTTACATATGAATATTTAAAAAAAATGGACACTAAAATTTTAAAGCATTATTTACTACATCCCTTTGAAATGTTTCATGTAAATGGGTTGTAAACAGGCGCCTACTGGCTATGCTGTTTCAATTACGTGTATGTAATGTGGGTTACTAATGGCCATAGCAAATGATACATTACAATTGGCAAGGCCGTACAGTAACATTTTTAGGCCTTAGTAGGTATAATCAAGTAACTCTTATATCAGAGGTCGGGTACCGGCTCTCAGTTGGAAAAAGTGCGACTTTTTTATTTAGAATTTGATGGCTACCCAGGGCCAGAACTAGAAATTAACCCTTTACTGCATGAATTTTTATTTTTGGCTGAAATAATTCATGGGCATTAGGAATTGGTTCTAATTAATAGAAAAATTAATTTAAAAAATATATTTAAAATATTAATTATTATTTTTATGAAAATAGGGTTTGTGCCATACATTATGTTACAAAAGAAAATTATTCCGTATTATTTGCTCGTCAATTGCTAGGTGTTCTTCATTAGGGATTAAAGGCAGTCGCCCTCGAATTTTTTAAAGAAAAGGTCGTATCTTCTAGTTGTCCTTTCTCAATAAATTCAGAGTTATCGTTGAAGTGCAAATTCCGCTTGTTATCCTCAAATCTATTGTAGCCCATTACTTGAGATACTGCAGGAACCATTGCTGTGTATGTGGCATATATGAACATTCATGAAGTAACGTTCTGATTCAGTTTTAAAAGTAAAATAAAAAATAAAAATTGGAATGTGCCATATATGGCACACTATGCGGTAAAGGGTTAAGCAAGGAGGGTGTCATTAAAATAAAGGGAAAAAATGTTTATTACGTTTTATTAATTAACACATGTGGTGTCTGACTTTGGTTTACTTTTACACTTACTTATAAACAAATTTCAGCTATTAAAAATAGATATTAGCAGCCAGCGGGGCACCAATTGCAATTGCACCCTTGTACCCCCTGGTTGCGCCACTGAGACTGCCCAATAAATTTTCGGCCTCAAAATTAAAGATTTGGTTTTGACGTAGAATACGCAGTGGTGGGATTCAGACGGTTCGCGCGAACCGGTAGCGAAAATATTCGTTAGTTCTGCGAACCGGTAGTAAAAAATAAATATTACAAAAAAATTATTTTATTTCGTATTTTGCATCGTATAAAGGGAAAAATTTATGTGAAGTGTGAATTTTCACACATTTCAGGGTTTCGCAGGTATTTAGTAAGTGGATGATTATTTGGGATGCAAAAACAAATTTTAAGTTAAAATATGTTTTTGTTAATTTTAATTCGAATGCCTAATACGATTATTTAGGTTTCTAAATATGTGCAGTATTTTTTTTATATATATAGCAAGGTTCATTAAGATTTTGAAAATTGCACGTATGACTTCCATTGGCTGTTTAAGTCATAAGTTCCGCCCCTCTGATTTCGTATACATTCAAACATAGAATTAAATTATAATATCAACACTTCCCACTGGTTATTAAATTTACGCTTTTAAAAATTAAATGCAACATTTGCCAATATATAACTAGAATTTTGAAAAAATAAGTGAAACAAAATATTTTTTTGCACAATTTTGGCTAAAATCGCGTCCATATAATTTATTTTGCAAAAATAAAATTTTGATCGTTAATCCACGTACTAAGGGCTTTCATTTGATACCCTACTCATAATTTAAAAAAAAATATATTTTTTTTTTCGATGAGCGGATATTTGTTTATATTTTTAGAGGGATATCTTTTTTAGATGTTTTAGTATTGTTCCTATGTGCGGTTCAAAGAGTTGTATAAGCATGCCAAATTTCAACTCTCTAGGTTTAACGGTTTGGCTACAATTTTTACCGAACAGACAGACAGACAGACAGACAGACAGACGACAAAATTACGGTATAAGGGTTTTTTGGTCATACCTACAAAACCCTAAAAAGAATCGATACCGGGTCGACATATCGATATCGAAACAAAAAGTATTGAGAACTAAAATACTAATATTGAAAGAAAAGTTATTAAATTCATCGCTATGCCTACACAGATCTTTGAACCAAATATAGAAAAAATATAAATAAACATGTATTTATCGAAAAAATTATATTTTTTTAAAATTTTGAGTGGCGCACCCAAGTGGGTGCCCCCCCTCCCAAGAAGCGAGGATTTTTTAGGTCATCACTTGTATTTCAGAAGCGAAGACCTTTTATTTTAGGTCAACACTTTTTGATTCTGCCCCTCCACAAAAAAATCCTGGGTGCGCCACTGAGTATACTATATCAAACAAAAGATATTGAAACAAGGATTGACAAACAAAAAAATAGTTTTGAGAAATTTGATTCGATTTTTGCTAAAAATGTGTTCTTTACCCGATTTCCCAAAGGGCTAGTTCTGAAACTAATGCGCATCATTGGCGGCACCAGCGGAGGGTCCGGATGGAGCCCCCCCTAATAATTGTTCTGGCCCCCAGATGCCCCCCCCCCCGCAGATCTGCTTGGAGAAAATTAAAAATTAAAAAAAGTACCGTGTTCATTTTTGGAATATATTGAATTGTGAACGGGTCTAACGACCTCTTATCCGTTTTTATTTTTTCAAAATTTAAAACCATAATATTTTTATTAATATTTATAACCATAAAAAAAATTGTGCCCCCTCAAATATATCCTGACTACCCCAGATTTTAAAGTCTAGCGCCGCCATAGATGGCATTGAGGTGAACTGGTACGCTTGGAATTTTTGATGCAATAAATAAATTATTATTATTATTATTATTTTAAACTTTTCGGAAGATTTTTCGTAATTTTGTTTTTTCTTTTTTAATGTAGGGTAATAAATGAAAACTCTTAGTACTTTCCCATGAGCTTTTAGTAGTTTCCTGATTTTGAATAAAAAATGTCTCATTCTCAGTGGCGGCGCTGGTGGGGGGTCCGGGGGCAGTCCCCTCTCAAAATTGCTCTGGCCTCCAGTTGGCCCCCCCAGAATTGCTTGGGGAAAAATGTATTTCAGAAGTGTGGACCTTTTTTTCATCACTTGTATTTTCATGTGAAAACACGATAAAAAAATTATTTCAAATATTTACTGGCCCCCCCAAATTTTACTCATAAATTTCCTGCCCCCCCCCCAGATTTTAAGAGCTAGCGCCGCCACTGCTCATACTACATACCAACCAAACTCTGAAATATGTAAAAATTCACACTTTACATCAATCTTAAATAGTGAATTATTTTAATGTAAAAATATTTTTACAGCTGCTGATCTTAGTGAATTAAAAGAAGCTGAATCAGACAGGACGAAAAGGAATTTATTTTTCTCCGACGCCATTTTACCAATAGGTCAGTTAGGAGCTGTAAGCACTAGGCTCCATACCCTAGGTCCTTGTTTCACCAGCAAAGGAACCTTGGGAAGATGTACCTCGTTCAGGCAATGCTATCCCTATTTCAAACTGCCAGAGTTGGGCAACTGGGAAACTTGGATACTGGGCATGTATGATACATGTAGCTATTTCACCGAACATGGCAGGCAGGTAAGAGAATTTTTGTTTCTTTTAATTCTGGTCAACATTTTTGAACTGTTTTACATACTATTTGCATATGTAAAAGTTGTTATTAAACTTTTTTCTATAGAATTTAGAAGTATAGCAAATTCCTTAAATTTTATGTTGATCGCATATTTTTAACATAACAAGTTTTAGTATATTTTTTTAGTAAACTATTTTTTATTGAGTATATTTGAATAATAATTAGGGATGAACCGTGTGGATCTTTTATTTTAATGGTAATCGGAGGTGAGTAACACCATTTAAAAAATAGCTTAACGGCCAGTTTTTTTAAATAAGTTTTTTTTCATTAATATTTATAGCTAACAGTTAATAGACAGCTAATATAATACTCTACTTAAGCTTCACATTGTGAGATAGGTTATTCCTGGAGATGAAACACCTAGCAGATTAAATATTAGGTGAATTCTTAACTATTTTTTAGGATTCTGTAGGTATGACCAGCAGCGGCTGGTGGGTGAAATATTTGGGGGGACACTCAGGGCCGAATTTCCCTATAGGCTAAGTAGGCTTAAGCCTAGGGCCTCCTAAGTTCAAAGGGCCTCAATATTCAAAAAGATGCATATGTACTAAAAAAAATAAATAAAAAAATATGCTATAACTCAAGAAACACAGACCATACAAAGGGTTTTATAATTCACCCTAAATCTAGTTTTTCCCTTTATAGGTTAACTAGGGCAAATACGTTTTTGAACATGTTAATGGGTAGCAAAAAGTCAATATCTCATTGGGCCTAAGAGATATTGAGGAATCCGTAAAAAGGCATTTCACCCCTTTAGAAGAACTCCCTCAGTCTTATGCAGACCTCTACCAAATAATGCATAAAGAAAAAATACAGATGGCTTTACCTAACATAGAAACAATCCTACGACTACTTCTTAGTTAAATGGTCACTACCTGCTTTGAAGAGAGGTCTTTTTCAAACTTAAAAGAATTCAAAATGAATTAAGGAGCCAATGTCTGAAGACAGATTATCCGCACTGAGCATTGAAAGTGATAAACTTAGAAATATTAAAAAAAAGAGGTAGTCTATTGAAGGGGCCTAAAAATTTGAGTAGCCTAGGGCCTCGCGTTATGTAAATCCGGCCCTGAGACAATTTTTGATCAATATCCAGAATCCATCCTACTGGCCCAATAATAAGTTTCAAATGGCTCGCATGAAATTTCTACCCCTTGTTTTTTAAAATCACCCTCCCCCTTTCCTCAAAAAAATTTTGTTCGATTGTGAAATATTCAATTTTGGCCAATGAGGATCAATATTTTTTATTAATAATATAGTTTCATAGCTAAGCATGTTAGTTTTAATATAACGTACTGAATCCAGTTTCACGTCTGAGTAAAATCAAATCAAACGAACGCTAAGCTAAGGCCGCCGGCCTAAATTCACCAACACATTCACACTAACAACTCGCCGCTATTGCCCTTTCCAGATCATTTTTATTACTTGCATTGATAAATACATTAGAAATCGCATGTGGCAACACTGTACCGGGATACTAACATGTAGTGTCTACAGCATTGTTTACTAGATCTAATTTTTTTTGTGATATTAGAGTTTAAAATTTGTAATAACCTAAAAATGTTTGTTATCAAGAACCATATTTTGTATTTAAAAATTACAGATGTTTGGAGTATGCTGTACAAACCCAGTAACAACGGAAATCCCAACAACTGAAGAACCAACAACTACAACCACCACTCTCAAACCACCACCAAAAAAAGAAGAATCTAAACCAGAAGAGAATAACGAGAACAAGTTTATCCAACCAGGTTTATCCATCGCCAACTGGCCGCCACCAATCCCAACGCATCCACCAGATCACACTATTCCACCATTACCTACGCATCCGCCATCCCTGCAGTATCCAACTCATCCACCATCACCGGGCTATCCGACCCATCCCACTCCACCAACTCACCCAACCCGTCCAACTCCTCCGACTCCAGGACATCCGACACCACCAAGACCCACACATCCTCCACCTGGTTATCCAACACATCCTCCTATCCCAGGGTAAATATATTATTTATTATTTGCTTGAATATTATATATGCGGACAGAGCTGTGAAATTCTTAGAAGTAGTTAAATACCCACTACTAGGGTAGACCAGTCCTTGTTGGCACCCCGACGATATCTATCGAACTATACTTCGAGCATCGTCGTAATTTTAGATAGACTTCGTTCAACATAAGAAAAACACAGGGTTTCATAAATTACGTCATCAGTTCTGCGCGAGAAAACCGCTGATCACATTGACGTACATAAGGGTTTTAAACAATTGCTGTGAGTACCAAACACACAAAATCATGTATTTCAAATACATTTTTACTCATTTTAGTACACGGTATACCTTGAAACGTACGAGAAATACATAATAATAACGGAAATAAACAAACAATATCGCACAATACGCGTAGTCAAAAATAAATCAAAGTAAGTGACGCCACTGAAATGTATTAAACTAACTGTTGATAACGTAGTTGACGAAATTGGGTTCTGCACATGGAAGCCTCTTACATCCGCCTGTGTTTGTTGAACGAAGTCTATACATGCCTATTTTAAATATATTAATGTTGGTAAAACATTTCCTAGATATCGAATACAAAAATTAGTTAAATAAGAATTCATTAAGTAATTAACTAGTGCCCATCTCTGTATGAGGAAAAGTTATTAAATTTTTATTTTAAAATGTTATTAATTTATTTTTTTTTCAGTTATCCAACTCATCCGCCCGTACCAACACATCCGCCGGTACCAACACATCCACCACGTCCAACTCATCCTCCAACTGAATCTCCTGGATCAGCGATACAGTCCTGTGGTATCAAACTCGGATTCCAGGATCAGGAAAGGATTGTCGGTGGCCATAATGCGGATATTGGAGAATGGGACTGGATAGCTGCATTGTTCAATGCTGGAAGACAATTCTGTGGTGGATCACTCATTGATAATTTGCATATATTGACAGCTGCTCATTGCGTAGCACAGTGAGTATTGTAAATATGTTATGTAAATACAGTGGAAACAATTAAACAAAAAAAAATATTCTTATCCCGACAAAATGCTGTATTTTCATACATATATTTTCTTTTAACATGAAACAAAAAACGCTTATCATGAAAATATTTCGCATCTTAAAAGAAATAAAAAATGATATTATTATTATTTATACCTTTATGACTTAACTTCAGTGGTGGCTCTAATGGAGGTGCTGCAACTAGAAGAATAATTCTTTCGGGAGAGTAAATCATTATTGATGGTCAAATAATCTACATATATAGTATAAAAATAATATTTCCATCATAGATAACAGATTTAAAAATATGAATTTGTGATCTGTTTGTTCGAAAAATAAAATTTAAGCCGAACAATTAAGTCACAAATGTTCAATTTTCAAAAAAACTTAAATCCAAAATGTATGAACTGTTTATTAAGTCGACTATTTAACTATATATGAGGGGATAACATTCAAATCGGGTTTTTATCACAGTTTTGCAAATTTTTCCGATATTGTACAGTCAGCTCTGTGGTCGACTCATTATTTAATACTTAAAACAGAGACGCCCCCGCCCCAATTCCTCGCTAGCGCCGACCCTTTACAATCGTATTAATGTTTTAAAATGTGGTTTTCAGTATGAGCTCATGGGATGTTGCGAGACTGACTGTGAGACTTGGAGACTACAACATCAAGACAAACAGTGAAACACGTCACATTGAAAAGAAAGTTAAACGTGTTGTAAGACATAGAGGATTTGATTCACGTACTCTTGTAAGTATTTCTACCCAAGGAATTACAAAAAGTAGAAATACCTAATGTTTGGATGAAGATTTAATTGCCTTGATTTGCTTTTTCAGTATAACGATATTGCTATCTTAACGTTGGATTCACCAGTCCAGTTCAGCAACCAAATTCGTCCAATTTGTCTTCCAAGTGCTGGACAACAATTTACTGGTCAAACGGCTACTGTTATAGGATGGGGTAGTTTAAGGGAGATGGGACCTCAGCCACAAATTCTTCAGGAAGTAGATATTACAGTCTGGAGCAACTCGGAGTGTAGGAACAAGTACGGACCTGCCGCTCCTGGAGGTATTGTGGAACATATGTTGTGTGCTGGACAAGCTGGAAAGGATTCATGCAGTGTAAGTTTAACATAGATTTAGGACTACATTACATTACAACCAGATAGCTACTTCAATCCAAATACACTGCTTGACAAAAAAGGGACACTTTTGTATTTTGTTTTTTAACACAAATAATTCACTGTAAAAATAAAATTTTGGTCATTAGTTACGCATTTTAGAGATTTCTAAGCTCTTTCAAGTGTCTTTTGTGCAATTAAATTAAAATTTGACACAAAGACGTACAAGCTACGTCTTTAGATGAAGATAGCCACAGTATTCGAATATCGCTGGTGTTTTGGATGTAGCTAACAACACTATTAATTGCGCTATAAAGCGTCATCAGCGCACTTGTCCCTACAAAAAGAAACCTGATTCAAGTCAGCCACGGGCCACAAGCGCTCGAGACGACCGATTTGAACGATCGTTTTGGTTCTCAACTTTTCTCGCACGTCGTCTCGCAGAAGCTCGAACTTTGCCAATTTCACCACTAACTGTTTATCCAGAAGACTTGTAACTTGCCAGGCTTTGCTCGCAAATCATTAAATTTAAAGAATTCGGTTCGTTCGCGATCCTTTGAACTGACTGGACGCAGATCAGAGCAGTATACTGTACACAAATAAGTCGCGGTTAAGTTTAAAATCTAGAAATGGGCGAGAAAGCCTGTTCTGAAGGCACCTCCTGATAATTATAGTTTCTTATCAAAATGGTTGAATAATTTTTTTATCGGCCTTTAAAGTACAATCGTAAAACTCCATTTATTTTTTTCTTTTTTTTTGGTGCGTGTATATATATCGCAATTCAAAATATATCATAATTTATTCTAATGGAACACTATAAACGTTAATTTTGAAAAACTGTAAGTGTCTGTTATTCTGTCAATGTAGTTTTGGCCTATATTTGCAATATATTAAATAATTTTTAATTACAGGGCGACAGTGGCGGTCCTCTGATGGTTCAAACAGGAGCAACATGGGTCCAAGCTGGTATTGTGTCCTGGGGTATCGGCTGTGGTAAAGGACAATATCCAGGAGTGTACACTAAAGTCACACACTTCTTACCTTGGATCAGTAAAAATTCGAAATCCTAAATAAAATAATCACTACAAAAATTGATTGTTCACACACTTAAGTTTAATTAATGTTTTTTTGCACTAGTTGAAAACACGATTTCTCACCCTGATTTTATGCAACCACCATATCAATGTTGTGCTGCGTATTGTATTCGTTAGAATTTTCAACTTCTGTAACTGTCATTAATTTTTCCCAACGTAATTTATGAAATAGGTGAACGATTAATTTTTTTCTAATGTACCATCTATAATAATTATTAATTATAATTATAATGATTCACTCTTATGAGAGTGGTAACGTCAATTTTTGAAAAACGTTAAATGAATATTTTAATTTTATTAGATAAATTGGTAGTAATTTAAAACTAATTCGTATTAGTAAATATTGTAATTAAAGATAATAAAAATACTTAAAAATAAGGATTTGATTTATTATACTGGTTTATACTTTTTAACTCAGTATTGCCCAAGGCAGGAAAACATAGTTTTGCACAAAACTTTACAGGAAACGCAGGACTGAGAAAAGAGTGAGGAGAGCGAGGTACTTGCTTCATGTGAGCAACTAGGAGCGGCATCACTATATAAGAAAAATAATAAAGCATTATTATAAACAGCGTTTTTAGTTTTATCATTAGGCGCTAGTAGGTAAAGATTGTTGCTAGAACTGACACGCGAACACTCTGCGACTTATTAATAGTAATCGCAAAACAAACCCAGGAAATTGGAGGCTCTTGAACTGAAATAATAAAATTGTAGGAGCCATGGGTAGGTATTCTAGGGATTACCACCTTTTCGCCTGTACCGAAACTACTCGTAATGGTTGCCTTTACTACACAGTACTTTAAAAAAGTACGGAATTCGACAGGATAGTGAATGGCCGCTTGCTCATCTACAACCGTATCGACAGACATGTAAGTATGGGAAAAAATTTCAAACTAACTCAAGATTACTTTCCTAATAAAAATTGTAGTTACTTTGAAACTACTAAACCGATTTTAAAAATTCTTTCGATTCTGATAGTGTACCATGTTTGTTACTAAAGATATAAGTGTCGTCATTTATCTTTTGGCCCGAGGTGACGAAATATCTAGACACGGTTCTGGGAAGACGAGATATTTTTTTTATTAACTTATGTACTAACACCTTTCTTTGTTCAGAAGAGTAAGAAGGTAGTTGAGGTCAACATAACCAAACAAGGGACTTGATTGGGCTTTCAAGAGCTTTTAAGTTTCGTGAATTAAAAAAAACGCCAATGGGATATACGCGCGGGGCTAAAATGGGTTCAATAGGTTTTGGGTACAACATAAAATAAATACACAACTAATATTATCATATTTTTATTCAGTCAAACGGAATTAACAATTCTTTATGCAGTTATTAATTAAATATACTATTTAGCAATTATTATCAGTAAGTTTATTTAAGCTTACTGACTGTCAATTACAAAAATATAAATGTAAATTATAATTTTATCGAAGAAAGACACAAATTATTTATTAAATTACTAAATGAATACTTGCTGCATATTAATTATCACGTTTTTTTTTTTTTTTCCTGAAAATTGCTATTACGTACTTTTTTTTCTTACATAATTATACTGACTATTCGATACATAAAATAATTACAACTCAAAAATATCTGAGAAAAATGTGTTTAAAAAATACAAAAAATCATATTACGATTTATTTAAAAAAAGATGTATAATTTATTCAAGTACTAAACGCACTGTAGTCTCTTCTCTCATTCCTTTGCAATTATTCTTTATCCAAAATTCACGTTTAGCATACGCAAATAATATATCCGTTACTAGGAATATTTGTGCTGCAGCAAAACAAAGAGTAACACCGAAGAAAAAGTTAGCATTTGCAGTTCCAGTAATGACCCATAAATACCAAACAACAGGGCCTAGGATTATTGTAATGAGAAATACTACGGTTACCAAGAATGATTGTTGTAAATCTAGAATAGAATTTTATTTAATAGTATTGGTTTGACACTATATTGTTTTCAATACTTACAGCATAAGAGATTGAACCATATGGGTAGAACGCCTACATAAAATCCAATATCTCCCAGGCAAGGATACGACTTGAAAATAGTAGTAACAACGATTAAGCTCAAAGAGAGAAACAACGGATCCTTCCTAAACCTTATCGATAATGGTATGATGTATAATAGAAATGCATTTATTTGGAATGCAGCTATGAATAGATCGTGAAAATGCTCGAACATCTCCGTAAAGAAATACCAAAATAAGCCGATATTAGGCCGAAGGTTACCAATATTAATTCTGTGGGATTAAAGAAATTAATATATTGCACTTTTAACATATAAAAATAAATGTGGGTGCCAGGGTGAGTGCTACTTGCTTATCTAGCTACTAGTGTTATCAGAACCGGAAAACCCTGAAAATTATGGAAGGGTACATTTTCAGTATAATTTTTTTAATAGGGTTCAGTTCTTTTTTTTAAGAAAATTAGATATTAGTAACAATTATGCAATTTAATAATTATGGAAATACAAATTATTTAAAAGTAAACAAACAAAATTTGTATTCTTTGCAATACAAAAATTAACTAATCGAATTAAATAACAAATAATTTACCATATTTAATACCGTTGTTTACAATAGTTTTCAGAAATTGAATGTGGAATATGACATTCATTATATATTCAGTAGCCAATTATTGTTTTATTGCTTAGCCTGCGGACATAGATGAGAACGAGACAAATTTTTCATTAATTAATAACATTTTAAAATATTGATAAATGCATAATAACTAATAACAAATGTTTTCTTCACTAAATAATTTTGCTACTTGCTTTTTTATTGAGCTCACTTTTTAATTTGTTTGTTTCTTTTTACAATTTTGATTTCAATAATAAAATATTGAATCTATACTTTTTTTTATTTTATAAAAATGTTAAAAAGTACATTGTCAAAAAAATCCCAATTCCTCCCAAGAAAAAATTCTAGTTATGCCCCAGCGTTCGATTGCAAATTAGTTACGGGTATTCTCCGAGAGCGACTTGATTCCTAACTTGTTTTGAACTTGTGACAAGTAATGAACTGCATTCCTTAATTTATGTAATGCTAATCAAAACTTTAATTTATAATGTTTTGTTCTCTACGGTTTTATACAGAGTGACACTAGACTATTATTATTAATTATATAATTAATTATATATATAATTAATTCTTTAACATACATAATAAACTATAAATTCCTTGTTCTTATTTGCTTTAATTAATTTTTGATATTTGATTTAATAAAATTTTATTTCGGCTCAGAATAATATATTTACTAAAATTGCAAAAATTGCAGACAATAGCCGATCGAACGGTAGCCGACGGAACCCTCAGAGTCTTCTTTTTTTCGCAGGGTTTCGGTTATTAAAATTTTAAGTTTTGAGTCAGAGTTTCGGTTTTGTAAATTCAGTTAGGTTCTCTGGGTTCCAGGGTTCGGTTTTTCGGCTTTGGTACATATATATATATGGCATCGGTTAGGTTATTAAATTTTCAGTATAAATTTTGAATTGGTATGACCGGTTAAATTGCCATTAGCACTCAACCTATTAATTTCTGTATATACTGGCGAATAAGACGACACTTAAAAACGTATAAATGATTTTTCAGATTTGTCTTATATGTTCGATATGACCTAAACGCATGAAATGTAGCTTGAAAACTAGGCCTCACCTTATACGCTGGTATATACCGTAATTGTATGGCATGCAATAGATTTTTTTTAATACTTACACAAATCCATACACGTGCTCAATAAAATTCCAGCTACCAGACAAATTATGGGACAAATATAAAAGCCCAAATATTAGTAGAAATACCTGGAATATTATTGCTATTCCACTGAAAACAGTATGAAATAAACTGTCTCGTCTACTAAATTTTAGTACTATTGGAGATAAGAAAATTAAAGGATACATCGTTTGGCAAGCACCAAAAGCAGTTAATAATGCACTTAAAATATATATGTCTGAAAAATAAGAATCCAACATATTAAAAATATACAGTGGATAAATTCAACTGTAGCGCAATAAACATATAAACGTACCATGTGAAATACAATAAAGAATACCGGCATAAATAGTATTTGAAAATACTGTAGTGGTTCTCCCAACACAGTTTATTATGCTAAAAGGATTAAATAAGTAGACTAGAGCACAGTACACAGGAAACTGTTTAACATTTTCCTCCCTCAAAAATATCAGAGATGGAATAGGTTTTTTAACTTCTTTACTTTCAGCATTATCTCCACCAGCTAATTTATCTTGGTCCAGTCGCTTATTATTACCTTTAAATACCTGTTGCTGTTCTCGTAATGATATTGTAAGATATTTACGAGCAGTTTTAAATAATAAAATAGCAGTAAGAATATCGCATATTATAAAAATGCATATAAGTCCTGTATTATTAGTGTTGTTCATCATTTGTTGGTATATATACAAATTGTGAGGTGGTTCGTGAAATTGGTCTCCAACATACGGATTTATATCATGGTTTAATTGATAAACTCCTTCCGTTACTACAATATAAAACCTTTTACTCAAACAGCTCTATGGCAAAAATGTTTGTACAAGTTAAAAATTAATAAAAAATGCAATGATTTTAAGTATTAAGCTTATACTTACCCCTTTTCCATGAATTTGTCGGTGTCGAAATTTCAATTCGTTTTATAGCAAGGTCCGTTAACCTTTCTGAATTCATTAACCATAGTCTTAATAAACTAGCTAGAATAATTTGGAACATCATTTTCTTGGTTGAATTCATTCTGCAATTAAATTTGTTTCCTCTGTAATAGTAAGAAAGTTAAAAACATTTTTGTGAGGTTATAATACAAAAATACCTTCAGTTTTACGGTCTTCACTGCGTATTTTAAATATATTAATTATTTTATTACTACTATAAATGAATTATGAAAGCCATAATTGTTAATTTTCTTGTTTAATATTATTTAATGTCGGAATTAGAGGAACATTTCGCCGGCGTTTACTAACCAAACTAACAAGAAGTTTTTGACAGTTATATTTTTAGTTACTATTTAATATTTTATGTACGTTAATTAATTAATAAATTTAAATTACTCTACTTAATTTTATTGAGTTATGCAATGTGGGTAATATTTAAAAATTATCAGTTTATCTAACAATCTTAATTTTTATTTTAATCAAAGTTTGTTATCTCCTTCATATTGACAATTCACGGGAAAAATAAATATGGAATTTAATCCAGAAGGTCTGATTTTGGTATAATTATTATTTATTGTCAGTAATATTTATTATATATTTTTAACAGAACATCAGCATATGAGATATAACCCTTTAAAAGGGGAATGGGTATTGGTTTCACCTCACAGATTATTGAGACCGTGGAGTGGGCAAAACGAAGCTGTACAAAATGAGAAAGTTCCTTCTTTCGATCCAAAAAATCCCTTGTGTCCAGGTGTGACGAGGTCTTCCGGACAGGTAATAAACAGTTAAATGGAAAAACTTAAAAAAATAAAAGAATGTATAAATGTCAGGAGTTAAGATTTTTCTGGGAGGCTTTGTCAGTCAGATATGACATGGCAGCCAGAGTGTTTATTTAAATATAGTGCGCCTGTAATAGCTGGTTATGTATCGTCTTGTTGCAGTAAAAATAAATTTTTTCTTATTAGAATAGGTGACTCCAAATTATGAATCAACATATGTCTTCCCCAATGATTTTCCATGCTTATTAGAATCTGTACCGGTTCCTCCAGAGAATGAAGATCCTTTATTTCAAATAAAACCAGCTAGAGGAGTGTGCAGAGTAATGTGCTTCCATCCAGAGTCTGATAAGATACTGCCAACAATGCCTTTGAACAGTGTTATACTAATAATTGAAAGGTAAAGTCATCTTGCAAGTTTTAAATACATTATTGAGATCTGACACGCTCGAATACGCTGTCTGGTGGTCAAATATTGTACTAGACACTCTAGTACTGTTTGAACTTATTATGTACGTTTTGTATAATGTCGACAGAAGTTGTGAAAAAATATAAAAACAATATATTGTAGTGTTTTTGGCTGTCATTCAAGACAGGACAAAGCATATTGACAGCTGAGTACTAGAGCCAACAGCCATATTGCCATGATCACAGCGCCGCCACCGGTAATGACACTTTTCAATTGAAACACACCTACTTATCTTACTGATTTCACTTAGGAAATGAACTTAATATCCACATTAGCATGACCGGCACTTGGGTGAGGCGGACTAGAGCCAGGCCTCAAGTGATGAAATGCCTCAAAAAAATTATGAAAGTGTATTTTCAATCACTGGATACTTTTGAAGGGCCTTAATTTGTTTTGCACAAAGTTGCACAAAACCACGGTCCACTCCCAAACCACTTGTGTGGATATAATTTTTCATATATTTTTAGAAAATTGCTCATCAAAACAGCAACAATAGTTATTCAAAAACTTAGTTTTCATTAATAATGACCCATTTTCCTTAAGTGTTGTACCTACTATTGTGGTACCTAAATACCTACTATTTTCACGGCCGTTCAGCTACGAAAAACGAGTGAGAATATATATATTTTTTTGACTTTCCTTATAAATTTAATTTGTAAACGTCAGAATTTCAATTGTTTTCTGAATTTGTTTTATAGTAAAAATAAAATATTTAAAATGACAATTTATAATTAAACTATTATATCAGCTCGGGATCATGGCATAACGTAAATAAAGTAACGATCAAAGTATCTGGAATGCAGATACATATTTCAAAAAGTATCTAACTTGTATCTAGATACCTGAAAAAGTATCTAGTTACTGTATCTAGATACATTACAACACTGCATATATGTACCTTTTAGATGGATAAGTGAAACTGAGGAGTTGGGAGATAAATATACATGGGTTCAAATTTTTGAAAACAAAGGTGCTATTATGGGTTGTTCTAATCCACACCCACACTGCCAAATTTGGGCTTCAGATTTTTTGCCTAATGAAGCTCGCATTAAAGATATACAACTTAAGTCGTACATGGAAAAGCACAAAAGACCCATGTTAATGGATTATGTTAAAAAGGAAATAGCCAATAAGGTATCGTAATTGCTCTTGTAGATATTGAAAGTCCATAACATTTGTGACAATTTTTAAGGTTCGTATAGTATGTGAAAATGAAGACTGGCTAGTTGTTGTTCCATTTTGGGCAATATGGCCTTTTGAAACTATGGTACTACCAAAGAGACAAATTTTACGTTTTACTGATATTACTAGAGAAGAGAGGAGTACATTAGCAGAAATAATTCAGCAGATATGTACTAAATATGATAATTTGTTTCAATGCAATTTTCCATACAGTATGGGATGGCATGGTAAGTTTTAGAAAACCTGTTGAAGAATTAGAAAATATATTTATATATTTTCAGGAGCACCTACAGGTCCTTACAAAAATGAAAATTTGGATTATTGGACTTTTCACGGCATATACTATCCTCCTTTGTTACGATCTGCAACTGTGAAAAAATTTATGGTTGGGTAAATATATATTTTTTTAAATCTGTGTATCCTTAAAGCTGCTTTTACAGTTCTAACATTAATAGACTATACACTATGACTTGTTCATTGTTGATTGTCAATAACAAGTTTGTCATATGGTAACGCAAGCGATCGTTCACAACTCTAAATTTAATGCATTATGCGTTGTAGATAGTTTTTCAAACTTTGTAGTTAGTGCATGGTTTTAATGAGATAGAAACACACATTAGCTTTCTCACTTTATTTAACCTAAAAAATACTGTCGCACAAATTTCGTAGTCACATAAATGCATTTTTCCATCGTAGTTGGTTTGAAAAAACATAGATGTCACAACATTCGTTACGCATCAATTTTCATAGCTGTCTACTAAATTTCTCCACAACTTACAATGCACAATCGACTAATTTTAGAGCTGTAAACGCAACTTTAATTTGATTAAAAGTAGGGTTAACAGGTATGGCAGAGACAGTCCCGGTTTTAAATCATTCGTCTCAAAAACTAACCCCTAAAGGGGGCATTTTTACCAGTGGTGTGCGGTTTGGGAATGCGGGGCATGCACTGCATACCTACTCAGTATTTATTTTATTTTAATACAATTTTAATATACTTTATACCAAATAATTCTGTATTCAAGAAAAAAAAAATATTATTTTCTGTATTTTTTAATTAGATAGCTTAATTTGCACCATTTAATATAGTGTACTGATGGGTTATCTTAAGCTGGCCGGTGGGACACTGTACTGCGCAGAGTAAGAGTGAGTGAGGCATAAGTTGTGCCACCCGAGTGCAGTCCAGAAATAAACGCAATTATACATTGTATACGTACGAGCGCTTTCCAATTTTCTCCGAATTCATTTTTGTGTGTCCCACACGACTGCTGCACGAATACTAACGACTCCCCTTTCTATTTTTTTTTTTTTTTTGCTACGGCGCAACCGGCCAGCTCAAGTTAGCCAGACAGTAAGTAGTTCCGTGCTGAAAATATGCTATACGGACAGGGTTCAGCCCGATTTTTAAACGACCCGCCTGAAATTTCTGAAACTCTCATCCACAAATCCTCGTCCAGACCATATGCCTGTCAAGTGTACGGATCACGAATTTTACCGCAGAAACAATGTGCTGAGGGATTTCTGTAAGAAACGGAATTTTCAAAGCAAAAAACAACGTGAATCTTGCCTAAAATCAATTTTGTCTTTTTTGGTCGATAGTTGGTGGCTGAAAGACGTTTCAATTATTTTATATTTATAATTTTGTGCAAATCAAAATATGACAAGTTGTAGATTAAAAAACTACGTGACATTTAAGTATAAGCTATTAGTAATGTTTTTATATATTCTAGGTATGAAATGCTGGCCCAATCTCAAAGAGATATGACTGCTGAAAAAGCTGCCGTACTTCTAAGAAACCAACCAAATAAACATTATACTTTATAAATATAGAACTACTCTAGTCATAACTGTAAGGCCTATTTGAATCACGTAATAGCATTATTGTTAATCCAAACATATCTACTAGTGCCTTGCATTTTTAAACTGTAAACAAGAAACTATATATAAACTAAAAGAAATAAAAGAACATTATTTTAATATATGCATTTATTTTCTTAAATTGTTTGAAATAGACAACTGGTGACATAGGGATAAAACTTACTGATCAGTTAGTACCTTGACAACTGTTACATTAACAACAGGCTAAAATACTTATACTAAAAGAGATATGAACACCGTAAATCTCTAATAATAAGAGGCTCTTAGAAATATGTTTATTTGGGGCAAATAAAAAGTCTGGGCTTTTAAAGGGCATATCACACTAGAACGCTATCCAAGCTATCCTTTCAGGATTCACGTTTTGACTTATCAGACGTATTTGAATATTATTTAAGACTTGGGAAATTTATGGTTTGCGCATGCGTACATCGTGATTTTTTGACAGTTCACAGTTTTACTTTGAAACGTTTATTTGTGAGGTTTCACTAAATTAATTAGTTGTTCTTCCAAAATCATTTTTCCAAGTATTATATTCGAAAATAACAATTATACAAGAAACTAACCTCAATGTAAAAGACAGAGACGCAACAGCTGAGAGCAAGAGAATGCAATTTGGCGCACGCGCATTATAAAAAACCTGAATAGACAGAGAAATTGAATCATGTTCCATTTGCCTAGTCTTTAAAACCTAGGTTTTTTTTGTCATAGTATCACACACAAATAACTTCGATTTGAATGCAAAAACTTTAATTTTCCAAGTTAGACGTTAATATTAACTCTAGTGTGATAAGGCCTTAACACATAGTCATAACAGTATTTTTTTCTGGTGAATATAGAACAGTTGATCAGTCATGGAGTGAAAAATACTAACCAAAGCGGTGACTCAATCACTGGAAAAGCTGTTTCTGTTTGTCAATTACCTTGTTTACATGCTTACTCAACTGGAAGTATGTCAAAACCGGTGTTCTTTACACCCAATGTTTATTGGTATTTCATGCCAAAGCTTTATACATACGAATTTACTTTAAAGATTAAAATACTCAGAATTGCCAACTTATATCTGTAAGTATTGAAAATAGCAAGAGTCTTACAATATATAAATTGGGAAATGTAATATTTTATTTTAAGTTTATAGTTTGTTACAAAAAACATAAAAATCATAATTAATATATTTTTTGGGTAACCAAGTAACTTCATACTTCATTGAAACTACTCGACAACTGCCACAGGTACTTCCCCTCGTAAATTGATAACTGCAACATATTTATAACTACTGTAATTGGTATAGAGACATGAATCTTTTTATCCAATTACATCGTAATCTTGAAAACCAGTAATAATTCTAAACATTACTAAATTATTTTCAAATTAATTATTTGCATACAATATTCATTCAATTGGCGAATATAATTAAAAAATAATGCGACCGAAATAACCAAGTTTTTGTTTTCCATTTTATATTGGACGAAAACACCTATATACATATTTTTATTATGAAAGCGATAAAATATATAATTCCTAATGTTGGTAGAAAGTCTTTAAACCTGTATTAAGCGTTTAAAAGACTTTATCTTCGGGTGTTAAATCACGAATGGTTGGTTTGAGTTTGTCAAACCAACCATTCTTTGATTTTTTTTTTTTTTGTGAATTTAATCGAGAGTTATGACCGTTTGCAGGATGCAGGTTTAAAGTATTGCGTTTCCCTAAATCCGAGAGTACATGTAAACAAGGTAAACGAATTTATAAAATACAGTAATATGTTAGGGTGTAAAAGTTTTACGTCTGCTGATGGTTATTAAATGTTATGCCCAGCTCTTTTTCATCCAGCACTTACTTTAAAATATCGTTGTTCAGTTATATTTATTAATAAATTACTTAATAGATATACCTTGTACTGTAATATGTAAAGTACCTTACACTTGATTTATCATTCAGGGAGTTAAATTGGTTCTTATACAAATATCAATTGTTTTGTTTTTACATAAATTCAGTTTTGATAGAAGTGCTTTTTATTGCATAGGTACTGGCCCCAGGTTTGCATGATAAAACCATTTTTAAAATATGATATACCACAGTTTAAAATATTCTGTGACAACACATCTTATAAATATAGCAAAATATTTTTTTAAGAACATTTAAAACACTTGCTAAAGCTAATAATGTTATTGCTATTAAATGTTTCTCAGTTGTTATATTACTATAGACAAAAGTTATATTTACTATTATATTATTTGAGTAGTTTTTACTCGTTCTAGTGGCAACATTAATATGAATATAAACGGTAACATTTACTGGCAGCTACATTTCATGATATTTTTAACTAAGGAATAAATTAAAAAAATAAAAGTTTCAAATGGAGAGCAAAATTATTTTGTAGTATGTTACTTGCATTATATTCTGGTTAATAATAAGCTTCCAAAAAATACCACACAAAGTATATCATACAGTTAAGGTTATATAAGCATATCATACCTTTTCATTTGTAGTTCGAATACTTATTAAATTCATATTTTTATTTTAACTGGCATAACCAATAAAGCACTTTATGAGCTATTAAATCCATAATTTTTATCAAGAAATATTATTTGGTGATAGAAATATTTTGATTTTTGTGAAAATACTACCTATCCTTCTAATGGTTTGTGCAGAAATATTCAGTTAGTAAATTAGTTGATGACATGAAAGGATTTTTTTTTTTCACTTCTTTCACCAAGCGTCTGTCTTCGTTCTTTGAGGTTTTGTGTAGTCTACCCCGGGTTTTTTCTTTAAATGAGTGACTAATGGCATTTTGTACCATTTCCAAAGAGCAACCCACAACAGCAAATCTTCTAAAACAATTGCCTTCATTTTTTAATTATGTTTCTCATTTCACTACCACAATGCTTATTCGTACCCATCTTTGCAATAGTTTTAACAAAACTAAATGAAAATGTTGTAAAACACATACTTATAAATACGTTATGAACTTGTCTGAACCAGTCTTAACTTCGTTATCAAATTATTTGTATGAGTTTTAGGAAATGTATTTATTATTTTAACTAACCATTTCAGGTAGTGTTTTAAATATTTCTATCACCAAATATTTCTTGATAAATATTATGGTTTTAATAGCTCTTTATTGGTTATGCCAGTTAAAATAAAAATATTAATTTATTTAGTGTTCTAACTACAAATAACAAGGTTAGTGTATTAGGTGTATTTATTATTTTGACCGTAAGTGTATATTCAGAATATAAGACAAGTATTCAGTCGATATCAAGTACATTTACAAAGATCAAGTACACTTTTTTACTTAAGCTTTGTTTACCAGACAAAAAGTTAAAAATGGTAAATACAACTTGATATTTATAAATGTAGGATTACTTATAAAATACTTTATACAAAGCTGAATAGGAAAAATAGAAAAATCAAATCTTAAAATATTAATCTGTTTACAATCAGTCTGCTTTTAATAGTTACAACTTTTGAAATTGTAACTGTTAAATCGTTAAAAAAATAGCAAAAATTATAATAAAATAAAAATTTAAATAAGTTTTACTTCAGTTATTAAAGTTAATACTTTTCAATTTACATTTCAGTTCCAGTTTTTTTGATATCGAATTTTACAGGTATGTATATTTCTGGTATCAAACTAGAATAATGGTTCTTAAACTTATTGATCCTAGAACCCTTTTATAAAAAAAAAACATATTAGTGGGCCCCTTGTACATTTATATTAATGGACTATTATGTATAGATGAAATAAATATTTATTGCTAAAATCGCTATGAAATATATAAACATGTACTCGCAAATCTATAAGATCATAGATTGGGGATCCCGGATCATAGTTTGAGAAACCCTGGACTAGAGTAACTATATAATTCGAAGAACATTTCAAATTGATTATGCCAACACCTGATTTTTTTTTTTTTTTCGTTGAGAACCAGCTCAAAAATGCTTATTACTTTTTTCATAAATTATTATCTAAAAATGCTTTGTAAATTTAAAATTACAACGTGTATGAATTGCAACCGATTAATTGTCCCCATCTGAAACAAACATTTGTGTTAAATTATATTCATGAATATTTAAAAGTGTACAAAGTAAGGTATACTGTCCTTTAATTTATCAAAGAAACAATAAATCTAATGATTTTTATTTTTAAAAAATATTAAACCCTAAAAAAAATAGAACATATATACCTTGCTTTTTAGGGTCTTGTAGTTATGACCACTAAAATACCCTTACAACGTCACTCATGTGTCTGTCTGTCTGTACGGTAGAAATTGTAGCCAAAATGCTGAACATACTAAGTTGAAATTTGACATGCTTATACAACTCTTTGAGTCACAAATATAAATAAATATGTATTTGCAAAAAAATAAATTAAATTTTGAGTGGGCTATCAAATAAAACCTCTCAATGCTTGGATAAACAAGCAAATTTTCATTTTCGAAAATCTTTTTTTTATGGGATTTTGGGAAATTTACAAAAATATGTCAAAAAACTTTTATCCCCCACCCTATTTCCTAGATGGATTGATCTAAAAATCTGAAAAAATCTCATAATATTAATGGAAACCGGAATAGTTCAACAGGATTTTTTTTCCTGTTGAACCTGTGGATTGTTTTAATCTGTTAACAGGTTAGTTTTTCGAAAAATAAAGAATTTTTTGTGTCAAAAAAAATAGTTTTTTTTATATTTACTGTGTGATATCAAAAGAAAAATAAATTAAGACGTAGATTCAGGAACGAAATGAAATGTTTAAATTTTAACACGATTTTTTTTCGAAAATATGCTAAATAAATTACTGTCCTGCATTTTTTAACGCAAAGGGGTTAGACTAAAAATCTGAAAAAACGTACATTGATCTAAACAGGAAACATACCAGAGGAATTTTTGATCAGATTACGTTTTTGGAAAATATTGCAGTTTTTGTGTTTTAAACAATATTTATTAATGTTTTTAATTCATAGCTTAATTATAGCCAATAATGTTATTGATTTTTTGAATTTAAGGCTAAGGTAGTGTATGTCTTTTTAAAAACTAAAAATTTTATGAAAAAAAATTAAAAGCTGAGAACCGAGTTCATATGTGTAGTGTTCAGTAGGCTCCGCCTACTATTATACGTATTGTCTGAATTACTTTAGTCTCTTGTTTTTAAGATATTAAAGAGGAATAAATTATTTATAGTGGTGAAATACTTATAAAACAAATAACTCATTTTAATAGTGAGAAATAATTAATTGAAATTAAAAAAAAATAAATAAACCATTTATCAATATATTATTTATTAATTTAATTTTTATTGTTATGAAATTTTCGCAAATAATTTAAATATTGTTAAAAATTTTAATTATTTTTAACAATATTAGCTTATTATTAGAATGCTTTTAGTAATCAAATAATGAGTAAAAATGATTATCAAAAAGCTGTTGATTTTGAACTGGTGATTATAGAACAAATATCCCTAGACATACAGTATTATGTTGGCTTCTTATACTTATTAAATACCTACAAAACCCTGAAATGTGTGAAAAAATGTGTTCACACTTCACATAATTTTTTTTTATATATACATACCTGAGGCAAACTTTACTTTGTCAAAAATAAATTCCTCCAATTCCTTGTATGCAGTGTCTAAATCATCGTTAACAATAATTTTATGAAAATTATCTGGTTGCATTCCTGAAATAAAAACACAAATTATATATCTTACTTTAAATTATAATAATACCAGTTATTTACCATATTCAATCTCCTTGTTCGCTGTATCTAAACGTAGTTCCAAACTTTGTTCAGTTTCTGTGTTTCTAGCACGGAGACGCTTTTCTAACTCTTTCAGAGATGGTGGTCTTACGAATACCATTATAGGTCTTAAATCTGTATTTTTCACTTGCTCTGCACCTTGCACATCAATATCAAGAATACAGACTTTACCTTCATTTAGCACATCTTGTACTGCTGCCTTGCTGTAAGCAAATAGAAAATAAAATTAGGTCAGGAAGGAACAATATTTCATACTAGTAAAGATAAGCGTCCACTGCGCCGCCCCGCAGACACAGCAAACAACGCTGTAATCGCATGTTTTTAGATGAGTGCGCCCACTAAGTCGCAATGAACGCACTGCAGACATAAGAATTTTGTTTTGTTTACGTTCTTATCAGTTTGGATGATGCTACTAAGCGTGCGCTAAGGGATAAATGCAAGTGTGACATCAAAGCCTTAACGCAGTACACGCAAAAATATTCTTCGTCGAGATTGCTGGTCACATTTGCAAGAATGCAATGTATGGAGCGCGGGCTGGTAGACGCATTCTCATTTAAAATAGAGTAAGGATTAATTTTATGCAATGCGCGTGGTGCGGTCCAATGGATGCTTACCTTATGAAACACTATTTTTCATAATTATCGTCAATTTTGTTTAACAAAGGGAGGACATAATACGTTCAAAATTCTTTATAAAATACATGAATTAAGATTTCAGAGTGGTTTTGTCCTGTTATATGAAAGATGATAGGTACACTGAGCTGGAAATAAGAGTTTTGTTTGCTGTTATGTGATGAATAGTAAACAAAACCTGAATACTATTGCCCATTTCCATCAGCTGATTAAAATGGTTCGTGGGACAGTCACAAATTATAAATGTGACTTACCTAACAATCCTTGAACTTTAAAGAATAATCTTCTACTCTAGTCTATATTACTACGGTAAGTAAATAAAAAATCCAGCACCTTGTGCCATACATATTTCCGCTGTAAACAGCATTTTCAATGAACTCTCCTGCATCGATGGCCTTCTTAATTGCAACTGGGTCTGTAAAATGATAATGGACTCCGTTTTCTTCTCCTGGTCTTGGGTTCCTCGTGGTATGACTAACACTGAATCCAAATTTGTGTGGATGATCTCCCAGTAGTCGTTGGAGTAAAGAACTTTTACCGGATCCAGAAGGACCACATAATACCAGTGGCCGACAAACTGAATCGCTCATTCTGCAAAATCCTGTAAACAATTTATATTGTATTTTCTATTTTATATATAATCAAAATATTTAAGCTAACCTTTTATCAAGTTTGTTTTGACGTTCCAAAACAATTTTTTTTTTTAGGTTAATGCCAAATCCCAAATTTTAGTATTTCGGTCCAAAAGCTATTGATTTTAAACAAAAGCAAAGCAACAAAAAAAAATTAGTAAATAAACAAAATGTACATAAAACAATTGCTTCTATTCTACTTACTCCTTATGAAATTAATTTTGACGAATTAAATGAGTCTGCATAAAAATGAAATTGTAAAATTACCACGTGTTACAACAATTTTGACAGTTGTAAAGTAAAAGATCAACGTAATCGCCGGTGTGTTGTCGCGAGCGGAAATATTGTAAGGCGGCCTCGCCGTGTCGTTTAAATTCACTTTGCGCTTTATTCCTATTGGTTCATTTAGTTTGTTAGGGGAATACAAATATAATTAATGGTACTTGATTGGCTTTTAATTACGACATTTGTGGATGAAATAAACTATTTTTAGAAGTTTATAAACGATTATTAGTACCAATTCACTTTTTTCTTCGAGAAAATAAATACATATACAGGTCATCATTACTTAACTGCAGGGGTGGAATAATTTCTTAAATTTGTGTACCAAAATAAATACATTTGTTAAATGTAGAGGATGAAACTTCCACGAAAAAATAATTACAATTAATTAAGACATCAGGTACTCTTCGCATGTATATTTACCATTGTTGAAATTACCTATAATTAGGGTGACCAGATTTCAGTGAAGGGAAACCGGGACACAAGGAAAAAAAAAGAAGGACTTTGTTTCCTCCCCAAGATCCAAGCGAAGAGTCAAAAAAAAAAAAAAACAAGGTCCTCACCTCCCAAATTCAAAGTAAAGAGCAAAAAAAAAGGTCCTCACCTCCCCCAAATTCAAAGGGAAGAGCAACCTCACCTCAAAAACCGGGACAATCGGGCGTCCCGAGAACATTTTTCGGGACACCGGGACAATTGACCTAAAACCGGGACGGATGGTCACCCTACCTATAATCATATTTAGTTTGCCTACAAAATGTTTTTAATCAAATTGGTAATACAGGAGTAATATGAAATGCTTTTTTGTCTTATGATATTTATTCTGAAAAAAAGGAGAACGGTCAAAATGAAAATAAATATCTTCCATAATTTTATATGGCTAATTAATTTTTCGCAATTTCCTCAAATACTTATTGTTCAACCTAAAGTTCTTAAAGTAAATAAGCACGAATTTTTTAAAGATAAACAGTCTATACTTAATTGTTGAAAAATACAAGGACGTGTAATTTACTCTCTAAACAAGTATTTTCATATCGTTTCTGTATCGTTTCGTGACAATTACTTATTTTTACATTCATATCGCGGCAATTAATCTTAGGAAAGAAATTCTTTGTGCGTACTTCATAAACACAGTAAAAAGAATTATGGGGGTTGAGAATGGATAAACAAACAGCAAATATTGGTATAGTAGGGCACGTCTTCTTGAACCATTTGTCACGCAGCGTGTGTTGAACTACGGAACAGCTAGAAAATTATTGAGAAAAACAAAACAAAAATATTAAATTTACTGTGAACAGCTAAGAAAATGTATGTTATATATATAAATTAAATGTACATTCATACTTTATATGCGGCGCAAATAGCCTTCGTTTGTCGTGTGTCAAAAATGATAATTAACTAACATACACTATCTGCAAGAACACAAATTCATACTTCCCGCCAGAACAACACGGATTATAGACTGGCGGACAAAACAACATAAGTCGAAAAACGCATTTTTTATGAGTTTATTTCATAAATATTAACAAAATACAATCTCTCATAAAATCAGTAAAGTGAATACTAGGGTTATCATACGTCCTCTTTTTCCCGGATATGTCCTCTTTTTGAAGCCTTTAATTTCCTCTGGCCAGGTTTTATAAATATGCCATGCAATTTTTATAATACCTTTAAAAAGAAATACTTTAAATGTATTTGATATACTAAAAGCAGGGCCATGTCGAATAAATTTTGCGCACCCCTAAAAACGTCATAAGTGATGAGTAGGAAAAATTCAAAATTCAAGTAAAGAGCAAAAAAATGAAACATTATTCAAAATTCAAGTGATTAGTAAAAAAAAGGCACATCATTCAAAATTCAAGTGGTGAGCAAAAAAGGGAAACCATTTAAATTCAAGCGATGAGCAAAAAAAGGAAACCATTAAAACTTCAAGTTATGGGCAAAAAAATGGCGTCCCTTTTCCTAGTTTTGGTGTCCCTTTTTGCCAGTAAAGGTGAAATGGTTACCTCACTTGCCTCACTCACGGTACGGCCCTGACTAGAAGTATTCCAAAAACTGTAACTGAAATACTAGAAGTACTTCAAATACTGAAAAATGCTGTAATTGCTCTTGAGCTTGAACTTGTATTTGAAAAATGGAAAGTATTTGAGGTACAGAAAGTATTTTAAAAATCAAGAGTATTTCAAGTACCGAAAGTATATAAAATACCCAAAATATTTTTTCTTACTTCGCAATTGACCATAAAAATTGATTATTTTTGTCCTATTCCACATTTTTTATATATCAGCAGGGAAAAATATAAACAATCACAAAATTTTATTATCTTTTAAACAGTCTTTTTAAGTTACTGTGACTACTATACCAAGATTTTTCTGACTACAGAAACATCATGTGAAATACATGTATCTTACACTATTGTAAATTGTGTAAATTACAATGTAAATACATTACTATAAATACATTATTTCAGATGCCCACACACCTGTATATATTAAAGTTTACATCAACCAAATGGATTTTATATAATGCCGAAGGTCAAGAAATAGAATTTAACGTGTACAAGATTTTAACGTGTGATGAAACTTGGGTTCACCATTTTGAACCAGAATCCAAAAGACAAAGCATGGAATGGAGGCACACCAGCTCACCTGTCCGAAAGAAATTCAGAACGCAAGCATCAGCGGGAAAAGTCATGTTGACTGTCTTTTGGGATGCCCGAGGTGTCGTCTTTTGTGGTTATTTGGAAGATCAGCGTACAATAAACAGTGCCTACTACTCAGACAAGCTGATGAACAAAGTAAAGCCAGCAATGAGAGAAAAACGTCGCGGATCTCAAAGAATAAGCGTGATATTGCTCCACGACAATGCTTGCCCTCATACTGCCAAGCTGACCCAAGAAACCATTGAAAAAATGGGCTGGGATATACTATCTCATCCTTCCTACAGTCCAGATTTGGCTCCCTCTGATTTTCATTTGTTTGGTCCACTAAAGGAGGCATTACGTGGAAAAAAGTTCAGCGACAACGAGGAAGTCAAAGAATTTCTGGGAAAATGACTCAAACAACAAGACAAAGATTTCTTTGCATCAAGTATAAAAAAATTGATGTGAAGTGTGAATATTCACACATTTCAGGGTTTCGCAGGTATATAATAAGTGAAGGCGGTATGCTGAGTGTGTAGGACAAATTTTACTTTGTAGTAATCACGGCAAAATGAACGATATTTTTAAAATAATTTATCGTCTGTTAATCATATAATAAGACTGGTTATTAAATTTACGCTCATAAAAATTAAATACAACATTTGTCAAAATATAACTAGAATTTTGACAAAATCAAAAAACATAATAAAAATGCAAAAAAAAAAACAGAAAAAATAAAATTCACTCCGGGGTACTCGAACTCGAAACCCTTCGTTTTCCAACCAGTTTAAGAGTGCTCTAACGCATGTAGCCATCGCACGCCATGCATGTGAGTGTCTTACATTGGTATAACTATTGTACTTTGTGAACCAAAAACCACAAAAAATGCGTTATTTTCCAAAAACATAATATGATCAAAAATTCCTGTTGTACTATTTCGGTTCACACCAATATACATTACTTAGAATTTTTTTAGATTTTTAGTTTAAACCATCTGGGCTACAGGGTGTGGGACAAAATTTTTTTTGCACATTTTTGGCAAAAATCGCATCAAAATATTTTATTTTGCAAAAATAAAAATTTGATCGTTAATCCACGTACTAAGGGCTTTCATTTGATACCCTACTCAGAATTTAAAAAAAATATTTTTGTTTTCGATGAGCACATATTTGTTTATATTTTTAGGGGGGTATGCTTTTTAGATGTTTTAGTATTTTTCCTATGTGCGGGTCAAAGAGTTGTATAAGCATGCCAAATTTCAACTCTCTAGGTTTAGCCGTTTGGCTACAATTTTTACCGAACAGACAGACAGACAGACAGACAGACGACAAAATTACGGTATAAGGGTTTTTTGGTCATACCTACAAAACCCTAAAAAGAATCGATACCGGGTCAACATATCGATATCGAAACAAAAAGTATTGAGAACTAAAATACTAGTATTGAAAGAAAAGTTATTAAATTCATCGCTATGCATACACAGATCTTTGACCAAGATATAGAAAAAATATAAATAAACATGTATTTATCGAAAAAATTATTTTTTTTAAATTTTGAGTGGCGCACCCAAGTGGGTGCCTCCCCCCCCCCAAGAAGCGAGGATTTTATAGGTCATCACTTGTATTTCAGAAGCGACGACCTTTTATTGTAGGTCATCACTTGTAATTTAAATAATTTTGTCTACTGCCCCCTCCAAAAAAAAATCCTGGGTGCGCCACTGTGTATACTATATCAACCAAAAGATATATACAAGGAAGATATATACAAGGATTGACAAACAAAAAAATAGTTTTGAGAAATTTGATTCGATTTTTGCTAAAAATGTGTTCTTTACCCAATTTCACAAAGGGCTAGTTCTAAAACTAGTGCGCATCATTGGCGGCGCCAGCGGAGAGTCCGGGTGGAGCCCCCCTAAAATTTGTTCTGCCCCCCAGCTGCCCCCCGCAGAGATGCTTGGAGAAAATTAAAAATTAAAAAAAATACCCAGTTCATTTTTGGAATATTTCGAATTGTGACAGATGGGAACGCGTCAAACGACCTCTTACCCGTTTTTATCTCTTTAAAATTTAAAACCATAATGTTTTTATTAATATTTATAACCATAAAAAAATTGTGCCCTCTCAAATATATCCTGACTCCCCCAGATTTTAAAGTCTAGCGCCGCCATAGATGGCATTGAGGTGAACGGGTACGCTTGGAATTTTTGATGCAATAAATAAATTATTATTATTATTATAAACTTTTCGGAAGAATTTTCGTAATTTTGATTTTTCTTTTTTAATGTAGGGTAATAAATGAAAACTCTTAGTACTTACATGAATAGACGAAAAAGATTTTCAAAAGTTTCCTGAAAAATCCGGGTGGGCGGGTCCCTCCAAAAATTGCTCTGGCCCCCAGTTGTCCCCCCCCCCCCAGAATTGCTTGGGGAAAAATGTATTTCAGAAGTGCCGACCTTTTTTTAGGTCATCACTTGTCTATTTTCATGTGAAAACACGATAAAAAATGATTTCAAATATTTCCTGGCCCCCCCAAATTTTACTCAAAAATTTCCTGCCCCCCCCAGATTTTAAGAGCTAGCGCCGCCACTGCTCATACTACATACCAACCAAACTCTGAAATATGTAAAA
Organism: Liopterus haemorrhoidalis; assembly: GCA_963971575.1. Classification (NCBI taxonomy): domain Eukaryota; kingdom Metazoa; phylum Arthropoda; class Insecta; order Coleoptera; family Dytiscidae; genus Liopterus; species Liopterus haemorrhoidalis. The sequence continues at coordinate 56,700,705 of OZ020614.1, forward strand.
ATTCACACTTTACATCAATCTTAAATAGTGAATTATTTTAATGTAAAAATATTTTTACAGCTGCTGATCTTAGTGAATTAAAAGAAGCTGAATCAGACAGGACGAAAAGGAATTTATTTTTCTCCGACAGACAGACAGACAGACAGACAGACAGACAGACAGACAGACGACAAAATGACGGTATAAGGGTTTTTTGGTCATACCTACAAAACCCTAAAAACTAGTTCATCGTTGGGACAAGTGTATTAATATTCGTAGGGATTATGTTGAGAAGTATTAAAAGTCTCATTTTGTAAAAATACACAGTTTTTTCTACATCAGTTTGTCTCTTTAATTATTGAATGTCCCTCGTATATTCAATTTTGATGTAATACATGAAATATTTTTTTGTTATTTTTTATTTTTACGGTCCGCTAAAATTTTTACGTTTTACACAAATGAAAAAGGTTGAAGACCGCTGCTGTAAAGTTATCGTGTTAAATATTCATTTAGCAGTAATTAAATTACGTTCATATTTAATTATTGCTGCTTACAATATGATGATTATTTTGTTGTTATCTATACTAATATATAAAGACACCAGTGTGTTCATGACATCGTTTATGGCAAAATAGGCCTGTTTTATGACTCTCAGGGTTCCTGAATTTTTTAAATAATTAAAATCAAGCGAAAACCTTCAAATAAATAAATGTCTTAAAAAAATAAATTAGTGCTGGGAACCGAAACCGGTTTTTCGGGTACCCTGTTCCGGTTTTCGGGTAAAACCGGGTTTGTAATTTTCGCGTTACCCGGATACCCGGTTCCAAATACCCGGTTCCGGATACCCGGTTTCGGATACCCAGTTTCGGATACCCGGTTTCGGATACCTGGTTCCAGATACCCGGTTTCGAATACCCGGTTCCTATTACCCGGTTCCGAATGCCCGGTTCCGGATACTCGGTTTCGGATACCCGGTTTCGGATAACCGGTTTCGGATACCCGGTTTCAGATACCCGGCTTCGAATACCCGGTTCCAGATACGCGATTCCGAGTTCCCTGATTCAAACTTGATATTTAGTACAGGAGTACTTACCAGATGTTTAAAATTACAAAATTTTACGATAGTACCTACTTAGGAATTTCCAAATTCCAAACATCTTGTGTTACATGAAAACGAGATACCTATTTAGTATTTAGAGTATTAATTCATATTTTGTCTTTAATAATGACAACAAATCCTTGGCCTCGCAAATCCTAGCGCCGGCCCTGGTACAGAGTCTGACTATTGGAGAATTTTGATAAGAATTCGTGTTCGCAAAAGGTATACAAAGAAGCGTAGAAGATCGCGTATTGTACACTGGAACATTAATAGTGATTAAATTTGTAGTTCAACACATGATAATAGACGCGTACGAATATTACATTCGTTAAATGGATGCATGTAAACGTACTAAATATGACGTCACAAGAACATGTGACGTTTTCTGTGACGCAACTGCACTGATTACCCTACCGACTACCCTATATAAAAATTTCCAAATAGGGTGATTTTGAATTAGAAGATGATCTATGTTCTGGGAGACCTATGGAAGTGGTAATTCAGTAAAATGTAGCTGCTGTTTAAATATTGATACAGAAAAATCGCCTTGTAACATACAGGCATGAAGAGGAAACCCTCCAGATTAATGTACCAGCTTTGCAAACAATTGTATGGTAAACTGATTTTAGAAAGCTGTAATTTTTTAATTTTAGTTGGCTTATAAATTATTATTTTTGAGATTTTTATTATTATTTTTTTTTATGAACTTTTGTTCATTTTCTGTGCATTTTGTCCATTTTTCACTGATTTTTTATTACTGAGATATACGTAGAGTTTACATAAACAATTCGTTTAATAGTACATTTATTTTTAGAGGTCCACGGTAGAAAATTAAATATTTGTCTGATCCGCCGTACGTTTTCAATTGAGAAACACTGGTCTAGATCTTGCGCTATGTGATTTTTGATTGTTCGTCAAAAATGAACTAAAAGTTGTTTTGCTTATGAACACTAGCTATTAGGCACGTAAGATGAAAAATATTCTGTCATAGTTTCGACAAATTTGCAAGTGTATAGAGTGTAATAGATATAATTTTAAAATTTGTCAAAAATGAAGTTGTACGGCAAAACTTTACTAGTGCCCTGCACAGAGCCGGTGCGAGGGTCTGTGGCGCCCGTAGGCAAGATTTAATTGAGCGCCCCTAGGCAGGGCGTAACTAGTTTTTCGAGCATGTCAAATGAAGACCTAAAAAAAAGGTCTTCGCTTCTAAATTTCAAATGAAGACCTAAAAAAAAGTCCTCACTTCCAAATTTCAAGTGAAGACCTAAAAAAAAGGTCCTCACTTCTAAAATTACTTTTCACTAAATTACTTTTACATTCATTTGGCGCCCTTTTGAGTCTCACGTCAGCGCCCCCCTCGCAGCGGCGTCTGCATGCACCGCATGTCTTGCATGTCCGCTTGCGTGGGCCCTGGCCCTGCATAATATATGCTACTGGTACTGCTTCAACTGCGATATGACTTCGTTAATTCAATCTGGATGAACACACAAGCCTTTGGCTTTGTTTAGTATACTTATTAATAATAATAATATGTTTAAATATAACACGTACTCGGACATGTATATATAAGTTCGAAAGATGATTCGACAGGCAGTTTTGGGGGCCCCATAAATGTCCGAGGCCCCATAGCGTTCCGGGGCCCGACGCTGGTAGTGTCATTAGCATCATGGTAAATCCACCCCTGCCCATCCTAATATGTGAAAAAAAAGATAATAAAACCCGAAGAAACAATATATAAAACGAAATTCTAAATAATATGATAAATCTTTTTACATTTGACCTATGTATATAAAACAAAATGAACACCCTTCGCTTTTTCTAAATAGACTGAAATTTACGCCTATAAGGCATTTACCATTTAATTTAATAATTAACAGTCTGAAGAGTAGATAGTTTTAATCCTGATTATTTGAAATTTCGAACAAAATTGTCAAATTCTACTAAATTACTTTATGTAAATAAATTCAAGAATTAACTTGTTAAATTGAAATTTCATTAAACTTTGTTGTCCTGTCTAGAAAAATAGTGCCCAGCTTGAGTGAATAGCACACGCTGTTGGGAGTATCGTGGTGGGTTTAGTAGTTAATCCCGTGGATTTGCACTGTCTCCAGTAGTTATTGTTGTCGTCAATGGCAGTCCACTAAAATGGTATAAATATCGGATCTTCCTTTCGAATCCTCAGTCACAAATAAACAAACAATCTAACGAAGAGTACCTAGTGTTACTATGGATCTCCACTACCATATTAGTTCTGTTTTTATATTATTTGCAGTTTTAGTGCAGTTTAGTTTTACTTCCGATATTCACTCTGTAAGTAATAGTTCAATACATAATTTATTCCCAATTATATTAGGATGATTTTATTTAACTTATCCTAGGTAAGTTTGTGGTGCGGATTTCGAATATGTAATCGAATTTCGTAGACTGGTTCTAATTTTTAAACTTTTTGAATAATTATGAGAATTTAATGGCAAGGCGGAGCCTACTTACAAATAGCATTGAATTTGTCTCAAATTGTACAAAAGTACACATATAAAATACATAACTATTTATTCAGGTAATCACAAACACTACATAGTAAAATAATGTTGGTGTGATTTCATTTTATGTAAGTTATTAGAACAATCAATTTGGAGGTTCAAGTCTGTCATCATGTGACTATTCCAGTGTTTTTCTACTATTCCTCCAAAATCTTTGCATCTCGGTGAAATCTTTCACCTTTTTCCTTATCAAAATCTCCAGGATTATGTGGCTAAGTGGCTATGAAGAAAGTGTATCTTTATGCTGATATTGGAACCACATTGTTAAAGTTTGTCAGCATGTTTTGATTTTCTTCTTAATTGTCTTCTTTGTGGTTACCCAAAATTCTTGACAACTGAAATGGTAGAACCTTCAGCATCATTAATACATTTTGTGAAATCAGAATCCTTGAAAAGTTTACGAACTGAGGGCCATAAAGATTCCAGTTTTTAGTTTTTCTAAGTCCCGGGAATGATCTACAAATGTTTTGAAGCAATCGTCATGTTTGTGTAATGCCTTAACAAATTGTTTCATTAGCATTATTCGCGGATAAAGTTTGTTACAGATTAGAGCACCACACGCATGCGCAATATTCCTTTTAGTGTTCACGGAGGAAATAGTTTCTTACAAGATGTTTGTTATTTGCGGTAACCTTTAGACAATTACACACTCTGTTTATAACAAAAAATCTTGGTTATAATAGGCGCGTTGTTAGTTTCGTTGAATTTAATTAATAAACTGAGTTATCTCCCTCAAATTTACTACGCCATGACTACAATGTTATCTGTCAGCTTGTTTTAGCATTCGCAGTAACAAGAATATCTAACACTTCTCAAGTTGGACATGCGCATTAAAATTATTCATGAACTTATTCCTTAACTGTTTGTTCCTAAATAAAAACTTCATCCGTATAGAGTGGTGATAAAATTAGTTTTGAGGTGATTTGTTTAATTTATATAATAATTTAGTGGGTAGTAAATTTTATATATTAATCCTTCAGACTATGTCTTTTAGTTTCTACAGATGCTTCCCTGGCGTCTACCCAATGATTTGTTTATTACCTGCTTAAGGGGAGTTATTTTTCTTATCCTAACCTCAATATTTAAAGATAGGTATCCATTATTTCATGAACTAGAGCTAATTAAAAAAAAAAAAAAAACTACTTTTATTTTAAATTCAGCAATCCAAAATCAGCTTAAAATTGTTCAAATATCCTTGGCGAGTAAACGATTTCCTACCATTTACGATTTTATTGATAATTTTTTATTTTGCTGTGAGAATCAACTAAAAAATTACGTATTCAAAACTTTGAGTTTTTTAAATTTAAATTTTGTATATATTCTAAATAAACCTTCTTTCAAGTTGTGTTTAAAAAACCCTTTGTTTATAAATTTGTGTTTTTAAAGTTAAAATTTGCTGGTCGAGTTGTTATCATTAGAAATTGTAAGGTTTAAAATCGGTGTAACAATAAAACTTTTTGATATTAGCATCGTTCACAGATGCAGTTCCTAACAAGTTGCAGTCCCACGCACGTGTGCATTATTGCTTCTGAGATTTCTATTACGATTCTGATTGGATGTTAGTTCAGAAATAGTAATGAGCACGTACGTTTGACTCCAGCCTGTTAGGGATTTAATCCACGAACGGAGTTATTAAACCACATCTGGAGTAAAACTTAAAACTCTTTAAATATTGCTGCTGACGATGGCTGCCTTGTAGATCGAAATGTTACATCCAGTGTTAATATAAATACACTATTTGAAGAAAAGTTTCAGAGTCATTATTTAATAATAAAACTTTTTGTTGTAGAAATTAGTTTTGTGTTCCTACAAGCTTTATGTCATAAGAATAAAGCATAAAACATACGAAATTTAAAAATAAAAGTTGTTAGTTTAGATAAATTATTTTTTGTGCAAAATTTAAAAATGTGCGCTTTTTAATATTTTACTTGATCGCCACAGACGCAACCAAATTTACACCTGAACATCACATTGTTGTCTAACTAGAAAAAAACTGAATATAACTAAATATCAAATATCCTGATTCACCACTTAAAATTGCTGATTCGCATTACTATACGAATTTTATGTAACTTCCTGTAGCTCCTAAATGAAGCAAAGGGCTTGTATGAAGCATCGCCATCTGGTTCTATTATTTACAGGGGCCTTGATTTCCGGCCACGAATATTATTAATATGAATATTACCGATAATAATTATAATTGATACCAGTAAATTACCGAAACAAAAAGTATCGAGTACTAAAATACTAGCATCGAAAGATAAGTACCGATATCTTATTAGTATCGATAGTATTGTTTCATCCCTACGTTTAACTATACAGTATTATTTCTTAAATAAAAATCTAGTTATTTTTTGCGTATTAAATGTTATTGTGTTATTTTTTGTTGTGTGTTTGTATTGTAATTATATTTATCAAGATTATTTTAACAGGATACCAAATCCTTAATGATTTCCCATAAACCAGTCCGAAGTCTGGCAACTTCTGGCATGTGGTTCGGACCTCGACTTGGACGCCGATTAAAAAGAAACATGAAATTTGACCAAGCAGCAACAAACAAAGAACAACTTAACAATCTCATGGATATGATTCAAAATAGCCCATGGGTTGTTTTAGCAATGAATGGTAACCTATTACATCTTATACACTTTTTTTTTATTGTTGAAATAGTTATAATTATGATTGTTTTAAATTTTAGACCTAGTATCTGAAGGAAAACGACATACTGTTAATTTTACTCCTCGTCTTGGTCGAGAATCAGGTGAGGAAACAGAACCATCTGCTCCGGGATCTGAACGTTGGATGCAAGAGATGGACTATGCAATGAATTCTGGAGATCTTATGGCCCAAAGATCACCACCATTTGCTCCGAGACTTGGACGAAAAATTGGAACAAGCCCTTTGCGCTATCCCAATTATTTTTAAAATGTTTCGCTTTGTATTATAATGATATTGAAATTTGTATTAACCTGTACTGTAACATTATTTTCAATAACAAATAATGCTTTTGATTAATCAGCTTTTGTCGTCTTTAAAAACAGTTATTTCATCCTTTGTATTATAGATGTAAAAAATAATGCCATCCACAATCCCAATATTCTATTTTACCTTACTTAAATGGACTTCTTCGATAGATCTCTTATTTATGTATTTATGTTTAAAGTTTTGTTCTAGAGTACGTTCATTTTAACTTCATCACAGGGTATCATAAATTACGTCATCAATTCTACGCGAGAAAACAGCTGATCACATTGACGTACATTAGGGTTTTAAACAATTGTTTTGGAAACCAAACACACAAAATCATGTATTTCAAATACATTTTTACTCATTTTAGTACACGGTATACCTTGAAACGTACGAGAAATAAATAATAATAACGGAAATAAACAAACAACATCGCACAATACGCGTAGTTAAACACAAATCAAAGTAAGTGACCCCTCTGAAAAGTATTAAGCTAACTGTTGGTAACGTAATGGACGAAATTTGGTTTCTGCGCAAGGGAACTGGTAATATCCGCCTATGATGAAGTTAAGTTGAACGTACTCTACTGTAGTTCCTCTACTGTAGACTAGGAAGTGAAAAAAAAAAAAATCAAAGCAAACTTCTTCCTATATATAGTGACCTTGCAAATGAGCGTTGTCGTCTAAAACCAAGACGGCCACCTGTTTCCACTTCCAAGCTCATAGAAACCAAGGACATCAACATCTACGATGTTTGTTTAAAGCGTTGACTGGAAAAATGTTCAGAAGATTGGCGTTGCCTAAATCCAAATGAAGATCTCCCGGCCTTAATCTGCCACGCAACCTATGAGTTGCGCTAAACCGTATTCGCACTAGCCACGGTAGATGTGCTGATACCTTGATAAAAAGGGGAACTTGCACAACACCGGAATTTGACTGTGGTGCACAAAACCCGACAATCAGTCATATCACATTCGACTGCTCACTCCGAGCCTACCAAGCATCCAAAGAAGACATAACTTGTCACACCAAATCTAGTAGAATGGCTCGAAAACCTACATGCAATAATTTGGCAGTTGTATTTGTCTATGTACTATATTTTATTAAATGTGCGCATAATTTGTATTTATATGCCATACGCTAAATAATAACTGTAGTCCCCCCATATATTCATTTTACTGAAAAAATTCATCTCTAGGAGTGAACAGTTTAAGATACCAGGTAGCCAATATTGGAACCCCTTTTTTAATATGTTATCCTACCAAATATCGTGGAAATATACGCTGTCCTTCTCACGCAAATCTTAGTCAAACAAAAATTGTTTTGTTGTGGGACGTGTAATAATTACCTGAAACGCGTAGTAACGAAATATGAAAATAAACCTATGATGGGATTCCATTCCTAAAATTCCGTCGGAAGTCGATTTTGAAGTAAGTCGAATACCTATATATATTTTTAATATATCATTAGGGGAAGCAGTGCCGGCTGTGGGTTTTGCGGGGCCTCGGGAAAACTTGTAAAAAACGTTGCATTTGGTGTCAAAAACTTGCCCTAGCTACTAATAATTGTTAGAAATATGAAAGCGCGGGGCCCCTTTAAGCGCGGGGCCTCGGGAAAAAATCCCCGAAGTTCCGACCTCTGAGCAGGCCCTGAGGGGAAGGTACGCTGGGAGCACTCGTTTGCCAAGAGTACTAATTGCCTATACAATAATCTATAGATGTAATTTTAAACCTATTAAGTGGTTTATTTAGATGCCTTTTGTTTTAATGCAACTAGTTCAAAATTATTGTGATAATATAAATTGTATCAGAATAAACGTGAATATAAAGTTTAAGCTAATGTATTTATAATATTTCTCAAATTTGAAAGTGTATTAATTATATTTATGAAGCTAACAAAACTTTTGCCTGCGTTTGAGGTTATAGTACGGACTCTTGTCTACTAATTGCAAAATAAGTAATTACTGGTTCTATTTGTTATTTATAAGAAAAATTTATATTTTGAATTTTTGTGCAAAAGTCAGAGTACTGCGCACTGCGTACTGTTGACTGATGTACTATTTTTAATTATAGATGGGAAAATGCAAGAGAATATCTAACTCAAAATTATTTTTTACGAGCTACTTGATGACGTTAAAAAAGATTGAGTAATAGCGAGTCGAAAAAAAAAAATGCTGCATCACTAAGTATAAATGAAGCAACGCTTAGAAAAAGATTAAGGTTGGCAACGATTCTCTTGGTAGGTTCAAACATGTGTTCCGTCGATTAATGGAAATGATTCTAGTTAGTTATACCAGAAAATTAGACAATATGGTTTTTAGATTGACTTTCAAATATGTACAAGTCGTAGTTACCATTTCGGCGAAGAGAATGGTCTGGCATATAAATTTAATAGAGGAAAAAATAATGTGTTGGGAATTGTTCAGGTTGCAATAAATATTACACCGACCCCCAGATAGGGATCTAATTCAATGTAAAACATGTTTAAAATTGTGCCAAGAATAGTGTACATCATTTTTGGGCACAAGTTTTCTCATTTGTAACCTATGCAAGTTAAATTAATAAGTATTAATTAACTGCGTGCTCTTTGCACATAGTACGTTACCTTGGCGTTAAATTTGAGTACTCTTTAATTCGTCGTAAGTCGAAGACTACTGTATAACACGAAACGACGAGCTGATTTCAGGGCTACTAAAGTTTTAAAAGGAAAATATACTTACGTTGAAAGTAATTAGTAAAAGGCCTGTCGTGGTTCTCGTGGCCAATTAATTAGTTAATTGATCTTTTTAAACTTACAGTGTTATTGACGAGGGAAGCAAGATGGGGGAAGTAGCACAGGGAGAGGATATAAAGTGGGGGTTGAAAGAATAACAGCCAATGTTTTAATAAACCCTCTGATTTAATCACATGTTATAATTAATCAATAATCATAGATACATGCTTTCAAATAAGCTTTCCTTACTAACAAACCAAACTACAATGTCGTAAGGGCGCATGTTATCTATCGTCTCTAACAAGATAAGTTATTCAACAATATCATGGCACTGGTTATAATATCACCCGATTCTATAAATATGCGTTTTAACAATCGTTCGACGGTCGACGGTCGACGAACAAAATCAATTTGCTGTTCATTTATGTTTACCTATTTATTAATATATATTAATAATTTGACCTGTCGATGTGGGGCGGCGATCGGTAGGTGCTATGCCTCACGGTTTCCGGTTTCCGGGGTGCTCCGTGCCCATCGCCACCCCTGCGCGTTCGATTTGCGAGAGACGCGACCGTTTGACCTGTTTGTGCGCGTCACTCGCAATCGTTGTAAAGGTACTAAATCACAGTAGACTTCTATAAAGATTTATAATTTGTATATGCTCTATGCAAATTTGGTTCAGCTGGCAACTTATATGTCGCGTCGCGTGTTATACTGTATACATAAAAGTAAGTGTTTCATTTATACGAGCTGGTATTGCGCGCTTTGAGCAAGCTCCATGTATAACTTTACAATCTAAAACCTAAAGTACGTAGTAAATATGAATATTATTGTAATACTAAGGCACATACCCAGCTCATTGCTTGTACGACGGGCACTGTTCGGAGGGAGAACCGCGCGCGTGGCCGCTCGCTCGTCTGACCTTTGACGAGCGTGCCCGGCCCTCGCTGCCCGGCTCTCCGTGGAAGACAAGCATCGCTGAATCTCGATTCGAATTATTGAATTACCCCCGACTCGAACGCCCAAGATCGCGGACTCGCGCATCCCTCAAATATATATATATATAGGTATAATAGTTAATAATAGTTAACACGAGATGCGCGCGTCAGAGATCCTTCAGGCAACTATAATAAACTCGTACTCGACCAACATAGGAACGAAATGAAAAACGTTATTCGATGAGAGTTACTTAGAGTAGAAACTTAGAAACTCGCACGACGGAATTTGACGGCGGCATGATGATATCATATGCGGCTCCTTTATCTTAGTGTTCTGTCTGTTAACGTTATGTTATGTTATTTTATGTTATGTTATGTATCGTTAGTTTTATCTTACAATATTTATAATACATCGCTTGGCCATTCACAATATAGTGTATGATTAACAATTAACAACACACAGCCATTCCATCGCTATCCCATGTTTTATACTTATGTATGTACTTATGTACCATATAACTGTAAGATCAGTTCATGTGTACTACCGCACCCCGGCACACGTGCACGCTAGTGCACGTGCGCATGTGACATCAGGCGTTAAGCGGACCTGAGGCCTGACATCCAATCTCTCCTATCCATTCTAACGTATAGATATAAGGTATAGTTGAGCAGTTCCTCGCAGTCATGCCGCAGTTAGACAGCGCGCAGTTCTTAAGGCAGTTGTACTATGCGGTATGGATTAGGGGGACTCAGGGCGACTTGGGAGTTGACATGGCTCCAGGGTCGCCATCAGCCCGTCCAGCTGTGTGCTCCCCCACCGCGACAGGGGATTGCTCAAGCTGGTTAGTACCTGGAACTCCCGATTGGAAAAACCGTTCTGTAATCAAACAACGAAATGTTGACTCTGAGCAGTTGTGCCTGAAATATTGCAAATCGCTTGCCTTCGTCCATCAAGATAACGGCGTTCGGCTCCGCTCCACCCGTGGAAACTTGGTGGGACATCATATTGAAGTCCTCCTGGTCCAGCGTGATGAAGGGAGTCGTCCATCGCGACACGGCGCTAGAGCGCGGTGTGGTACGTGGGGTGTTCACCGCAGATGAGTACATGCTGAGGTTCGTTGGACTGATCACACCAGACATTGTACTCATCGATGTCATATTTGGATAGCTGAAGAGCTGAAACAAATCATACAGAATCATAAGTACTGCGTAGCGTTAGTCTCATCACAGGTACTACCAACATGCCCCGGTTGCGTGTGAAAATGGTTGAAAGAGTAGTCTCTGTTGGGCGAGTAGGATCCGGCTGCTGTCGATATTCTCTGCAACGGACTCTTTCTCCTCTCGTGCACGCCGTTCGGGCTGAGGGGTGGAGATGAACTGAGCTCAGAAGGGCCAAGGACTTCGTCTTGCGGGGACGTTTCTCCGCCAGGGGGTGTTATGGACGTTGGTGGAGAATTCGTCACGTCTCCAGTTGATCGTATAATTGCCACTGGTCTGGCCATAGGCGGTAACGGTGGCGGAGGTAACATCGTAGCGGGGAAATATTGTGATTTCGGACTTCTGCTGATATTCGATTGCATCTGGAAAATTTAATTTATCAAAACAACAACTACATTACATATAGTATTCCTGAAATGAAGATTGTCCTGTATATATGAGGGGAAAATATAGTTATATTCATAATATAATTATACTCCAGTCTTAACACAGGCTCAAACTTCTGTTGACAGATGTCAAACATTAATGAATCAACCACTGTATATATTACATATTATACAATGTACTGAGCAAAACATAACTCGCTGATGATAAAACATTATTTGTATATTTACACATCAACAAACTTGAAAGCAGACGACGCATTGTTTTGTGAGAAACAATCATAATAAGCAATGTGTGAAAGAAAATAGCAGTCAACGTTTAAATAACATACTGTCAGTTGCTTCAGATTACAGAAGACTTTGTATATATTATATTACTCAATGATAACCCCATGCAAGCGAGAATGCTTATTATAATAATTGAAACATTATTCAGCTGTCGTGCACCTCACACGTTGATTTTTTCAGGCGTTGTGGCTCGATATATAAAAAAATGATACCTAGTACAAACCTGTGCGTTTTGTGGACCATTTTCAGCTTCTTGACATACAAAAGTAACAAAATCTGAAAGCGTATCGTGGCCATTTTCAGGATATTTCACAGGACTTTGGTGTTGTTGATGTGGATCAGGACTATGTTGATAAAATATTGTACCAGGACTAACTGTTTGTGATGTAGAAGATACCAATGTTGTGTTTTGTGACATTGCTGAAACAAAACATTATTTCATTTCTAAAACGCATTCAATAAAGATTTAGAAATAGAGTTCATGCATGCAGAAAATTTGATTTTTATCTTTATTACTCTTGTTATTTACCAAAATTTTCAAAAGAACTTTCAATTTTATTGCTTAATAAAAGATATTTTACGTGCGGTTTGTTTGTAAAATTTTAACATAAATGTTTAGTATATAAATGTGTTCTAAAATAAGAACAAAAATTTCCAAACAATATATGCGGGCAATAATGCAATCTGCTTGTATTTTCAAGTAGATGAACTTCCATAACTTTAAATATTTAAAATTTAAATTTTTGCTAAGTTAGTTTTTATTACTTTTTGTTACAGTTCCAGTTGGTTAACCAATTAAAATAAAATTAAAAGTCCAATATGTGGAAATTCTAAAGTGCAACAAGTACTGAATGATATATTTTAAGACTAATTAGTTTGATATAAGAAAACCATTCGCAATTCTGTAATTAGCGGAACAGTTTTAAATATAAAGAAATAACACGAGTTTTTAAAGTTCAACAAGTAAATAACTTAATTAAACTTGAATTTGAAACTCTAGATAAACGACATCAAGATTTCTCATTTCTCCCTTTAAAAAACTTTGAGCTTGCAATTTTTGGATAATTCTTATACAACCACCTGCACTGTTTGTAAATAAAAAATATATAAATAAAAAATCATTGCCTTCCGCAATATATCCTTAATTTTGGCAATCTGTTTTATAGCTGATTGCCAAAATATGCTGGCAATCAACTGCGAAAACTAATATGTATTCAATGTTACGTGTCACTGCTATAAAAAAATTAACAAATCGATTATCAATGAAATTTCTGGACAAAATAGAGTTTTAAATAAAAATTGCCATTTTTGCATCATGCTTACAAAAGTTTAGTTGTGCAAAAGAGAATAACATCGACATTTATCGTGTTAATTCTAGAAACTACAAGATAATAAACCGATTTTTAAGACGATTCAATATTAATATTCTTTGACTTTTGGTGGTAGCGCCGATAAGGATGCAACCCGCCTTACTCTGTTGCACATCTAAACGTGCACTCTACAACGTTGTGCTGTATTCACACTAAACATTACTTGTAATCGGAAGTAACGTACAGTAAGCTGCGGAAACGACCATAGGATCAACAGAAGCTGCCCTATCGCTACCGACCGCCGCAACAGGGTCAGGCGTGGCGTAACTATTGCAGTAGTAATTAGGATGCTCCACTTTTACACTATTCATCGTTTGTTGGTTTTCAGGCATTTCATGGAGGATGGATGCTGGAAAAAGAATATATATTAGTTTTATGTACAAAGAGTTGAAATCATAACAACTGACGATCTGTTTAATTTTGTAAAAGGAATCAATTAAATTAAAGATTGCTTTAAGTACAATTCAAAATCATTAAAAAAACATCAAATCTAATTCGTAGAAAGTTTTTTTGCTTCATTATTCTGTATGGGAGTTTATTGTTTGTGTATTCTAGTGAAATATCACTTATTAACTTACAAATATGAATCACTTTCTTTTAAATTTATTTTTCTTGGCATACGACATGTTATTGTGGAGCGAAGAAATTTTTATGGTATATAAAATATGGGCTATCTTGAAATAGGATATCCACAGTTAAAGTACATATTTTTGGGATTATTTTGATAATTTCAGATCAGAAAACCAAATTTTAAGACTTTAAAGTTTGTTTGGTACATAATGTTTGATAGTCTAAAGTTATGTGGAATCTGCAATATTTTACTCAGTTTATGCAAGTCACAAGTAATTGGTATTTTTTTTTACCAAGGGTAAAAAAATAGTTGGCTCAGCTAACGGTCACACAGACTTTTGAAGTTTTGACACTTGATGTATAGATTCAATTTAACTCATTAGACCAAGGACGTTGAGTACCTACGTCCTTGGTAGCGACAAGTGAATCTGACAGTTAAAAAAATCTAAATTTACCCATTTCGTAATAAAAGATCGTTATCTACGAAGGTCTGTTCGATTCTTCTGGAACTGCAATTATTTTCTTTGTGAAATATTTTTGCAAATTATTAAACTGTATACATTTAAAATATATTTTAAGTTAATAAAGTTAGAAACTGTTTTAACTTAAAATTGGTGGTTTAGTCAGCTGTTATGATTTCAACATTTCATTTGAGTTTTGAATTAAACATACATTTTGACAGTTTCCACAGCTCTTTCGATGAAAATACACCAGTTGCGAGGATAATATCGTTGCATATGACACCATTGTATGGATTATGCGTATAGGATCCTGTAAATTCAACATCTAGCAAAAATATCTATATTATAATAGTTGCTCAGAACTCGTATAATATTGAGTGAACTACAAAACAGAAAAATGTTATTTCTAAATCGATTTGATTATATGAACGAACATTTGAAGGAAAAAGCGTTTAACAACAAAAAACTGTTTAAACTTAGGATTTTATACATGGTTAGGGTTCTCAGACGTCCCGGAAAACCGAGATTGTCCCGTTTTTGTCTCGGTTTCCCGAGATAGTCTCTCAGGACGTCTATTTGTCCCGGATCTGTGTATTTTAAAAATCTATTAAATAATGTGAAACGAATTTAAATTTGCAAACAAAATGTTGACGTACTTTTTGATTTGTTCCGCGCGGTTTGAGAATCAGTTATCTTTCCGAGGCTCGGCAACGCAACATGTGTTTCCATTAAGGCAATAAATTCAATGCACTTTTTAGTATTTAATGCCTATTATGTTTATAATTTTAAAACGCTAATATTTTTTGTAACAAAAATAGATGAAATATCCATAATTTAAAAAAATATATATTGTGATATTATCGCTTAAATATTTGCTCTCAAGATATGAAATAATTTTTACACCATTATTTTTAAAATTTTGCACCCACCCCTTCACTCTGCTAACACAAACAAATGATGTATACTCGGAGAATCATGATACCTATTGATGGACTGACCGCCGACAAATAAATATATATCTATTTCATACAATTCTATGTAAACTGTCTATAACGTATTTGAACTACTCTTACCAGGTACGTTCGTTGTTTTATCTTTGTCTGTTATATTTGAATAAATTCACATAAAGCACAGCTTCCACCAAACACAGGGAAGACTGAAACCGAAATACATTTCTTTCTCACTCTCTGAATGAATAAAAACGTTGGATTTTAAAAACCTTTTCGATTGAATCATACGCTCATTTTAAAGATTATCGGCAAGTAAATTCTCGCGAACTTTATATTACTTTAATACAGGGGCCTCCAAACTACGACCCACAAGAAAATATTACCAGCTCGTGGACATTTTTTAAAAAGTTTATTTACATAAAAACAGCAATTAGAAATAATCAGAAAATTGCAAAATAAAACATAACTATAATTTCATAATATCCGATTTTTAAAATTATTATTTTTATTAATAATATCACCATTATTATTATGCTTGTTTTTAAAATCAAGCGCCAAGAGCCCAACTGAATTCAAGTTGTCCGGCCCTCCATTGATGTGTCCCGCTTCCGAAAAGTTTTGAGACCCGTGTTTTAGTATACAGCATTTGTACTCGCAATTCACCATTTTGCAATTTAAATTGATATTTTTGCAAATTAGGTTTCCCCCCGGGTGAAAAAATACCCCCCGGAGAAAATGTTCAGTCATAGTTACAGTTCTGTAGTAGAATATTACCTACTACAAAAATATCGAAAGCAATAAAATATCGAAACAAAATGTATCGAATACTAGAATATTAGTATCAAAAGAAATTAATCGATACTGTCTGAACAGCGAAAGTTGACCGGTGCGGCAGGGGAGAATATTCCAAGAATACTTCAAATATTAGGTATATTCCTAAGGTTTGTTTCAACAGAGTTCAGAATCGGACCGGAATCACCTAGCGCTTGCGTACTTACAAAAAAGCGCTTCAACAGATCTTCTGAGTTCCCATCTGAGTACTTTTTAAACGCTTTTTTGTAAGTGCGCAAGCGCTAGGTGATTCCGTTCCGATTCTGAACTCTGTTGAAACAAACCTATAGGCGTATAGTAGACTATTAAATGTTAATATCGAGAAGAAAAATAATTCAAAATATATAGAATTTACTTAACACTTTACTATTTCTGCTACCACCGTCCTAGCAAAATATATTTATTAACATATTATTTAATAGTGACAGATATAACAATGTTCAATTCAAGACATCAAAACAACCACAATACTCGTATTATACGTTCCGCCCTGAAATCAGAGCCGGCCTTAGCAAGTCTGGCGCCCCGGGCGAGATTTTTTTGCCGCCCCCATAAAAAAATTAATTATTCTATATAATACAAGTGATGTCCTACAAAAAAAAGGTCCTCACTTCTAAAATACAAGTGATGACTAAAAATGACCGTCCGCCGCTCTTCCTGGCCTGGCGCCCTACGCGTCCCCCCCCCCCCCAAAGCCGCTACTGCCTAAAATGATACGCTACTCAGGATAGCTAATCCAGAATTACAATATTTTATTGCCCCCAATAAACATAGATAACGGCGCTGGAATCTCCATTGTTCAACTGGTCATATAGCGTATAGCTAGGGTGACCATTTTCTTGGAGACGGCAATGCGGGACTGAGCAAAAAAAGGTCGTCACTTCCGAAATATAAGTGAAGAGCAAACAAAAAAAAGGTCCTTACCTCCCAAATATAAGTAAAGAGCAAAAAAAGGTCTTCACCTCCCAAATATAAGTACAGAGCAAAATTCGGCTCTGGGGATACCAAATCAAAATGCGGGACGAATGGTCACCTTACGTATAGCACGTATTGAAGAAAAAGCGCTTGTTACTAAAACAGTTAATACAATAATATTGTGCTTAATATTTCCAGAAAAATAATATTTATATGCAAGTATTTAAAAAATCCTTTTTCGTGAAATCCTTCACCCCCGGCTCATGTACCCCACCCCCCGGAGAAAAATGTCTAAATTCAACACTGCTTGTACCATTTCCGTAGTTCCACCCTGTATAGGTTTTTGTGTCGATAAAGAGAATATAACAAATTATTAATAACATACATAAAAATTATTATACTAATTTAAAAAAATCTAAAACCACTTCTTTTCCGTCAGCCTGTCTCGGTTTGTTCTGTCAAAAATCTGAGAACCCTACAAATGTTTCTCCATCGAATCTCAAATAGAAAATATTTACTAATCTTACTTGTTCATAAAACGGAACTAACGTCACATAATGTCTATATTTTCACATGAGATATATATATAAATAAAGAGCGAAAAAAATCTGTTTCGTAGTTTACTCTGTCGAAATTGATTTATTTTTTACAAACCTTTGTTTTTCCGCTCTTCATCTTTCTTATTGTTGTAACAGACGCCGCTCAGTATTTCTATAAATATAAACATGTACGTAAATAAGTGAAGATCATTAGTTGACAGCTTGAAAAACAGAATAAAAATACTGTCACATTTTTGTCGTTTGTTTCATGATCCTTGTTTGTTGTATTTTCACTAGTACCATTTAAAGAAGAGAGAGACACAGAAGACTAGCATGCCGAATCAATGAACTAGCAAAATTCTACGCTAAACTTCGTAATTAGAAAATAAAATGACATAAAATTTAAGTACAACTATTATAACAACGCAGTAAAAATCTTATCATATAGCTAAGTGTACGAACACGTAGAATAATTGGTTTCGGAACTGATTTATCGGCGCCCATACGCGCTTGTTCTCGGCCTTCATTTTTATCTTCATTTATATGTAGCTTCCGTATGCCTATCCAAATATATATCTTATTAAAAACTACATTGAACATAGAGGAATAGTTTATTTTCTTATATTCATTGCTGTTAAGTAAATAGTAAATTAGATATTTCAATTTTCAATTTTCATCTAAATGAAAAAATGTATAGAAATAAAATATTTATTTTCTGCTTATAAACTATTTTTGTCCTACATGGTTTTGCTGTTAAGTTAATAATAAGGGAGCTATATGAGCCGTTGATTTTGAAAGTGAGACAAGGCCACTTTTCGTTATTTCTAGATTTTAATGTTTTGCATTGGAATGGAATTAAAAATATTCGTAAGGAGTAATAGACTTATTTTACATTTTTGGTATTCTCAATGCATGTAATTTTATTATACGATAAGCGTTATCGGCGTTATTTGAAAAAAGTCGTGGTTTTGGTGTATCTCAATGGACTGGTCTCACTTTCAAAGGCAATGATTTGCTGAAAATGTTGATTTCTCCTAATAAAATGGAATTATAGTAGCAAACAAATGAAAATTTTATTTAATTATTTATTTTATTTCAATATAATTTTATTCTTTGTTAGAAAAATAACAATAAAAACAAAACAAAAATTTAATTTTATAGTAAAAAATTGAAAAAATATGAAAAAACATTCAATTATAATACATATAAATTATATTTTGTTAGTTTAGACTTTTAAGATTTTTAAAGTATTCATGATGAATGGGTGGTATATAAAGTAATAAATCCATCATATCTTTATATTTTTCTTTAGTAATAGCCCTAGTTTTTTCATATAAAGATGGTAATATTATTTTTCAAAATTACACGGCCTACCGCGCGTTTGTGATAAATCAAGAGTTTTAAATTGTGAATCTTTTTCTATTGACGTTTTATAAATCATTTTATATGGCGCATTTCTCAAAAATCTTATCCATGAAATATTCAACCAGTTAACTATTTCTCCATCAGTATTTTTCCTTCTTCTTAAAATTGCCTCCTCGAGAGGTTTGGTAGAGTAAATGTCTTCACTTTTCATTTCTTTTGCTTCCGACATTTTTGTATCAATTTATAATAATCCTGGGGTATTAATCGGGTTTCGGTTCGAGAGAATTTATTCGAGTGGACTTGTGTCACTTTCAAAATCAATGCATTTGAAATACTGTAGACCATATAAACTAACAGTAACAAATTTGTACTAATATTGAGTCGATATTTATTGTAAATGATTAAAGACATGAAGTTAGTCTCAATTTGTAATAAGACGTAACATTAACTCATATTTTTCACAAAATGGACTTATCTCACTTTCAAAATCAACGGCTCATATGTAGATTTTAGTTTTAGAGTGTCCCCCGTAACTCCCCAAATAGACATCTTAATGAAAAAATGCATAGAAATAAAATATTTATTTTCTTATTATAAACTATTTTTGTTTTACATGATTTTGCTGTTAAGTTAATAATAAGGGAGATATGTGTAGATTTTAGTTTTAGGGTGTCCCCCCGTAACTCCCCAAATATTCATCTAATTGAAAAAAAAAAATACATTGAACAAAAAAGGTTTGTTTTCTTATTATAAACGGCGCAAATTGCCATCGTTGCTGCGCGCCAAAATTTTTAATTAAGTAACTAACTTTTATTATTTTATTATAATTTTTAAGTCAATTATAAGGGAGATATTTAAGTTTTTTAATGAACAGTTTTAACCCCGAAACACCCACCTAGAATAAAAAATTTAAATGCCTTGTATCCGACAGACAAAATTGCTTTTTTTGCGGATATTGTCTTAGAATCATCTGAAACTGGTATAAACCAAATATGAGGCGGAAAAAGTAAAAAAAGAGATGTAGCCTCCAATTTTATTAATATAGATTTTTTTTGAATTTCTAGGAATTAGAATTATAATTTTTCGTTTAACTGAAAAGCTGGGGATTGCAATGTTTAACAAATGATCATGTTAGTTATATACTTAGTAAAACGTGCCACTTCTGCAGACTAGATGTTGTAAAACAAATTCATAACAAAATATTTAAATTTATTCTGCTGATAAGTAATTGTAAATGTCGGTAATTCAGTACATTAAAGAAATTTTATTAATATTTATAAAATGTAAATGGTTCGCTAAAAATTAAATAAAAAAAAAACTATATAATATAAAAAAGTAACTGCTAGTTTCTTGTAAGCTGGTAAATAACGTTTTAAAGGTTCCTGTTTATTTATAGGCTCATGGTGTGTACGCCGACAAATACCGATTATCTACATGTCCGGGTACATTTGAAAGTAAAGGGATATTTATTCTCGCCGGTCGATGCTGTCTAACCAGCACTTATAGTCGCCGCAACAATTTGTCTACGTGTTCGTACCCTAAGACGCAATAAAAATATTCAGCGTCTTGAAGTAACTTGATTAATTTATAAAATTAAATTGTACTTACCGTGACTATTTATGAAATTAGCTAAATAGAGATCTAATTCCCGTACAGAAACATTAATATGGTACGGATTAACACAGAGTCCAGGTTGTGAGCAATCTGGGTTCTTCTCCAAGCGTTCTCCATCTGTGCTTTCCAATGGTATTGCTTTGAACAAAATAACCATCACCAAATCTAACCTCCATACTTTATCAGCTTGTCTAAGACAGTCTATTCGTCTCATCTTTCCCTTTTGATCGGGATTTGAAAGGACACATACGGCCGGTCTTTTACCCGTGATACTAAGTACAAAGTCTTCACGACATTCTTGGGTGATGTCTTTACGCAGTTTTCCAAGCAGCCGTGAAGCCCACTTCTGTTTAACTTCAGCTTTTTCATTCTGGAAAGAAATTACAGGTATAAACTTTATAGTCTCGTTAGCCATTTCATTGCGTTTCTTCCGAAAAAAAAAATATAGTGGCCGTATTACGCAAAACATATAATTACGCAAGGTTTGATGCCTATTTAAATCAGGGATGAAATAAAGTTTCAAATCGTTACGTTATTGTATAACGTTATTTATTTTTTGTTTTCTTTACATGAATGAATTATGAATATCAAATATTACCTACTCGTCGTGTGGTTGAAAACTGTTTTTAGGAAATATAAAAGTGTCTACGAAAATGAAAACTTACTTGAAATCTCAATACATTTATTCAACACAAATGAAACATTCAAAAAATACTTTTATAACGTTACAAAATAACTTTTTATGAAACGTTACGATATTATATCGTAATATAACGTTATAAAAATATCGTTACGTTATTGTATTAGAAATTGTAGTTGAATCGTTATTATAACGTTATCGGGTATCGTTACCTTACGTTATCCATCCCTGATTTAAATACTAGAATCATACGTATCCGCATATTATTCAACAATAACATATCAATAAGATTGTGACTGTTGAGTCACAATCTATCGTTAAATGCACCCTTATTTAAGTGGGCTGACCAGTAGCCATTAGCGACTAGGGTGGTTTTTCAATTTATATATTGTTCTCTGAATGACTTGACAAGTTTTAGTTATGATTAAGGAGCGGAATTTGTTAGGCTTAGGGGTAATAAAGCAATAAAATAGGCAAATAATCAAACGTCTTTATCGCAATTATTCCACCCGATATAATATTCTCCGATCTCTAGTTATGATTAAGGAGCGGAATTTGTTAGGTTAAGTGGCAATAAATCAATAAAAGCGGCAAATAATCAAACGTTTGCTACAAATAATCAAACGTCTTTATCGCAATTATTCCACCCGATATAATATTCTCCGATATCTAGTTATGATTAAGGAGCGGAATTTGGCTAAGTGACAATAAAGTAATAAAAACAGCAAATAATCAAACGTCTTTATCGCAATTATTCCACCCGATATAATATTCTCCGATCTCTAGTTATGATTAAGGAGCGGAATTTGGCTAAGTGACAATAAAGAAATAAAAACGGCAAATAATCAAACGTCTTTATCGCAATTATTCCACTCGATATAATATTTTCCGATCTCTAGTTATGATTAAGGAGCGGAATTTGGCTAAGTGAGAATAAAGTAATAAAAGCGGCAAATAATCAAACGTTTGCTGCAAATAATCAAACGTCTTTATGGCAATTATTCCTCCCGGCCTAATATTTTCCGGTCTCTTGTTATGATTAAGGAGCGGAATTTGTTAGGCTAAGTGGCATAAAGCAATAAAAGCAGCAAATAATCAAACATTTACAACAAATAATCAAATATTTGCGGCAAATAATCAAACGTTTACGGCAAATAATCCATAACATTCTCCGGTATCTAGTTATGATATACACGTCATTAAGATATGGTTATACAGGGTGAGTGGGGAGAAATGGGCCGAACTTCAGGAATGTATTGTACATGTAAAAATAAGTAAAAAAAAGTCGAAGAAGAAGATACTCGAGATGCATTAATTCGACGAATTAGAAATACTGCAGTTGATATTAACGAAAGGCTTGAAACAATCAGGAGAGCAACGAGCGCTCTTCGTAGGCGAAGTAGACTATTTTTACAAGTTAACGGTGGTATTTTTGAAAACTTGTTAGAACACCGAAATTAAAACGATGTTCGATAGAAAGTGTTTTAATCACGTCATAACTTGAGAATAAAAGACAATCGCATAACAACATTAGTTTTTTTTTACTTATTTTTACATGTACAATACATTCCTGAAGTTCGGCCCATTCCTCCACACTCACCCTGTATAATATGGCGAAAAAAAAAATTATAATAATAATAATAAGAGAAGATCTGTGCAATTATAATGAACAGTGACAGTGAGGAAGAAGGTTTGATAAGGTTTTGGAAAATTAGCAAAATCTGTAATTTTTACACATACATTGGCGAGAATGACATAAATTTAGGTAAATGAGACATTGCTACGTTTTAGCCAAAATCTGATGACTTATCGGATTCGTCACTAAATCTACCTACAAATAACAAATCCTCCTATTCTGAAACAATTCAAGCTGAGAAGGATTTGGTACTAAACAGGCGTGCACCCAAGATCTTTGCTTGGGGGGGGGGGGGTCAGAAAACATTACTCGGCAGCAAGTGCTGCCGATCTTTATTTTTCAAAATGCAAGTGTTGACCTATAAAGAAAGTTCCCACTTCCACAATATGTTAAATCCAGCTTTTTTGGAGCTCTTGGGGGGGAGCAAGCCCGTGAGCTCCCCTCCTGTGTGCGCGTTTGCTACTAACCATAGAATTACAGTAACTCCTCACTTAACGACCGAGGCGCAAATAGCCTTTGTTGCTGTGCGCCAATTTTTTTTTAACTAACTCACTTAACGAATGAGTTCCGTTCCTACGAGTCGTTAAGCGAATTGTTCGATAAACGAGGAGCTTAACTGTTTATTTTGAATAGGGATGAACAAAACGAATTGCACAAAATAAAAATACAATCAGCAAAAATTATAAAAATGATGTGAAAAAAATTAAAGTTTATTCATAAACAAAGACATGCATATTATCATTTTTTTCATTAAAGCCTGACTGAAATTTGACCAGTTCAGTGCATTACCGCGCGGGAGAGCTAGTCGTAAGTCCGAGCGGTCGTTAAACAGAGAGGCCGTTAAGTGAGGAGTACCGGTATTTAATATTGGCGCATATGAATGTAAATTCGAATTATGGACTAAACCGTCGACTTGTGAAGTTTTTGATTTTTTTATTTTCCCTACAAAATTTAAAAAATTAAATTTATATAATAATAATATTAAAAATGGGACAATCGTGTTAATATGTTATTTTGCTTATATGTTAACTGCGAGAGACATACGAATCCACAAAACATTACCGCGTCCGTATTGTGGTACTTGTATTAGAAATCAGGGTTAGCAATGAAAGGGTTAAAATAATCACGTTTTCAGACTTACGGCCATGGCCCAAATTGCGATCCAAAATTAACTTTTACTTAACGACCTACTGTCATTTACGAAAGGATAGAACAATTCCATTATTTTTAAATTTATAAACTTCCTTTATAAAACACAGCGAAAATCGTTTTTATAACGTTCTCGTTTATTTTTAAATATAGTGTGTATTTGTCAAAAATATAAATCTAACGTACGTGTACACCCATTCATTTTATTATTCGAAATAACATAAAAACAATAAACTTACGTTTGCAACCGTTTTATTTCACTTCCTGTTTCAACACGATTTAAAAAAATAAAATCTATTTGCTTAAAAATGGACTTTGGATCGATATAATGTTTCTTATTTTAAGAAAATAACTGCATGATCGTATGTATGTTTTATTTTTAATTTTTAGGAAATCACTTTAATTGTTTTTTGATTATCTTTGATCGACAAAAGAAAATACGAAAACATACGAATGAAAAATGTTATGAATGAAAATCTAAATATTTGTATGAGTGAAATGTACTTTCTTATTAAAATATACTGCATATAAGAATAAAATTATCATATAAACATTTCTATTTTGCAAATATATAAATTTACAAGTAAATATTTCGAAGTTGAATATCTTTATGTCACATACACGACGAATATTAAATAACTATTCAAATTAGTACTTATTTATTTATTTGTGCTAATGGTTTAAAATATACAAATTTGAATTCAAAAATTAATCGACGACAGAGGGGTACTGGCAGCTTCCACTAAAAGAATGAAGCTAATTGTTAGTTATTTAGTTTTTCTACTTGTTCGTTGAAAACCTATTATTACTTGCTAACTTGTTACAAATCAAGTGATTGCCAGGCCTATATACATAGGGCTGGCGCGAGGGTCTTTGGCGCCCGTAGGCAAGATTAAATTGAGCGCCGTGAATAAAAATTTATTAAATAATAACATTTTGTTAAATTTCACAGATTTATTTATTTTATTTACTGCAAATTCGGTTCTCGTCATTGTTTAGTAATTAGTTTTTTTTCAGTCAGCAAAAAATAAATAAACTTTATCCATAATTGAGTTTCACGAAATAAATTTTTGACAATTCAATATTTGAGGATGGTAAAACCAAAGTGGTGTAAGCTACATTTTGTTAATTTCAAGAAACAAATCGTTTTACTAGATTCGCTGTATTAAATTGCACATGACTATGTTTGAAATTCTTATACATTTAATGCCTGGAGAAGAGATATTACTTGCTTCACCTTTGCATTAATAGATTTGTATTTCTAGTTGGTGCATCCACATGTAATCAGTTTCTTTGAAAATGTAACTTACACCATTTTGGTTTTAACCTTATACAGCCTTATATTAAAATGTGAAATTTAAAATTTAGTAACTGTCAGTATAAAATATGAAACGAGCAGCTTATTAGAGTGCAGCAAACATTAATGACGTTCGTATGATTGAAATATCAATAAGATTTGTTTGTGTGTAAGTCGGCAAATGCACTTCCGTGTGAGTATATGCATGTGCTATCCGCAAACGGAAGCAGTAAATAAGCAATAAAATAATCTGTGTTTTTGATCTAAATATGAAATTTACCTGTAATTCATCTTTGCACTGACGCTCCTCCTCTAGTGACATTCTCTTTTCGTGCTTTTTGTAATACTTTCTCTTCGCTGCCTGCAAATTGAACCAAGTGTAGGAGAATGATTTGACGAAAGGCAACAAGGCCTCGATGAACGGATGGAATTCATCCTGTAACAATAATAAATAGTAAAAAAGATAAGTGTTAATCGTTCAGTAGGTACAGAAGATGGAACACCGAACGGAACATGCATAAAAGAGACATGGAGAACAAGAATACTGCGAATGTACATGGACACATCTACACAATGCAAGATATACTGCATAACAATTAGGTACGCGATCTGAGTAAGGTGTCAATAACAATAACACAAAAACACTTCATGGCCACGAAGTGCAACGACATCGACATTCAACTCTACCACAAACATCGGGATAACATCGCGAAACGATGGCCGTTCTTGACGGTTCGATGGCTCGACGGTCGCGGTACCGTCCGGGCACGGGACCGCGTGGCTTTACTGTACTCCTTTCTTTCTAGGTTTCGCAATTTTTTCCAAAATAATATATCCTGCACTCCCACTTTCGCTACGCGTGTACTATCTGGCCACGCGATCTCACGCGCTCATCTAAACACTAACACACTGTTTACAACTAACATCAGCCATAGACAAACTTATATTCAGGCCCACATTATATTACATTCAATATAATCTCCGTTTCATTTAAAAAATTGAAAATCCTGACAAACAAAATAATTGTCCTTCCAAAGTTTGTCTATGTTTGATTACAGTAAGGTTTTAGCTTGTTAATAAAAAGCGAAGGTACTGACCGGATGTTCGCAATGCATTTCGTGTGCTGCTAGGAATATAGTAAAGCAAACCAGAGGTATCTGGAGCTAACACGGCACCCGGGAATATTTGGAAGGCCTCACGGAGACCTTCGTGGCCTAAAACAAACTTGAGTTCGGCGACTGGGGCATCACGTAATCAATTTTGCACTATCCCGTCCAGAATTTCTCGTTTGTCGTATATAAAATAAAGTACGTGTTCCGTCCGGTTACGCGGGATGTTTAGTGGTCTTGTGATGGTGTGTGATGATGGAGATGGAGACGGTGGAGATGCGGATGAAGATGTGAGTGTGGCGATGAAGAAGGAGCACTAGAAGAGCGATCCGATGGAGAACGACCGGGGAGAAGCTCGTGCTACAGAGAGCGAGGCAGGAGGCAGAAGGCAGAAGGCAGGCTACGGCTGGACTGTTTTGTTATTGAAGGCGTGTGACATGGCGCGTCATCGTGCATTCCTATACACGTTCAACAAACGGACAATGCAACAAGGGTCACGTAACGAATTTACATGCACTACATATAAATGCCAAATAAAAGTTGCATTGCACAAAAACACATTTGGAAATGCACAGCTGTGTGTTTTCCGATAGAATCGGAATCACTCGCTCAACCAATATTAAATGTCGTCGTTATTTTTCATCCTACTGAAAGCGTTCACATTTAAATTGTGAGTTTGTATTTATATACTTAGACCAGACATATTTTTAGCCGCTAGCAGCAATGCGCTCTCGTCACTATTATAGGGACTCCGGAATGGAGTACAGTGAGTCGAGTGGAGTCAGGTGTAGAGAAGGCGAGTGGTCGTCGGTCGTCGGTCGTCGCGAGCGAGCTCACCATCCGCACGGGCAACGAGCAGCGAGCAACGGGCAGCGGACGCGACGCGCTTTTAGACGCTCGCCCGACGCTCAGCGTCAGCCATTCGCGTTCAGCATTCAGCGGTCGACGTGTGGGTGCGGGGGGTGAGGTGAAGGCGGCGAAAACAGGCAGAAACGGACAGAGAGAGCAATAGGCCAGAGCGAGTTGCGCGCTTCGGCATCGCCACATAGACCACTCAAAAATAAGTTAAAAACACTGAACACGTCGCGCGGTCCGAACGATGCCAAGATAGCGAGCCATGACGTTCGTAAGTGCTCCGTGCAATATCTGCGTCGACCGTAGGCCGTCGGCACACAGGCCTCCAACGTATGATGATTTATAGGTACGGTACGGACGCACGGTAACAGCCACGGCGGCGGCAGCGGCGGCTACAGCTGCAGCTGCACCGTGTGCTTGTGATGCAAGTGCTAGTATGTGCCGAAAGAAGCATGCATGCCCGTCACATCCCGCAACTTGCATCTAAACATCGTCCGAAAGTGCATCTGCATCGGCATCGGCACGTACATTACACATCGAACATCGAACATCGCACATCGCACAATCGCATCTCATCGGCATCGCATCGCATCGCATGACATATATAACAACTCAACTCCCTGACTGTATATATAGATAGATATAGATAGATATATAGATAGATATACTGTACACAACACTGTATGTTAATTACGTATGTTAATTACATATTAAATGTAATGTTGCGGATGGGTGGAGGTGGTACGGTAGTACGGAGTAGTGGTACAGAGGTAGTAGTAGAGCACCTGTCCTGAGGAGGGCGTCTGTAGATACGAGGACACATCAGGCTCCACCATACAGCTCCTTAGAGTGTCCGGGATGAACATCCCCTTAGTCAGAGGTGGTCAGAGGCCGCTGGTCCCGATGGCGGCAACACAGGCCTAGGCAACGGCGACGTCGGCAGGTACACGGTCACGACGGCACCCATTCACCGCCTGGCCACCCTCGTGCACCTCACTGCCATCACAGGCGGTGCACACGGTAAACACGTTACAGATTCCTCCGCTGCCGCTGTCGGTCCACTCAACTGCTTTTCACACACTGTCGCTTTGTACCTTCCTGCTTCCCTTATCTTCCCGTTCTTTCCCTGTCCTTGATTCTTATTTACCTGTCCCTCGTCACACACAACACCGTCGGCCGTCTGCCTCGTGTCAGACGTACCCGTAAAGTCGCAGCACGCGTGCACGTTACCACCGTTCCACACGTTCCAGTCCGCGCTTGTTGTTACGATTGTTACTACGTTACTATTACTACTAACGCTGGCAGCACACGACGTCGCCAAGTGCCTGTCCTCGGGTACGTATTCGCACACGCACGTACGCGCACAGGGACGCTCTGGATCGGCTGATGGACGCACGCACACGGGCACAGCCTCTACGGCGACGGCGGCGGACGACGACGCAGCGGGCACAACAGACAACCACAATATCGCACCGAATGTCCGACCGAAGATCGGCCGTTGCGTCTGCATTGATTTCAACGCCGCACTGCAGCTGTCGATAATGCTCTTTAACCACACACTCACATACTCTACCAGCTCTCGTCCGAATCACGAAACAATGTGATGTTGAATTACGAACTCGCGGCACCGTGTAACGATTAATATAGACTCTAGCACTAGGATTTATTTATATATCGCGGTGCGGTCTCGGCCAAAAATTGCGTATGACGACGGTGTGGTGCGACAGTGTATCAGTACGGTGCGCCGAACAGCGGTGTGCCGACCACAGGACCACTTGGGACTTTTCTTAATCGCGGCGTCGCCCGCTCCCATACCCATGCCCCACTCGTGGCGCACCGTCGCTCGTCGCTCGGCCTCTCCTATCGATCACGTCCGCCTGGTGTCGCCGCCGCGCCGTTCGCTTTTCGCCCTTCGCTTTGCTCGAACGCCCGTTCTCCCGCTACCAGGCGCACACGCTCTCTGTCGCTGACTCGCGAGCCCGCTAAACCGACTGACGTTCGACGTCGCTATGCTCACTTCTCGCTTTCATTGCATTTCTCTGCAACGGTTTGCGGGTACGGTATGTAATATAAGGGGACCGGGACCGGGACTCGGTCTGGAACCGGGAAAGGGTAAGGGACGGGAAAGGAGCCGACGTACTACAGCAAAGGGGATGGCGACGCCGCCGCGCCAGACGGCTCACAGCCGATGCATTCATCTCCACTCCCTTACTATCATCCGTTCCCTTTTCTCCTCTGTATCCCGTATCCGGTACCCATTCATGAGATTTATGATCCCTTTGCAGCTACAATCAATATTCACAACCGTTAACAGTTCTAATAATATTATATATTTTACATGACATTGTGCAATACACATTTGAATTACATCAATATTATTCTCCTATATTTCAATCATAAAAATGTAGACCAATAAACAACATTCAGTATGAAAAATGAAAATGGGAAAAAGTATCTAGACACTTGATCTATAAATATGGCAGTGTTTCTTCCGTCGCAGAATGTATGATATTGTGGCTGAGCACTGCCGAGACGGGGTCTAGAGTTCAAATCCTGAAACAAACAACTGCATTCTACTAATGTATCTGTCAAATTGTTTGAGTTCACTAAGAACAGAAGTCTGTTTTGGGACTATTTTTCCCTATTATCATATCTTCCTGTAATTGTTTCTACATCCCCAATAAAACGAACACGTGACATCCGTTCTCAGTGAATTGAACTGCAGAATTAATATAAATGTCATACTTTATAATCGGCTAGATCTGATCGAATATCCTCATCGGAATATCCTTTCATGGCTTTGGTAGCAATCGGACCCATGTAGTTGTTAACGACAGCAAACTCCATCAGAGACAAAAAGACGAATACCGAACAACTGGACATCCACACGTCAATGGCTTTTACATATGATACGGGCGGTAAATTTTGTTGGGACTGGGTGTTTTGTGTAGCTAAAAATAATAATTTAAACAAAACACATTTAAAATTAGTTTCTTAAATGTTTCGGGTAATTAAGTATTTTTTATTTAACTGACGCGAATAAAAATAACAAAAAAGAAAATTAAATAGTATTTGAAATAAGTAATGTCACTTTCAAAATACATGACTTAATTAAATGGTAGTTAAATATAAAACTGTTTACCACCTACCTAATGTTAAAAGAGATGTAACTCCCAATGTAACTCGAGCAGGAATCGCTTCAGGCTTTATCCAAAAAGATATCCAGGACATAACGACGATCAGAGCCGATGGGATATAAGTATGAAATAGATGGTAACCAAGTCTTCTCCGTAAATTGAAGACAATTGCCAAACATGTAAAATTTCCTATAAAATATCGATTGAATCAATTTAATTTGCATAAACCAATACTTAAACTTCAATTTCGACAATATCAGTTTACAAAATAATACAAATGACCTTATATGCGAAGGTGTTAATGCTCATTGTAGGAAACGACATGAGAAAATGATGATAAAGAGGAACAAATAAATATTCGGGTAAACAAGTTTCGTGTACATAAATAATAACATATTTAAAGTCAGAAATAGTTTGTTTAAAACAATACACAGGTGTGGTATAAATATGCATACTTTTTTTTTTTTTAATAAATTGGATGTGGGCCACAAGTTTCACAATGAAATTCTAACATGTTTTTCATTTTTTCCACACATTTCCGTGCTTTTAATAATAATTGTAGAAAGAAGATTATAAATTTGGAAATTTTATAAAACTTTTGCCAAGTTTTCTATAAAAATTATAAATTTCAAAAAACCATTTATTATTTGTCAATTTAGTTCGATTAGAAACTAACAAAATAAATACATCTACAATTTGGGTAATACTTTAATACTTTAATTAACAACAGTTTAAGTTGGCAACTGTGATAATTTGAGCAAAAATTTCAAGGGAATGATCAAGATAGGTTAAGCCTCACTGGAGTGCAGGGACTTAGAACGGTACGAAAACGAAATATCGGTATTAATCGATTTTTTTTAAGGAACTGAAACTATAACAATGAGGTATTTTGTTTTTTTGTTCAAGAACGAAAATTAAATTGATAATATTTAATACCAGTTTTAACTGGTTTAACTTAACGTTCTTTAATTTATACCAGGGCCGCATTAAAGTTTTCGTAGGCCCTAGGCACTCTTATAATATTTTTATAAATTTCCATTTTTAAAAAATATTAATATTTTCTTGCATTAAAATAAAAATTTCTTTATTTTGAAATTTTGTCATTTTTCGTAGGCCTTATATTCTTAGGCCCTAGGTACTGTGCCTAAGGGGCCTAAAGGTGGCCCTGGAAGAAGGAACTCATAAAAAAAAAATTGACAAATATTCATTTAATGTTTTTATCAGCAAAGTACTAACATAAAGGGACAGTTATTTTCTATAAAGCCAAATTTATTATTAAATTATCATCATTAATAAATAAATTGTTTGCCCTGATGTTAAAATAAAAATAAAAAATTTTCTTAAACATTTGTTATAAAAATTAATATTTCACCTGTTATAGTAATAAATAAGACAGTGTAATGTATTTTTTTAAAGTGAACTCTAAAAAGTTTCACGCCAGTAAAGTTTACACGTGCATTTTCAAGCGCCAGTACTAGGGGAAGCCGGGGCATAACGGGCTCTCGGGGTATAACGGGCTCCCCTCTTTTTGGCTGTTAAAGCATGCCATGTTTGGGTGCATTCCAAATTCCAATCACGTTCAATACTTCGCTAGTGTCTTCCGAGAGTGGTTGTATGACTGAGAGCTGGCGTTTACATTTTGTAAATTGGTGAAACGTGTCTTTTGCTGTGTTGATATATTTTTCACACATATTCAGACGTTGATTGCTCCAGTGCAGAGCATGTTGCAAGTGGGCACATTATTCTTGCGCTGGAGAAGATGATAACGATGAGGAATGCACTCACGTCTGTTCATTCTGCGCCATATTTTAGCTAATTGCCCATTATACCCCGCCTGTGCTCATTCTGCTCCGACACCGGGGCAAAATGAGCACAAGGAAGCTTTTTTCTATATCGTCATAACTTTTATTTTTGTATTTTTCTAAGTTTTTTTACTGTCTGTAATAATTAAACAATAAATCATCTTACGAATTAAAGTATTTCGAAATTTTTTACGATATTTCTTAAGATTTAATTTTATTAAAGATAATCCTTAAGGTGCCAGTTACACCCCGGCTTCCCCTACTAGAACCAGTAATTCTTTGTTTGTGCAAACCTACCAGAAAATTATCTTGATTTTGTGATTAGGGCGATCCCTTGAATCAGAGCCGCAGTAAGGAAAACTTGCGCTAGGGGCAGAGCCGTGTTTTAGCGCCCTTAGCAAATAAAAACAAGGTATCCACCTCTCAAAATTTAAGTGATGAGCAAAAAAAAAAGACCTCACCTCCCAAAATCTAAGTGATGAGCAAAAAAAAAGTCCTCACCTTCACAATGGCGCCCTTTAGTCAAGCCCATCTGCGCCCTTTTCATTAGTGCGCCCAGGGCCGTCACCCCCTCCGCCCCCCCCCTTCCTGCGGCTCTGCCTTGAATCGTTCATAGTTTATTACTGCAGCAAACATATTGTTAACTCAGAGATTTTCCATGTTTATAGAATTTTTGATATTAAAAATGAAAAAGGATTTTTTTGTGAAAAAACAGTTTTATTTTAATTGTTAATAATATTTATCTGTTTTACTACTGTATAACCGGTTGTAACCAGTATTTCATTTCGGTTTAAACCGGTTTCGGAGAAATAGTATAGGCGAGAACGAAAAGAAC
The DNA here is from genome assembly GCA_963971575.1 of Liopterus haemorrhoidalis. Classification (NCBI taxonomy): domain Eukaryota; kingdom Metazoa; phylum Arthropoda; class Insecta; order Coleoptera; family Dytiscidae; genus Liopterus; species Liopterus haemorrhoidalis. The sequence goes on from OZ020614.1 coordinate 56,733,903, forward strand.
AGAAACGATGGACAGTGTCGCAAAAAAATGTATCCACGGTTTAATAGCTGGTAACTCGCTAATTTTTTTTTTTTTTTTTAGATTTAACAGTTGAGTAATAATGGCTGAAACCAGACTAAGTTTTGAACAAAGAAAATTTATTTTGAAGTGCTACTGGAAGTACGAAAACGCGGTAGTAGTGCAAAGATGTTTACGAGACAATTTCAGACTGATCCGCCTACTAGACTTACCATCAGACAAATTAGGGATAATGCCGGGTTTACATAGGTAGAGTAAAAGAGCTAGTAACTAGCGCAAGTACTACACTCTTTACTCTACTATCTTAATTTCGGGATAGTAGGTGTTCGTACACAATTGGCATACTATCTTATTTTCTGGATAATAAGTGTCAAAATACATTTGACATCTTCACTATGATTTTTTTGTGCAATTATCTTTTTGCAAAAAATAGTTTATGAATATGAATATACATCGTCGCCGGCGTGCTGCCATTAAAAAAATGGTATTTTGTATTACATAATTTCTTGTGGAGGAAATAACTGTCTTATTCAAGAGATCGGTACAGAATATAAGGTTAAACGAAAATGGGTTAAAAAATGAACTGATAGAAGAGCTACCCATGGCGCCTCAGCCCTTCTATTTCGTGAGTTAGCCGTAGAAGATCAAAAAGAGTACAGACTGTGTTTAAGAATGACACCAGATGATTTTAATAAGCTATTAAATTTAGTTAGTCCATTAATACAACGAACTGATACACTAATGAGGGATGCGATTCCAGAAAGAATAAAATTGGAATTAAATTAATTATTTATTTCCTAGCCACAGGAAATAGTTATCGTAGTCTACATCTTTTTCGTGTATCAAAGGCAGCTATTTCACAGATGATTTCAGAAATCATTAATTAATAAATCAGTGTTACGCAATTTATGTAAATAAATTATAACTTACCTGATATCGTTTTTTTTTTTTTATTTGTTATGACAGGTTACCGCTTGCCGCCAATTTGATATGAATCAATTTTGCGTAGTGGGGAAAAAGATAGTAGCTAGTAAATACGTCAACGAGCTAGCTGCTATCCTAGCCCAACTACTAAAAGCTAGTACTCTACTAGTCACATTGTCAACTGTTTACACAGGGATAGTGACTAGTTTCTAGTTACTTGCGCTAGTTACTAGCTCTTTTACTCTACCAATGTAAACCCAGCATAAGTTTGAAGCAGATGGAACTGGAATGGAGTGTCGATAAACAACGTTCCGGGAGACCAAAAACATCGACGAACGCTGCTATGGAAGAAAATGGTGTTGGAAACGTATAGTCAAAATTCAAGAACATCTGTTCGGCAGCCTTCTAGTGAAGTAAGAATACCAAAGGATAGTGTCCATAGCATTCTGAAGCGTTTCTGATGGAAAAGTTACATACCAAGATTAGAACACGCTCTAAATAGACGATCAAGATAGGAGAATGAAATTTTTGTGAGTGGGACTTGGAGAAATGTGAAGAAGACCAGCACGTTCCAAGACGATTAGTTTGGAGCGATAATGCCACATTTAAATTAAATTATACAATTAACCGCCACAATTGTACTTACAGGGCACGTGAAAATCCGCACAAAAAAATATAGCAAGTTACCAAGTATTAGAGTGTGGATACATTTTTTTGCTACATTTTTTGTTTCGAACGGTATTTTTTGCCGTTCGCAGTCCCTGCTGGCGAGTATCTGTAATGTCACGCTTTATCTTAAGCCATATACTTACCTGTTGAATATTCAATAGTACAGTCAGTCGTATAATTGTTAGATATATCCAACTGTGGCAATTCAATATCTTTATTCACTACCAAAGGATCTGTGACGTTCCAGATGAAAACCAGGTCTTGTACGGTGTGCGATACTGAAAAACTGCAGTGAATGGGATCACTTTCAGACAAAATAATATACCTGTATGTTACTTACAGCTTTCAATCATCATCATACATATTTGAGTATCATGAGGATACGATTCAAATTTCATAGCGCATGATAAGACTAAAGTTAATCTGCAAAAATAGTTTTTTTCTTATAAACTTAATAGACCATATTAGTAAATACGTCACAAAATGGACTTCCATGCTGCTGTCTAGCGGTCGTTTCCTTTTATTTGAATTCAGCATTTTTTTAAAATTATATTTTGGAAGTATAAATTAAGTTTTCAAAGCAAGAAAATGCTTCACATTAAATCTACAAGTCAATATTTATTTATTAAAATTCTTATTTTATACATTATAATGTAATATGTCATTATTCCTGCAGAATAATATACTTTGAAGGTTAATTTTGAAAAATATACGTTAATAATCGTTATTATGGCAAGTAATATAACAATAAGTCTGTCTACCATTTTTAAATGGTTTGAAGGAGCAATATATTGTTCTTATTTCATCCATTATTGTTTTTCATTTTCATTTTTCAAAAAACCAAAGAATTTGTAATTAAGAATGTGGCTGTAGTGGTTACAATTTGAAGCAAACCAATTCACCCATATGCGTTTTGAAACAAAGTGAACTGTGGAACTCTCTCCAGGACAATGTCGTATCTGCCCCGTCGATAAACGCTTTCAAAAATAGAATTAGCCATCTATTCCCAATGTAATGGAAATAATTTATTAATTAGCAAATTTGTTCTTTTGATTATTTTATTCTCTTGATTATTTTGTTCTTTCGATTATTTTATATGTTATATGTCTCTAATTTTGTAAAAAATTGTATTATATATTATTTTCTAGTTTGTAAGTATAATTATTTAATTATTTTTTTCTTTGAGCATAACAAACCTATGGCTTCTGCTCTACTTTTTGTAATAATAATAATAATAATAATAATAATAATAATACTACTAATAATCGCCAGGGTTTGGGATGCAGTCGTGTGTATTTAGCTCCACTAGTGTCTAGTATGACGCGGCTCAAAAGGTTGCTGAAGTTTGAGATTAGTGGACGCTTGTCAAGACCTGACAAACCCCATAATAATAATAATAATAATAAAAATATTAATGATTACTTATACCCCGTTCGAAATACAGAAATAGTAATAAAATCACGTGAAAGATTAGAGTCGCTACTTTATTGGTTCTCCCATAAATTTAACGGCTCAACAGCCAACGAACGACGAGAGTTCGATAAAATTATCACGTGAACATTACATGATTACTACTTCTTAATTTTGAACAGAGTATAGTTTTGATTAAATAAATACAAAAGTGTTTCGATTTTCATATTATTTAAAAACGTAACCTATAAATATCAGGGCTTCGAACCGGAACTGAACCGAAAACCAAAAACCGAAAAAAACTGTTAATTTTGTCGCAACGAAAACCGAAACTGAACCGAAAAAAAAAATATCGGTTTATTTCTTTTCAGAAAATGTTTATGGGAGTGAACCAAAATATAAAATACATTTTATTTAAGATTCTTTTTTAAACTGATGAGCAGAAAAAAATCGTTTTTTTAACTGATATGTAAAAACAAATCCGCTACTATTATTGCGGGGGGGGACGCCCAAAACCTCCCCTGGTAGAGGCCTTGGTATGATTATTACAAAATAAGAAATAAAATGTTCTTTTAAATTATAGTAGAAAATAAATTTCTAATACAAAAAAAAGCATTTAAAAATTTATCACTCGGAACTGAACCGAAAACCGAAAAAAACTGTTATTTTTGCTGGAACGAAAACCGGAACCGAACTGATATATATATTTTTTAATTGAACCGGAACAAAAACCGAAACGAAAAAAATAACGGTTCGAAACCCTGATAAAAATATCTTCAAATCCTTAAGATATGTATTTTTTGTTTCAAAATTGAAAATGATCTTAAAATTAAGGTAACAAAAGTAATGACACATGTAATGAGAAAAGAAAATCCGATGGAAACTGTTGTCAGATGGCAAGCACAGTATGTGACGTCACACTAATATGGTCTATTCTGAAGATTTAAAAACGAAAATGTATAATTACTTGGACATGTATAGTAGGGTCTTATCATGATATAACCACAAGTAATGGTTTGGTATACTCATTTCGTGAAAAGTTACTTTTTTAGCATTCTTAAAAAAACAATCTGGCCTCCATATATTATGAAGCCAATCTACATCTAAAATCCTATATTCTTCGCTCATATTTTCAGGTAAACGTAGTCTTGGATCTCGCCAACTTTGAGCAAGAAATACATCAGTCACATATGTCTGCAAATTAAACTATTTATTATCAAATCATTTATTTTCCTATGGTAATATGCTACGAAATCTAGCTTTATGTAAAGACCTTTATTATATGAGAGTATGAGCGTTCCGAGAAAAATATCCGTCAGCTACAGAAAATTGGCCAGGGCCGCGCTAAGGGTTGTTGCCGCCAGGGGTGGACTATGGCCTAGGCAAACTAGGCAGCTGCCTAAGGCCCGTATTTTTTGGGGGCCCGGGAAATCGATTTGATCAGCTAGTCCAATATAATTGTTATGTATGTAATTTTGGGAAAGAAGTATCATTTAACAACCTTTATCTTAAAGTAAGTTTCACAAAGTTGTCACAAAGTTATGTAATGAAAATAATTTATTAATTAAATTTACAATTTTGTTCTCTTGATTATTTTGTTCTTTTGATTATATTGTTCTTTTGATTATTTTGTTCTTTTGATTATTTTGTTCTTTTGATTATTTATTCTCTTGTTTATTTTGTTATTTCGATTATTTTAAATATTATTTATAGTATAATGTTATATATGTCTCATAATTTTGTAAATAATTGTATTATATATTATTTTCTAGTTTGTAAGTATAATTATGTAATTATTTTTCTTTGAGCATAACAAGCCTATGGCTTCTGCTCTATTTTTTGTAATAATAATAATAATAAAGTTGTTTCACATGTTTCACAAAGTTAAATAAATAAATAAATAAATAAATAAATAAATAAAAGTTAAATTGAAGACAGTTCAATATATTAAAAATTTGAAGAGTTTCCACACCAGCTCATTAGCCTACCCTATTAGCTCAGTTGTGAACTGATTTCAAAAATGTTGTGATACCAAGTGAATATCCATCATAGACTACCAGTTTTTGCTTTATAGGTAGGTATTATATAAATATGTTATTGCAAAATGTGTTTTGGTATGCAGGTATGCCCTTGTTTAAGTGAAGATGCCAAATTTATGTAATTAATTTCTTATAATAACTTATAACCACTAAAAATTTCAAGTAAACATCAAATAACCTTGCTCAATACTCAATGTTTTCATTATTTTTAAGCAATAATTTTATAAATAAATATAAAGATTCGTATTCATAAACATCAGATTTTAAATTATGGCGTCAATAATTAGTCAAATATATTATTAGTTATTATCGTTATTAAAAGCATTGTTCCCAAACTATTTTTCAAGCTTATATGATACATAAAACTAAAAATAATTTAAGATAGTGGTAAATCAAAAGTATTATAACATAAATGGTTTATGATAGTAATCTTTTCGATATATTCTTAGAATGTAGAACTGAAAAAAATATTGGTGTACAGTCATTTTTACCACCGAGAATGAATACGATAGTACTATGAAACAACGTAAATGTCCAAAATTGATAAATTTTTGCAAGTTTTTATGCATTCTATATGATGTATACGGAGCAGGCGAATACAAAAAACAGTTCAATACAAGACTGGGTGGTGTATATTGATATATTTTTTTACTCCCGGTCATAAATTGATATTACAAATAAAATATGCCACGAAACCGAAATTTAACAGTTGAAGAATCCGTGAGAATCGTGCTGAACTATGCTGGAAGCGGGCAGAAGTCAGCGCGAAGTAGCGAGAACAATGGGTATTTCTCAGTCGACAGTGACTGAGATTGCCAGAAGGTACAGAGAGACTGGACAACATAACAGAAGACCCACCTAAGGGCAACCAAGGTCCACATCGGCACTGGACGATCGATTTGTACAGTTACAGTCACTGCGGAATAGGATGTGCTCCCTGGTCACCGTGCAGCAAAACTGACATTTGCTCGCGATCATGTTAATTGGGACGCGATGCAATGGTCACACATTTTTTTCTCGGACAAGTCCAGGTTTGCCCTGAGGTCGCCAGGTGGACGCCAAAGAGTGTACAGAAGAGCTGGAGAACGGTATGCTCCGTGCGTTACTGTGCCTAACGAACCCTTTGGCAGAGGTTCATTAATGGTCTGGGGCGGTATAATGAGCGATATGCGTTCCGAGCTGGTTGTCTTTGACAAGAACAGTGTGACCGCGGGTAGACAACACTTGTACTTGAAACTTATGTAGTGCCCACAGCCTACGGGATTGGCGATGCATTCGCTCTTATGCAAGATAATGCGCGTTGCCAACGTGGTGACTAACTTCCTGGATCAAGTTGGCATTGCTAGAATGGAGTGGCCTGCTCGAATTCAAGTCTGAATCCTATTGAACATGTCTGGGGTATGCTTGAGCGAAGATTACGAGCTCAACCGCATCGTCCAAACAACCTGGAGCAACTTAGAAACGCACTTGTAGAAGAGTGGGAAAATATTCCCCAAGATGCAGTTCGCAATGTCATTTTAAGTATGTCTTCTCGATTGCAAGCTGTTATCCATGCACGAGGAGGCAACACTCGCTATTGATTCTTAATTTAAGCATTCATTCATTATTCTTTTGGTTTTGTTTGATTTTTTTTTTTTTTAATAAAGTGTTACTACTATTTTTTTTGTTTTTTGTTTTTTTCTATTCCTCATTTTCCATTATTCCCTTTGTATTCTAGTCAATGATCTATTTGAGCCGTGCAATTTCTCATAATCTAATCCATTTTGACTTTAGAGACAACCATGTACAGTGTACATAGTTGTTTCTACGAATGGTGTACATTGTACACAGTCAAGATACAGTCGACGATGACATGTGGGTTGCTCATCTACACCCGAAAGAAGCGATTGATCGGCAAAAATTGCGTTCCAAAACCCAAAAAGCGGACCCCGCAATAACGGCAAAACATTAAGTTTAAAAAAAAATAAATTATAAAATCCCCAAGTATTTGGTTTTTATAATAAGAGAAACACTTAAAACAATTACATAATTTACATTATATTGATAATTAAAACGGCGCTCTACGGGGATGTTGCACAATAAAGCTATTCTAAATTTAAATTGTGGGCTACGTCTCGCCTCCATAGCTATAGTTCCTAGACCAACCAATCTTACTTGGGTCATTGCTGTTCGCAAATGATTTTTAATCAGCTTAAGTTAAAAAAAAAAAATCTACAGGGAATATTACAGGTCGTACTCTGCCTGGGCGATTGTGAGGCGAATTGCCTTCATGCTATATCCTGTCAACGGTAGTGTACTTAGGTGTGTCACGTAGACAAAAAGGTTGGAAAGCACTGCAGTATGAGATGGTGAAAATTCCGAAGAGGTGTCCGGGATTTGAATCTAATTTTCTGCTATCCGCAGTCAATAATCTTACTGACTGTTTTTAAATAATATTTAATTACAACTACTATGCACGTCTTATAAATGTTGACGAATAAAGTTGTGTACCGACCTCCTAAATCTAAATAGTATGCATCTATTTTCAGAGATTAATTAGAAGGGTCAGCGACTGAAGCCTAACTAAATCGTTGGTAGGGATTGACCTATTTACACACAAACCTGATATTATTGTTCTTATTATAATTATTTTTTTGTTTTTTCTTATTAATGGTTCAGCGTGCTAAATTTGCATTTGTGGTATGATACTCAATCGAGTATAAGGAAAACCATATGTTAAAATACAACAGTGATTTCAAAACCTTGAAAGATCGAAGATCCTTTTGTTAAAAAATATTTTGACGGACCCCTATTTTCAAATGTTAGTTTTTAGGAAGTAATTATTAATTTACAGCAAGTCGTAGTAAGCATTTTGGCTCTCTCCTTTCGCTATAAAAAAGTATTGAAAGAAAGATGTGATATTCGAAAATATATTGTGTACAATGAAACCTACAATCAATATTTAGGGTTTTAAAGGAGTTCGCGCCACCACGTTTAAATCCTTATCCTTATTTTGTTTAGGAGGGAATTTTTGGTAGGAAAAACTACAAGTTTTATTTGTAAGTGTTTTGCTATAAACATTTGTCGCTACCAGTCTAGTTTTTCTGTACTTTCTGCATTATTGCAGCCACGACCGCTGACTTCGGTCAGTTTGTCATGTCGTCCTATTCATAATTTTACAACTACGAGAGCGAGAATGCCTTTAAAGCTCAGTTGTGTTGTTTCTCTGTCTAACCGTCCCACAGCCAGTTGATGCAGCAGCAGACGGCACAATGCTCTTTCGACGCATCGAGGCAGCACTGAAAGTTGCGTTGTACCATTTACCCCTATTTTACACCCGTTTTCCCGAACGAACGAAGCTAGCTTACAGTCTACATCTTTAGAGTCGATTTTCCTGACATATATGAGGAACGTTGCTGCAGTAGGTATGACCAAAAAATCCTTATACAGTCACGTATGTATCTGTCTCATTGTTTGATAGAAATTGTGGCTAAACAGCTGAACCCAGGCATACTTGTACAACTCTTTGACCCACATATAGGAAAATCAGTGATGCGCCTTTCCGGTAAAAAATGATTTTTTTATATTTTCAGGTAAAGAATAGGTAAATAATGTAAATAATGCAAACGATACATAAATAATGTAAACAACTGAAAAAGTTAGATTAATTTTTCGATTCTGACATTTATTAACTGTCAATTGAACGAGATAACATTACACATACATCGTTTTATAAAGATTCTTTATTATATTCAACATCTGTTGTAGTTTTTACTTCACGTTAGGGCTGGCCAAATGGAGGGGGGGGGGCACGCCATGCAAGGAATTTGGGCTACACTGGAACCCCAGAAAAAACTCCTGTTCTCCAAGTATACGGAAGTGAAAAGTTTTTTTATTGTTGAGAAATTGTTTTATTGTTGAGACTTTAAAAAATTACTTGCACCCGGAGCATTTTATAGATAAAACTGGCCTTATACTTCGTTCAACATAAGAACAACACAGGGTATCATAAATTACGTCATCAATTTTGCGCGATAAAACTGCTGATCACATTGACGTACATAAGGGTTTTAAACAATTCAATTGTTGTGGATACCAAACAAACAAAATCATGTATTTCAAATACATTTTTCTCATTGTAGTACACGGTATACCTTGAAACGTACGAGAAATAAATAATAATAAAGGAAATAAACAAACAACATCACAATATACGCGTAGTCAAAAACAAATCAAAGTAAGTGACGCCACTGAAATGTGTTAAACTAACTGTTGATAACGTAATAAACGAAATTTGGTTTCTGCACATGGGAGCCGCTAACATCCGCCTGTGTTGTTCTTATGTAGAACGAAGTCTACTTCGAGTTATGGTCCGGAAGAAAATCAAACCATCGGTATTTTGATGAACTTGTTTAATGCAGTCAAAACAGATAAAACAATAATTTATAAATAAATAATTTTACAATAAATAAGCTTTGATAGTTTTTGAAACCGCCAATCAAATTGATTATATTTAAGATCAAATAATTCTATGCAGTTGATTTTTAATTTTTAAACCTCTCTAGCTTGCCCTGGAAATACTCTTTTTACTTAGGGTTACCACATCCAGTTACTAGTAAAGAAGACACCTAAAATGATTAATGTTTATATAATTATACTATTTATGTTATGTCCATTTATACTTTTCTGAAGATTGTATCTATTTTAACAATGTTTCATTATCTTTTGATACCTCCAAATATGTCATAAGTAGGTATAAAAAATCCATGACATATTTAAAAAACCCAGCCAGAGGAAACTTAAGGCCTTAAAAAAAGGTCCAGGGAAAAGAGGACGTATGGTTACCCTATTTTACTTCTCTTTCGTTTTTCTTTGAATTCGCGTACAAGGTTTAGAGTTTCATACTTACAACTAACCTTTTCGTAAATTACTTCAAGAGAATTTCTCGGATGATTTACTTAGTCCCTTAGTCCTCTTAACAGTTTGTTTCCACGTGCGACAACCATGTCTGTAAGGCAATGTTTGCTCGATCTATTTTATCCAATATGAAATTCCAAAGTGTCAAACGGTAAATAATTTCATAATTAACATATTCAATAAATCTGCATAAGTTTTCGTTGTAATGATCCTACTTCCAAAATAATGCCTAACGTTTGCCACGGTGAAATGGTTATTTTGTCGCATATATTCATCAACACGAATATTATGATAATTTTTATTATTTTATAAAATAGCAGTGCCCCTCCACTTCGCTCACCGCGGGCCGTCGCCCCTCCCTCATGGCAGATCGGTTGTAGAGCTTGTTTTATCGCATATCATATAATAAAGGTCTTTTACTTCTACTCGATAACAGCAATAACTGATAAAGTTATACGTGTATAATAAAACCTCGCTAATTCTTTATTAATTCAGGAATCCAAATTATTCAATAATCGGGATTTGCGGGAAAAAACTACAAAATATCAAACACAGAACTCTGTTAATTACGATGACATGATTATTTTCTTTTTTTTTTATTTTCGTATTATTTGATATCTAGACATATGCAGGGACGGACTTTGGCTTAGATGTCTAGGGACCGTGAAACTGTTTTATTATACGGATCTCGATTTTCTTAAGTCCGTCACTGTATGATTGTCTAAGAAAAAGACTTAATCCCAACTCTTTACATAACATTAATAAGCAATTGAAAATCAACTTGGTTATAACAAACAATATAATTGCAGGGGCGGACTTTGGCGTAAGTAGCTGCCTAAGGCCCGTTTTCTTTTTTTTTTTGCCTGTTTTTTTCACGAATCGTGAAACGGTTTTATTATACAGATTTTTTAATTATTTAATTAATTCTTTGACTCGTAGGTCTAGGATTTTTCTTAGTCCGTCGCCTATGGATAGATTTGCAAGGGTTTACTATACACAAAATTGCATACCATAGATTCTTCGTTGATGGAATCTAAAGACAAAACAGTAACATGGAAATAAACTACTGTCGGTTGACCCAGTAGTTTTGGTGCGCGATTTTTATCATAATGTTTTGTTTTCACAGGAAGAATATCCCTTAAAGATAAACTGCTTTCTGTTGAATAATCACGTGTGAAATTGGCAACACTGTAATGAAATGTTATATAAGAATACTTTTAAGGATTGTTTAATTATACAACCGCGATTACAATAATTAGCGACACAAAAAACTTCGCCTTGAGACATTTAAATTGAATACCTGATGAATGAGCGAAAATCATTTGATCTGATGAATCCAATATAGAAGTAAGCATTGTAATAGTTTAATGTACTTACGAATTTAACAGAAAAATAAATTTCTAAGCAATCATTGCACTAACAATATAAAATTTAATTTACTATAAATTTACGAAATTAAGGTATTTTTTCTTTTGTGGATCAGCTTTTTGGACAACCTGAAGCCATCATTGTAAGACGTACGCCGGGTGAAGCTTTTCATCCTGACAGCACCATCCCTACGGTCAAATTTGGTGGTGGTAGCATCTGATCTGGGGGTTCATGTCTGTCAGTGGCTTAGGAGAAATCTTTTTGTGCGAGGGACGCATTATTCTGCTCATTATATTATCATGCTTAATGAAGTTTTGGAGCTATCAATATTAAAATTATTTGATGAAGACAATCCAGAATATGTTTTTCAAAAAAATAATGTCCTCTATCACAAAGCAACAAATGAATAGTTTTCCAAAAACAATGTGCCACTTTTTCCATGGCCCCCCAGTCACCAGATTTATTACAAATTGAAAATTTATGGTCGATTCTGATAAACAAGGTGTTTCTTTACAAATGTAAATCAAAAGAAGAATTGAAAAAAATTATTGTGGACGAATGATTCAATGTACAATCCGATGTACGTAAAAAACTTGTGGACAGTATGCCTAAAAGGGTACGTGCGGTAATTAAAGCACAAGGAGGTACCACAAAATAATAATAATTTTGATTAAAGTTGTCATTAAGAGCTGTATGTATTATTTTATTTACCATTTTTCATGTAATAATCTTAAAATTCAATAAAATGTAGGGTGCTCCATATATTTGTCCAAGGCTGTGTATATATGTATATACCTCATAGCACTGCATATATAGCAATGGTGTAAATAAAATTAAAATGAAAAAAAAAAACTGTAAAAGAGTAATATTCTTTTGCCTCGCAGGTTACATAATTACAAACTAGTAAAACAAATTATATAAAAAAAACTTACACTGTCTGATGTCCAATTAAAACGAATATTAAAAGAAATATCATTTCCATATATCACTAGAATATCCCTGCGTTACTTTATAAAAGTATTGAAGAGAATAAAAAACTGCAGCGTTTAGTTAACACTATAACTTAATTTAATAAACTTGCACAACATAATTTGATTAAAAAAAATAAATAGATGTTCATGTAACAAATAACATAACACAATACTGGATTTACCAAATTATATTTTGAATTTGTTTATTTATTACAAGATACTATATTGTGAACAAGAACCTCACTATATAAAGTGTGTTTAAAACTACAACAGCAGCCTTCGTATTATTAACTCAGGTGGATAATTTAATTATTTTCATAATAGGCTTACATCGAGTTTTTATCCAAGTCGATTTAATTTATACTAATATTTTTTTTTTTTTAAGTCAGCGATATCTTGCGGTCCACTTTTAAATCAATGTTCTAAGTGTTGTACCTAAAAAGGAAGGATAAGAATAATACTGGTTTTTACAATTTTTCTGGTTGATTTTCAACTTAAGAATAAGATGTAAAATAACATAGTGGTAAAGCATGAGAAGAATGTATGTCAAATGACTATCACAAATCAAACTAAAACTGTGATACATTTTTTAAAATTCTCGTATTACAATCATTTTCTTGCTTAAAGAAAACCTACATATGCACAAGCGTACTTAGTAAAACACAAACATGTTTTTTTAAACCGCATAATATAGGTAACTAACACGCAGGGTTTACATTAAAATCACCGCAGAACAACTTGATGTTTTCAATAAGAACAACGATAGATTCCCAATGCCTAAGTGGCATATACAGCGTAATGGAAAACTTTTTTATTATCAATTTTACGAAATCACTCTTCAAAACAAATTCTTGCTTTATCTCAAATCCCCAAAAACGTTATTAATATTATTTATTTATTTTTTGATACTGCAGTTGGATGTTGAATTATAAATTAATATATAAAATTTTTAATCGTTTCTGGTCGTTATTCTTGTTCATTTTCTGGTCGACTTACATACACATTACTTTTTAAATAACACCATAAGAAGTAACCTAATGGAGTCAGATCGGTTGAACGGGGTGACCAGTGTTTTATTGCCGAGTCAGTATTAGAAGACCGTCCAATCAATTTTTGTGGAAAATTAACATTTAACCACTGTCTTAACAGGCAGTGAAAAATGAGAGGAGGCCTCATCCAACTACAATACCACAAATTAAAAAAATATAAAATTGATAACTTTTTTGGGGGTTTGAGAAGTGACCTTTTTTCGTAAAACTGATACTAAAAAAAGTTTTCCTTTTGTATCCAATTTCTTGAAACACGCTGTAGAATAGAAACATGTTATTTCTTGACATTCGGCTGTATATGACAGCCACGTGGTCGGCGTACTGTTTAAATCGGCCCTATATAAAAATGTACTTATTTTTAAGTATTAGAGTGCTTTTCCCACTAGATTAGGCCAGCGACGTCATATGCGCTAAATAATTACGTCTAACCAAACGCAATGCAGTTTGCTGCCGGTTCTACGTCAGTTATTTAGTAACGAAGTGGCTATACGAATTCTAGTTTTTGCGCATGTGACGTCACTGGCTTGATCTCGTAAGCAAATCACTCTACACGAATTTATCTCTTGAGTTAATCTGTACAGGACGATGATAAGTGGTGTCAACGGTAATTGAACCCGCGTTTCTGCGTTCCTTAATTGTCTTAAGAAGGCAAAATAAGAAGATACCCCACGTGACCTGCACGAAGAACGTGTGGGTCAATTTTCGTGAAATTAATTTTTCGTTTCGTCGAGAACTTCGGCTTCAAAATCATAATATCGCGATATATGCGTCAAAAGTACCATCAGAAATCGATTCGATCAAAATTGAATAGATCAGATTCTGAGGAATCCACAAATGTGCCGGGCTTAGAGAAAACTTGACGCCGCAATGCCGGCAATGAAATACAGTAAAGAAGCAGGACTATAGAGACATATTCACGTAAACCCTAGGCTTTGGAGTAATCCCTGTATACTCTGTTCAAAATCAAGAAGTAGTTATTATTCAATGTTCACGGGATAATTTTGTCGAACTCTCGTCGTTCGTGGGTTGTTGAGCCGTTAAATTTATACGAGAACCAATAGGATGCCGACTTCAACCTTTCACGTGATTTTATTACTATTTCTGCATTTCGAATAGGGTATAGCCAGCTGCGAAACAATTTTAGTTATCAAATTTTGATAAAAGATGATTTAGTCTCTTTCTTTGGTTTAAGCAGAACTAGAATTTGAAATCTAGAAACTTTTAACGACTAAATGAGACTTTCACCCATTTGTTTAACAAAAGACTGCATGGGGCTTTTGTTAAAAAGTGATATTGTATCAACTTAAGAAAATAAAAATCTGGTTTAGATCCACTTAAATATTTGGGCTAGACTATATTTTAATAAGGATGAGGTGATAAGGAAGAATACAAATATTTATACCTTGACCGGGATTCGAACCCGGAACATTTAGCACGAGAAATAGAGCCGTTACCTCTGCGGTACCCAGACCGGCTTTTTCACCGTTTGTCTCGTACATATGTTTCTTTCTCCAGTATAGTTTAATTTTCAGTGTAATATTATGTTTTTCACTTAATACAATTAAATTTTTTCAAGTCGGAAAATATTTACGAACGGGTGTTCTCGTTCACGCATAGGTTATCTTCTTATTTTGCCACTCGAACAAAAAACCACGGCAGCCCAAATAAAACATACATTCTTTCAAATATCTGAGGACACCAACAAAGTAACCAACTGATAAAAACAGAATTTATTATTATTTGTAAATATTTACTTGTATGCAATTTTTGTTATGATTATAATTACTAGCTATCGTATTTATCTACTCTATTTATTACAATATCGCAATTTTAATTTTTCCTTCGTGATTGGAAGACTTATTTTGAAATTTCAATAAGGTTTTTATATATTATGTCAATTATTTCCCCCAAAAAAAATCATTTAAAGAACTCGATGCCTATAAGGGGCGTCAAGCCGATATATATTACCAGGGTCTGTGCAGACTGCAGGGCCGGAAACTGTATTTTTTTTTACAAAACATTATCCAATTTTTTTATTTGTGATTTTGTTGCATAATATCTTTGTTGGTAATTATAAAACGTAGTAATAATTGAAATAACAATGATTATAGATCCAGGCCCCAGACTCGACTTGTCACACTTTGTTTATGTAGTTAGCTGTCATCAGTATTTTGGGCCCCTTTGTGGCATTTCTATCGCTAGCTTCAGCGCTTATACAGTAAAAAAATCAATATCTATCTACACACAAGTATTTTTACTTGTCATCGAGCACGTAATTATAAGTTTTAAGCATGCCTTGGGGCCCGGGCTTGCTCTCAGCGCTCCTGGTGTCAATTAATGCGATTCTAATGTCCACCCTGCCTAGAAACATATTCGAGTGACTACCAATACCAAAAATTTTGAAATATATTAAAAGTTATTTCAACAAGTTTATGACTACTTAGAACTAGTAAAATAAATACGAAACTAATAGAAAACAAATGTATTTACTGAGTGTTTTACGTTACTATATCTAAGTATTCCAGGGATTCGCCTATGCATATAGTTTTTATAAAACTGAAATAACTTAACAGTTGTGATAAAACAAAAGTAAGAAAGACACGCCAATAAAAATAAAAACATTTACAAAACTCTTATTACTTCGAAAATAAATCTTGTAATCTAAATATTGACGTGTATTGCTAACTTTTCTATTTCTAAAGTACGTAGATTTAAAAAATGGAATAGATCACAGTTTTAATGCAAGTACTAGCACCAAAATGTATTATAAATGAAAAAAGCTGGGTTGTGTGAGTTTTGTGGATCAAGATGTTTAAGGTCTTTTATGCGGCAAACATGTAATTCGACTCTGTTTGTTCCGAGTTTCATGTTCCAGCTGCAGAAAACTACTGTTCGTGCTAGCTTTAATCAATAGCTACTTTACAGATAAAGCTTTCTTTAACTAGCTAAAACAGTGTTTCTCAAAATGTAATCCGCGAACTTTGAAAATAATAATATAATGAATTAAACCTTAAGTTAACAAATACGTTTGAGAAACACTGATTTAGAATCACAAATTCGAAAACAATGAACTCGCAACAAAATGCAGAACGTATGAATCCTATGAAACATTATACAGTAGACTCTCTTCGATCGGACACGGCAAGTCAATTCCTTAATTATGTACACTAATGGGAAAAACGTTTGAACATTAAAACAACGATTTTACAACATATTCTAACGCATATAACATGCATGCTATTGTTGTCTAACGATCAGACACTTACTATGGAGGCATACTTATTTACTGGTATAGCAACTGTACACTTCAAACACCAGATATATTGATGTATACATTAAAATACTAGACCCGTATTTAATTTCGTTAAAAGAGATTTTATGTGAAACAGCGCCACCATTAAGGATTACCATTGAACGTAAATTTTTGTATTGTTTTAATTAAATTCTGGTGAGGTAGATCTCTGAGTAGGAGGGACATACGTTTTACACATACGCTATAAGACAATATAGCTTGACTTAAGAAACGTTTATATTTATTTACTATGGTCTTATGCCTATAAGAAGCAAATTTTGCGTATTTTTTACAGTGGAATGTTAAAAAATGTTATAATGGCAGTACCTAAATACTAAAATGTATATTGCAGAATTTTTGGCCCTCATTTGAACTATGGATCTATTAGCTTATATTATTTTTTATGACTAAAATGAAGTATTTATATTTGTTATTTGTATATTAACTTATTTTGTGCGCATTTTAAGCCACCCAATTGTAAATTATTGCTGTTACTAAAGTCAGTAATGTTTTGACCCGTAAAATATTATTGTTTTCTATTTGATTAAAGAGACTTCGTTTACTTAATTTCAAAAATGATCCATTTTGCAAAATATTTCAGAGATATCCTCCTTTAACCCGTTATTGTTATTACATTCTCTAAATTTACAAAATTACGAAGCCGTATATTACGGAAGACCATACGTTTAACAGAGAGTCTACTATATTTGGAATGTTTTTTTTGAGACATGCCGCGAGAATGATTTGAGCAGAGATCAATATTATGAGTCAACAATTATTCACTAATGTCAAGTCAATAGTAAGGGTTCTAAACACCCAAAGATAGTATCAAATTTTTGACACTATGTACAATGTCTGCATTTCAAATGTTCATAATATTTATGACAGCAAAGATATAAGTTTTTATTAAGGAGATCAAAATCTTAATAATAATGAGATACAAGCATCACAAAAGTGGGTAGTATTATTACGTTAATACAGGATCACAGAAAATATTTTAGCTATTTTAACAAGAATGAAATACGGTGAAGTTCATTACAAAATTAACCTGAACCAAGTTGCAAGTCCAGCTTCACATTGTCCGTCTAGAGATTACTATAACTGATCAAAAGCTAAAAAAACACAGATAGAGAGACGTTTGCCAAAACAAAATCTATCATTGTTAAAAAATCTTGTTTAGTTTTACACATTTAAAAACGCAATAGGCAGAGGTTAGACGTTAGATATCCATTTCTGGTATATTCAACACAAAACCCTAAAGTTTGTTTTGTATATAGTGGTTACTAAAGAAATTATATCTTCTAAGCGTGATTTTAGATGTACAAAATAATTGGTTAGAATAAAGTACGTAGCAATAAGTATTAGTAATTAAATATTATGAACTTTTTTTTATATAAAATACAGACCTATGATTTATTTTAAGTAGTCTCATTACAGTGATGTCTAAATATATTACGTTTAAGTGTTGTATGTTACAATATATACATCGTTGGATTTTTAATGTCATACATTAATTTGCATTTTAAAGGATTCTAAATACTACTTTAGTATTTATTACAAACATCAGATAAAAAAAATATAAATAAATAAAATTAATTGCCAAAGCAGCTACACATTTCACCTAAAAACTACATTTTAATTAAAATAACCAAGAACTTCTGTCAGACAAGAACATGGAAATATATTGTATGAACTATACTTTAAATCATGAAAGTGAGTTTATTAAGTATTAACTGTCCAAACTTATTGTGAATTGTCATTGAGAAGAGCAACTAAGCAGGCTATTAATGGAGAATTTCCCAAATTTTTGCAGATATAAAATACTTTGCAATTATAGTTTGTTTCACTATAAGTGGAAGTGACTATCTACTTATGGTCCTAAACACAGTGGGTGGTAATTACAAATAACTCTAATCCCTTGTTTGTACCCATAAACTAGCCAGAGATGTAACAGGTATAAATTACATTACACCATGTAATGACACAATTGTAACAAGAAATAAACATAAGATATCATCAAAATAAACTTTATTTTTATTATAAATACAATTAATTTATAAAACTTATAATTAAATTTAAAACATTACAATAAAATAAATTTTAAATTAAATAATGTTTAAGATAAAAAAAAAATCTTACAAGTCCAAATCATTCTCTGAATCAGTCTCTAAATTAATGATTATAGTATGTTCTATATCGTACGAAATAAACTCAAAAGGTTGGGTGGATACGTCAAATAAATGTCAAACAAGAGCACCGTCTAATAAAGCTAAAGGTATTACGATACTTCATGCAGGTTCTGAAACTGGATGGATACCGAATGCATTCTTGCTTTCTGCGAAAAATATCAAAGATTCTAGAC
Source organism: Liopterus haemorrhoidalis (assembly GCA_963971575.1). Lineage (NCBI taxonomy): Eukaryota > Metazoa > Arthropoda > Insecta > Coleoptera > Dytiscidae > Liopterus > Liopterus haemorrhoidalis. Next base: position 56,752,901 of record OZ020614.1, read on the forward strand.
TCGACTACCATGACGATACCACTGCGGAAATGTTCGAAAACTGGTTCGAAAATAAATTACTCCTGAATATACCGGCTAACAGTTTTATTGTTATGGATAATGCAAGTTACCGTAGTCGGCAACTAAATAAAGTACCGAATAGTGCAAACAGTAAGAAGGAAATCCAAGACTTTTTATATAAAAATGATATTTACTTTGAAGAAAGTTATAAAAAAAATTGTTTAATTAAATTATTAAAAAGTTATAGTTTTTCTAAAGAATATGTTTGCGATAATATTGCTCAATGCAAAGGAAACACAGTTTTACGACTACCTCCGTATTATTGTTTATTCAACCCTATTGAACAAATGTGGAGTCAGTTAAAGGCGAGAATAAAACGGAATAATGTTTCTCCCACTTTAAACGGCACTGTGATAGAATTTAGAAGTGGAAAATATCCCTGTAGATAGTTGGAAAAATTGTGTAAATCATGTTATTAAAACTGAGGACAGTTATATTCAAATAGAACGTACTATAATCATTAATTTAGAGACTGATTCAGAGAATGATTTGGACTTGTAAGATTTTTTTTTATCTTAAACATTATTTAATTTAAAATTTATTTTATTGTAATGTTTTAAATACTAATTGTAATGTTTTAAATTTAATTATAAGTTCTATAAATTAATTGTTTTTATAATAAAAATAAAGTTTATTTTGATGATATCTTATGTTTATTTCTTGTTACAATTGTGTCATTACATGGTGTAATGTAATTTATACCTGTTACATCTCTGGCTAGTTTATGGGTACAAACAAGGGATTAGAGTTATTTGTAATTACCACCCACTGTGTTTAGGACCATAAGTAGATAGTCACTTCCACTTATAGTGAAACAAACTATACACATTTCATAAATAAATTTTTAAATTATTTTGTTGCTTCAACGAAGCAAAATTATATACATCTTATTAAACTATATACTAAATAGCTCGTCTGTTCAACTTAGATCATTAAAATATTTACCAAAATAGAACCCTTACTAGTATTTAATAGCGCTTCAGCTGTGAAAGGGTCCAGCCTACCTGTTTAGGAGTCAAGTCAATTCATAATATCTTTGGACACTATTGTTTTCAATAGTAAAACCACGTACGCACTAGGTCTAGGTATGAAATACTACATAAAAGGGAGGCTCCTCCATAAGGGTTGTAGCCTCTCCAGAAGTAAATGAATTTAAAAATAAAAAAACGTTTATGAATGTTTTTATTATATTTTTTCTTATTTAATCTTCAGTTAAAAACTTTTTTACTAGCCATTTTTTTCGAAGTTACGAGTGGAAAAAAAATAAGTCAAATTGAAGTGATGAGAAAAAAATTGATGTGAAGTGTGAATATTCACACATTTCAGGGTTTCGCAGGTATATAATAAGTGAAGGCGGCATGCTGAGTGTGTAGGACAAATTTTACTTTGTAGTAATCACGGCAAAATGAACGATATTTTTAAAATAATTTATCGTCTGTTAATCATATAATAAGACTGGTTATTAAATTTACGCTCTTCAAAATTAAATGCAACATTTGTAAAAATATAAAAATGCAAAAAAAAAAACAAGAAATAAAATTCACTCCGTACTTGAAACTCTTCGTTACCAGAGAATTTTAGCTTACGACACCAGTGCTCTAACCACTACGCTATCGTACGCCTTGCATGTGGGTGTCTTACATTGGTATAACTTTTGTACTTTGTGAACCAAAAACCACAAAAAATGCGTTATTTTCCGAAAACATAATCTGATCAAAAATTCCTGTTGTACTATTTCGGTTCACACCAATATACATTACTTAGAATTTTTTTAGATTTTTAGTTTAAACCATCTGGGCTACAGGGTGTGGAACAAAATTTTTTTTGCGCAATTTTGGCAAAAATCGCATCAAAATAATTTATTTTGCAAAAATAAAAATTTGATTGTTAATCCACGTACTAAGGGCTTTCATTTGATACCCTACACAGAATTTAAAAAAAATATTTTTGTTTTCGATGAGCACATTTTTGTTTATATTTTTAGGGGGATATGTTTTTTAGATGTTTTAGTATTTTTCCTATGTGCGAGTCAAAGAGTTGTATAAGCATGCCAAATTTCAACTCTCTAGGGTTAGCCGTTTGGCTACAATTTTTACCGAACAGACAGACAGACAGACAGACAGACAGACGACAAAATGACGGTATAAGGGTTTTTTGGTCATACCTACAAAACCCTAAAAAGAAAGTCGAATCAAAGTAATGAGCCAAAAAAGGAAGTCGAATCGAAGTACTATCGGTCCGAAACGGCCCTTTCCAGTCTCAACTTAACAAAGAACCAATCAGATTACTTCGTTGACCCGAACTCACCCGATGAACAACGAAAATCCGTTGCTAACTTAATATTTGTTATTAACTCATTGGCGTGTAGAGAAAAACAGTGTTCACTTAATAATTAATTTGTATCAGGTAATAAAAATCGAATCTACGTCTATGTGTACATGTCCTTGGAAATAAGTTTGATAACTAAATGTTTCTGTCAAGTATTACATAACGCTCAGGAATTAATGATCTCACTGTACTAAGCGGCTATATTCAGATGAATCATATATAGCTCGAGGTGGAATCAAAACAGCCAGTCTAGTTTAACGTTTAATAATAGTAACAGATTTTTGGTCATTTTATTATGTTACCGTGGTTTTGAACGCCTAATATGAAAATATTATAAATATATATATTTTTTAATTATACTGATTTTTTTAGGATTTTAAAAGCTTAATATGTTGAATTTAATATTAAATGGCAGTATATGCGACACAGCAAAGAACGTATATTTCTGCTTTTCCACTAGTACACAGGGCTGATATTCAAGCGTTACACATTATATATATAAAAGCTCAAATTTCTTTCTTAACGTAACGCTAAGTTCCTGGGTTCTACCGGGTCTTGCGGCACGCGGTCGGTCACGAATTGAGTGGTGGGAATGAGAACGACGTACCAGAGCACTCAAGTCAGTATGTAAGGTGACTTGATGCAAGGATGTTGTGTCAATTGATGTTATGCCCGCGGACCGTGTCTAGTCCGATAATAATTTTTAAACGACACGCATTGAGTGGTTTTTTTAGGATTTGCCAGGTATAATCAGAAACAGCTATACCATTGATGTCCAGCATATGGCCCGCGGTCCGTATCCGGCCCGATACTAATTTTTAAACGACACGCATTAAACAGCTTTTTAGGATTTCCTACGTATAATCAAGGAACATTTTTGCTTTGTTAATAAACGCAGAATCATACAAATTTTAATAATTGATTCATGCTTATATTGATTTTTATTCGATATCAGTTTGCCAACGTTGTGGGCAAGGGATCTCCTATTCTAAAAATAATGAGATAATGCTTGCTCATTAAAAAAAAGCAACAAGCCATGGAAAATTAACGTACGTCGGTTTCTTAAGGCAACATATGTTATACTGTGTTTAAGACGAAGAATTCTTAAGAATAGGATGGAAGACATTTTCAATTTTTATTATAAATACTTCATTTAAAATACTGTAATCAAATTGTTTATTTAAAATTTTAACTGATATTTGTTTCGATTTTATAATTTAGAGGTTATGAGTGCAAATTTTAACATGTGGTCTAAGGCATACTTTTATAAAAATTCCAAAGCCAACTATGTTTTTTTTAAATGAACATGTTATGGTTAATTTTTTTGTTTAAGCGGAACTAAACGGGGGTTACGTTTTCTAAAGTTGTCACGAAAACCGAGCTTGATTAGGTTATTTTATGTTTCATGCTGGCGTTTATTATAAAGTGATATTTATAATACAACATAAAATATACATTTTTAAATTTTGGGAACGTAAAAATTTTATCAAATTTTCCAGCATATTAATTTTTAGCGTACCGGTTGTTAAGTATTTCAAATATCAACCCTGTTATTAGATATTAAGAAATCAAAAATATATTATGTATAATTCTTAATACGTAATATATTTGTGTAAACATATATAATTATATTTGTGACGTTCATCTCTTACACAAGTCTTAGTTACGCTTTTGGAGGCAGCCCCTTCATTAGAAGTTCCCACGAGTCGTCACTGATTCACATACAAATCAATCGATGGCCAATCTATTGTCTCTACAAAGTGAGACAATCTCTATATATACATGCATACTTCAGTAGTCGTCCTAGTGCACGCGTCCTAGTAATTTTAAGTCATCTTTCATAAGTTACAGTATAGTCATACTGCATGTTAAAATTATTTTATATTATCAAAATCATAATAATTTAAAATGTTTGGGCTTCAAACAGTAATTTTATTAAGATATTTTAACTTTATACAACTACATCATTTAAAAAAATATTAGTAAGAAAAATAAATATATTAAATATGAAAATTTTAAACAATCTATTTTATATAAAACATTATTTATATATATAAACCTGTCAGTAGCTAAAGAACAGCAGCCTAGGAAAATTAAAGAGTTTTGTTTGTAGAGTGTCACTTTTTAATACACAAATACTATCATGGAGCAATTGTAAAAAAAAATATTTTATTTTGTAGCAGAGTGGTCTAAATGAATTAAAAATTTTCCTGAAAGACCCTGATTTTCCTTTGTCAAGCTTATTGTAATTTTTGTTAAAACTTTAAACTATTTAAGTACAACTTATTGTTTTTTACACAACTAGAAACATAATTTCCAAGTAAGGAACTGGATTTACAAATTTGCAGTAATATTAATTCACACGTAAAATGAAATCTATATTTTTTCATAAGACCAATGAATTATTGTCGAATACAAAGTAAAAACTGTATCGTTATAAATATCATGCGATGAAAAATCACACGAGAGAATATCTAAAATATTAATATCGTTGCATGTTTCTTTAGTTTTAAAAATGTTACCCTCCAGTTCCATGTAAAAATATATCACCATTACTCAGATATTTACTATAAATTTATTTAATTTAATATTAATTTTATAGTGGTTAAAATGTTCTGAGCTAGTAAAGACTAGTAAATTTATAAGCAGTTTGAAGCCCAAAATGAAAATGATGTACTATTTATAGTACATGAATTTTTGGAATGAAACTATTACTATACACACTTGTGTCATATTCATTATTGCTTAGTCTCACACAGCCCTCATTGCCATATATGCCAAAATTAAAAAAACACAACATAATAAAATCATCACACTAGGTAATACTATCGTACAGAATAAAATACATGCTAAAAAAATTCTACAAGATATCATTTGGCAATGTTACTTTCTCAATCGTCACGTGTCTGGTCAGAACTTTACAAGATCCTGGAGTGAACTACTTCTCATACAACCAGTGGCGGCCTGTGAAATTTTGTTTTGGGGACGCTGGACAAAAATTAAAAAAACAAATACTCAATATGAATTACCCATCAACATTTTAAGCAATAATGCAATTACTTCGAAAGAACGCGGAATCTATCTGGAAATACTGATTGTCAGATAACATTGTTTCATTAATTCTTAAATTCTGTCAGGCTCAAACAAAGTTTTATTCTGTAAACGTATTAATTTTACGTTAAAATTATATGCTAATATATATATATTACATTTTGTAATGATTCTTGGATTCTTCAAACCGCCACTGGTTCTTACTGTATACAAGGTGTTATGAGAGTGACCAATACTAAAAGATATAGTTGGTATTTTCTTCAACTTCCTTCGGACGAGATGTAAAGAAGACTTGAGACGCCCTAAGGGATCAGTTATCATACCTATATCAGATCTGGTTAGTCAAAAAAACTAGCCGAATGTCCTATCTGGCGTATAAGTACTGATACTTTTATAAACTTGTGATGTAGAGAGTGTAAGAAAAAATATATATTACTTCATTTAAACTAATCGTCAAGTACTGGTCACCCGTCTGACTGACACTTTGTATGCAGAGTATTATTTCCAGTTATATATCCTTTCTCTGTTAATGAATTTTCTGATAGATTGTTTTTTAAATCGTAAAGTCCTGCTATGAATTGAATTTAAAAATACTAGAATCAATTATTTCCAGTCGCCATGGTAACAAATACTTGTTGAAAGTCTGCAAGCTCTTGACCAAGCATTTCAATGCCGGGTGGGTGCGGGGGACCAGAACTAGTAGTGTTCTGATCGTCCGTTTTAGCTGCAGAAGCGTGAGGTTTAGGTGATTCCTTGCCTGGTGGTGATAAAGTAGGTTTCTTCTTATCTGCAATTACCGGCGTTGTTGTTTCCGCACTTATGCTGCCGTCCGACCTCCTAGGTATTGACTGTTTAGTCACGATCACAGGTTTATTTGGCGGTATCGGTGGAGGAAGACCTCGTCCTAGAACTGCTCCCTTTTTCGGTGGGGGCTGTATTGTATTGGGCTGCTGCTGGGGTACCGGATGGAAGGTGGAACCTTTGGTGGGTAATTGCGTCGGTGCCATAGGTCGTACTTGAGGTACCGTTACTGCTGGCGCGTGAATACGTACGGCATTAGCTTGAACTGGCGATGCCGTTCCCGTTCCCACCTATATTTACAATAGATCAATCATTCATGTTGCTTCAGCCAACCACACCTTTTATACACAGAACGGAGATTAAGTAAGCACAAACATATTGCACCGACACAAAAGTATTCAAAAGTAACATTCATCAACATACCACAAATATAAAATACTTAAAGAAACAACTTCCAGCTTATTTCAATCAAAACTCGTCTATTATTTATATTTTCTCACAATTATAAAAATTTAAATAACTATTTCTTTTATGAAATACTGAAGATCTTGTTAGTATTAACATATCAAACTAGCGAGTTTTGTTTGATGGTACTGCTTTATTTCTGTTAAATGCATTTAGTCAATTTAATCTGCAAAACCTCTAAGGATACTCCTTGTCTCAAAAATTATGGCAATAGCAGATATTCCAGAAAGGATACCTTAAATAAATACATTGTATCGTAATATGTTGCAAATTACACTGACCATATTCTCCACACCACACCTCAGCAACAAAATACAAAATATTATAATAGCAGCAAATAATAGTGTAAAAATAAGAAAAAAAACAACTTAAAATAATTTTTCATGTATTTTTCTATGAAATTCACTCAAAATTTTTACAACAATTTCACAATAAAAGTGTAAAAAAATTATATGTAAATAATCATACAAACACGAGAAAATAATGTCAGTTTTAAATAAAATTACTAAAAATAGTTACAAAAGATTGCGTATGTCTAATTTTTATAACAGCTTTCTCGATAAAGTCCACTGCAATAAAACATTTGAAGAAGTAAGAAAAGGATAAAAAATTAAATATTATTAACTGTTTCTTACCTTAGGGGTTGCGAGATTGGACGCGACAACTGGAGTTGCTGTCTGTCGTAATGCTTGACCAGGTGATATTGACTGAGCTATACCAGTGGCTATACAAAATAAACATAAAATTTAACACTGATATTTGCAAAATTTGTTAGTTGTATTAAATATTGAAATAAATAGCACGTGCAATACAGTCTAAAGCAGTTGAATCAAATACTATAATTGTATATCATTAAGAGTTTTCATGAGCAAATATATTGTATACTTGAAAAACTAATTAAGAAGTAAGAATCGTTAGAAAACTTACTTGGTCCACTAACTGGTACACTAGACACTGTTGCCGTTGGCTGTACAACTTTAGCTACACTACTGGTCATAGGACCAGACGATGCATCTTCAGCTCTACCAGCTCCTTTAGCTCTCAACGGCATTACTTGTAGCCTTAAGGCTTCATATTCTGTTTTCATTTTTTTCAATTCGGCTTCTAAATCTTTGCACCTAAAATGCACATTACTTTATGGCTTTACAAAATAAATATATACTGAATTTCTTAAAATACATATGTGAGAATATCTGAAATATCCTATACACTGTGTAAAATTAATTATAAGCAACTTTTGATCTAAAATTTTTGGGAATTCAAACTATTTCAGCAGCTTCAAAAAAATGCAACCATCCCGACTACGGTTGCTTAGTTCAATGGTAGTGAAATTTCACCAATATATCATTTAGTTTGAATTACCAGAAACAAAATATGTGTTTCTTAAGATGGATTTTCGAATAAAAAATTATAGCTTTACATAAATAAAATCAAGTAGCATATCTACAGGTAAATGGTCTAGAGAAATTTAATATGAAATATTTACTCCCACATTCATTCACAATTAAATCCTATAACCCTTCTTGAATGTAGAGCATTGTCCCAAAAAAACTGGTAGTGATAATTTATTGTGACAATCACATATTACTTGCTGGATACTAAATCTTATTTTTGCTTAAGTAGCTTCCTTAGCGAACTAGCGACAAACGAAATATAGTTGTATGGCTCAAAATATAATAAATAATTTAGCAACACATCAAGCGTTTTTAATCAATAATAAAATTCAATGCAACCCTATCGTTTAATCTTATTTTCTACAGAGTAAACTGACAAATTCTGAAGTTTAGTAGCTGGCCCCATCCAAAAACCCTTTGTGCACGACTGTGATATTTGAACATGCTCGTGACTTGAAAAAATGTGCAGAATAGTATGACATGAATTATGTTTATGATACCACAAATGAATACAGCTTATAATGACTTTTTAATACGAGTTTTATTTAGAACTTATTTGTGTTACTACCAAAAAACAATAATTTTTTTATCGCTTATTTAGGAAGTTATCGAGCTGAGCCTTGCTCAGACAATATTATGGAATTAGAACTTGTTTCATTATAACCTTTATTCATTTTAGTGAGTGTTCGAATGTTACGTCTATTCTATTCTATTACATTGCTTTTTTATGAGTATACAACAAAATGTTTTTATTTTCAGGTAAAATATTTACCATACCCTATTAATCCATCATAATTGTGTAATCTTGTCCTAATTAAGGATAAATTAATATAATGTATGACGAATATGTTATTTTTTTATATCTTAAAGTGTAGTAGAAGATTAAAATCACCATTTAAGGTTACCTTTTTTCTTGTTCTGCAAGTGAATTTTGTAGTTGTTTTTTATCATTTTCAAACACATGCATTTGCTTTTCTAATTCTGCTTCCATCTGTAAAGATTTTTTACTTTCCTCTTCGAGACCTTCTGCCATTGTATCTATTCGAGTTTTTTCTTCAGATAAAATCTACAAGATACAAAAAATATAAAAATAATATAATAAAAAATAATAAATAAATTAAAAAAAAAAAGTTTTATTTATGATTCTGATGAAATATTACTTTGTAAAATTAAAACTAAACTTACCTGTGCTAAATCTTCACTTCTTTTTCTTTCTTCAATGTATTTTAGAATGATTTTTTTCCTCTCTGCTAGCAGAAGTAATACAATTTGTTTCTGTCGGGCCTTCTCCTCATCGGTTAATTCTAGTTGTCGTTTCAGCTCCTTCTCCAACTTCTTTCTCGCCTGCCGCTCCAAGTCCAGCTCCTGCCAATCACTGCTTTACACTGGTCGCATTGCAAAACATTTTGTTCAAACTTTACAAAATCAAAATTCCACAAATAAAAAAGTCTCTGACAGAAACCAAATCTTGGAAAGATTCAAATTATTTAAGTTAAATATTTGTTGCGATATTTTAATGCTTAAAAACAGAGTAGGTGCTCGGTTATGTGAACTAATTGAACCAGGGTTGTTCATAAAATCAAATTTTTCAAACAATCAAAAATTTGAGAGCGTTTAATTAATTGTTATAGTAAATTTAAATATTGGGTTATTTATTTTTGCACTTTCTTTGCAGCAAAACGTTTTACTAATGCTTATTACCTATATCTTCGCAGTACAAGTAAGTCCTCAATATCGAAAATATTTATTTCTCTCCAAGGAATAGCCTTATTAAATGCTTCTACAGTCTCCTATGTGCTTATTTAACTGTTTTTCTCATCACTGTTTTCATAGTTTTCACTTATTATCATCACATAAAACTCTATAAAACCTAATTTATTGAATTTTGACTGTTCACTGTAGTGGATGGTATATTTAACGGAGTATTCACATAACCCAGAGCCTACTGTATTGGTAAATGCTTTTTCAAATAAGAGATTTGAGCATTACCAGTTGATCACTTAAGTATGCTAATTCAAGTTTGAACAAAATGCAGTTTATATATTCAACTGGTCAAATTTACTAACACAATATAAATAATATAGTAATAGTTAACACCGCAAAAACAAAAACAAAAATGAGAATGTCATATTAATATCTATTTTGATTCTAATAAGTTATAATAAGATTCTAATAGCTTCGGAATAATAGGAAATAAAAAACAGAACAAGCGCAAATAGCCCTCGTTACTGTGCCCCAAAAATTTCAAATTTCAAAATAAAAAGAACGGTCAAAAAAGTCTGTAAACAGAGCAGAGGCCAGGAAATGGCCGTGAAAATGCTCCTAAATATGAAGAATCTAATATTTTAATATCCAAAAATCTACACAATTTTTTGGGGAGTTTTTTCTACCTATAGGCTCAATAAAGTAAATTCAGCTAATTTCTGAAGAATAAACCTGGTATTATTTCAAAAGTAGATAATTTATACAATACTTTGACCGGTTATTAAGTAAAATATAGTTTATTTAATATATTTTATTATTATTAATTGAATTCCATACCTGCTTTAACCTCGTTCTTTCCATTTCCAAGCCATATGTAATATCATCACCCTGCGCAGTGTCATGTTCGTGTTTACATTTTTCTTCCTCAAGTTCTTGTACAACTTTCTTATGTTTTAATTCAGCATCTCTTATAATATTAACCATATGTAACTGTGCTCTCCTTTGCTGTACAACAAGATTTTCTAACGCTTCTAATTGTTGATCTGCGAGTATTGAAATATCTTTATCACTGTATGGAGGTTTAACATTTGGACCATCAGCGAACATATCACGTAAAAGGGCTGTATATGGATCATTTAATACTACAGGCCTATATCGGCCCACATTTACAACTTCTTTAAGTTTTTCAGACTGTAAAATTCAACAGAAATAGTCATTAATACTATAGAATAGTTAATTACTTAAATAGTAATATTGCAAGCCAGATGAATAATTTATTTTTCAAAATTCAGTAAAGTGGTGTACTAAATAGATCATTTTAGTGTGACGTCACAATCGCCACACAAACATTTAAAAATGGAGGTTGTAGATACCAGTACATTGATGCTTATGGGATTATTTATTAAAACACAAAATTCAATAAGTTTTTGTACAGTTGCGGGTTTTCAGCGTCGTGGGGGTACGATGCAATATATTTCGTTCGATTCCCAGCTATATTAAAAAATAAAAATAAGGCAAATTTAGATTGTTGTAAATTAAAAAGAGCCAAATATGGTTCAAAGCATTATAATATATGCTTTTATTTAGTTTAATCACTTTATTTCAGGTATGTTCTTAAATATGCTAGGTATAGTGCCAACAAATTTAATTTACCTACATATTTAATAAATCAATAAAAAATAAATAAAAAGATAATTGACTCATTTGAGAATACTGTAGGAAAATCATTTGATATTAAGGATAACAAAAAAAAAACACACACACACACTGGTTATCTTGTTTAAATCTAGGGCACTTTAATAAAAGAACAAAAGTTGCTGAGCAACAGGCACTTGTTGCTTGTCGTTCAGCTATGAAAATTATTCCATGTACTTTGACTGTACTTTTAATTTATTATTATTATGGATATTACCCAAAATCTTATTATCGGTAAAACGTCAAAACGGTACCATTATAAACAACACAAGTTCAAAACAATGTCGTTTTTTGTTAAATATGTTAAATAAATTAATAATATATTTCATTTCAGTCATAAAATGATAAATTGTATACTTATATTTAAGTAACAAATATTAGTTATTTAATCATAACTGTGAATGTATTAAATCTGCTATTTGTGATAAATAAAAATAATAAATTCACAAAAATCACTGGATTTCAGGTCTACTTTGGTTTCTACACTGAATATAATCAATACAATATCACAATATAGCAATAAGTTTCAATAAATATTTATGAATGAGTCATTAAACATTACACACTATCTCGCACGTGTAAATAACGTATTCGTATGGAGTACAACGTCCATTTTTAAGTGTCTACAGGTAACCTGATTAAAACGATCTATTCGCGACTGAAACTAACGTTGGCGGCGCTGCCTACAACAGCTGATGGCGGATGAGAAGCGTATAGTCAGAAGTTTTTTCTTAATATTTATCTGTTCAAACAATATTTCGGGAAAAAAGCATTCTATTTAAGTCACTATATTTTAAAATACTTCTTAATTCACATAAACTGCAGCACAACACGCTACAAATATTATCCAAATATACGCTTCTGTTTAATTTAGCCAGTCACCACCAGATGTCTCACTGTTATTTGCAGTCGCGAATAGTATGCAACTTACTTTTGACCTAGAGTTACTGCATTTACAGTGTAAACCGTTTAAAATGGAAATATTCTGGTCCTGATAAAATGCGATTGCATACATTTATTTTCCTTTAACATGATGTGAAGAAAATATTTCACATCTCAGAAGAACAAAGGAATACAGAGTGTTGGAAAAAAAAAAGTAACAAATATTAGGGACATTTGTACATGCGTATGTGAATTTATACAAAGTACTGGGTGATTTTTTAAAGGGTGTAACCGACCTCTCTTAGCAGCCATTTTCTGTTATCGTCATGTTAACATGTTCGTAATTTTGTATCTGAGTTGTATGTATTTTAATTTGTTTTTAACAAAACAGAACGGAATAATTGTTTCTATTTTTTTCCGAGAGCTAAATTCATACAGGCATATTTTCATTCAAAATATATTCTGTTATCTTTTCTAATTGTCATTTTGTTTTTCAATAAAACTTAAGAGACATGTTTTAAGATGTTCGTTATTTAAATATATTAATAGTCTATCTAGTCGAATAAAGGATTATTATATTATTATTAAAGTATGTTGGATTGTGTTAGTGTTACAATAATTTTAAAATGCTTAAATTTATTTCCTAAAATAGTTAATAATTGTCATTGGGTATTAATTACTGCATCTAACACTTTTAATGATTTTGTAAAATATAAACTTGATAATATAAGTGTTTATATTTTTATAATATAAGTTTGACAGATCTTTTTAGTTCAGTGTTTAAGCATATATGGTAACAGCCAACAGCAGTTCATTATTATCGTGTAATTTAGACTACCATCTTTAGTAGTTGGCACAAAGTTTTTAGTGAATTCCTGTTATGTAATTACATCCTTTAAAAATCATCCTGTACAACAAAAATTAAGTACAAGTCTTAATAAACCGTTTCCAAGATATATGTTGTTTTTTATTTTAACAATAATACATTTCCTTCAAATTTACTTAATAATTATTAAATGCAAGAAACACATTTACTCTTTAATTTAATTTTTTAAAGATGTTTTTAAAAAAATATCCTCCTTCTCATTCCCATTAGCATGACCAAACTTAAAAACCGGCCATTTCAGCATTAGAACAAAAAAAATTATAAAAAAATATATTACTCACCGCTAAACACACAAAGAGTAGCCTAATAATAACAGAAACAATCATAATAACATAAATACTTGATAGAAATCATGGTATAACTAGTTTCGACAAACAAAATACCTAATGTAAACAAAAAATAAGATAACTTGGAAACAGTTTGTTTGCATAACAATGTTTATTAAGACTTTTCAACTTAATTTTTGTTAAATTACATACCCCTGACCCTTTTTTTGGAACACTGTATATATCGGCCACCACATCGTTACCAAATTGATTGTTTTTCTTTACTTAATTTTTTATTAATCAGGCCAACATGTCATAAACAATAGATATAAGGAAGCCACTACCATACACTGGCCTTGCAAATTTAAATAAATGGGGCTACCTGTCGGCGGGCAAAACCGGGCATTTCATTTGCAGTGTAATTTTAAAGTGAGTAACACGTATAAAGTAGTGAATTTCACGTTAAGTAAAAAGTACCGTAAATTTATCTACGTCAACTGTACAATGGCAAAATCTAGGCGTGTGTACATTATAAAATAAATAAAACCTATTTACCTTAAGCGCAGCAATGACTATGTCTCGAGCCTGAAATTCACCTTCATAATAACTAAGTAACTGTAAGAGATCCGACCGGGTGAATTCGATTTTAGTATTGCGCTGAAAAGAAAAATACAGACAAATAGTTCTAAACATTACAATACGATAGGAAATCTCCACTTTACAGTACCTTAAGAGTATTACTAACGGTGGTGGTTCTGTCGAGCTGTTCCATATGACTGAGATCGGGCTGGACTACTGGGCCAGGCGGGCCTGACGGGGCTGGAGCCGGCGGTTGCTCGATTGCTGTACTCATATGAAAATTAGTAGCTGAACTTCCACTACCAAATCCTATACCTAAACTGCTAAACCAACCGTTCTGATTGTTATTGGAAGCCATATTGAATTTTATTTAACTTGATTTGACGCCATTCACTCTCTAGACCATATAAAACCACCGGAATAAACTATATATCTGTTTCAACATTTTGTCGTAGCACTGCTGTATGCATCAGTCTTTTTAAATGAATCTCTGTCTCGTTCAAACATCGATATTTATTTGAGATCACTGTTGTTTAAATCCTGTCAGGCTCTCCGGTGTAACATGTCACAAACATAATAATAAACAACTAAGCTGAAGTTGCATCCGGTGATATTAACGACTGCGACTGCGCTGCTATAAAAAATTGGAAAATATTTTTGGAAATCTCCATATATCAGACATTTCGAGGCAAAACTTGTAAAATTAAACAATTCGTACATATATACTTTATCAAAAAAATTTGAAAAGCCGACAGTTTAACTCTACCTTCACGTATTTATATATGTAACTTTATATTTATAATTTCTATCCCCATAGTTTTTTTATATACAAAAAAAAAAAAAATCGGGGGCGAATATTATTTAAACCCTTTACAACTATATAAAACTATTTTGAAAATTACATTAAGAAGTGAGATGCTCGAATACGCTAACTGGTGGCCAAATTATTGTACAGTTCGTCTAGCGAAAGATTTCCCAACAAGGTCAACTATAAACTGTCTGGTATAAGTTCAAAGATAAACCATTGGCAGCGGGATATAACGCTGTCTGACACGGACCTATTTTATTAAGATTTTAATTTAAGATGGAAGTTTGAAAGGTTATATACCAAATCATTAAATATAACAAAATATTATTAAAATGATACATTATTCGGTGTTTTATTACATTACAAATAAAAATGATAGATGAATAAATACAACACGAAAACTTCAAACATACAAGAGCCAGAATTTTAGCAAAACGACGCCTATGAAATAGCTAGTTTGAAATTTCGCCGGTAGAGTATAAAATTTAAACTAGCAACAAAGACATACGTATCGAGAAATTTTATCAAGAATAGAAAATAAGCTAGTCTCATATATATATAAACAACTAGTTTATATATATATGGCTAGTCTTAGGTATGTCTGTTCTTCTTTCCTCTCACTTTGATATATTTCGAATTACGTTTAATGTTCTGTTTCTTTCTAACAAATTGTATGTGTGACATATGTAAAATCATCATTTGATTTATCTCGGCATTCATTCGTCCTTGATGGAAAATCTTTCGCTAGACGAACTTTACTAAATACTGCAGTACAGTTCGGGCTTATTACATATATTTTTGTGTTGAATTTTTGTTGCAATGTCGACAGAAGTTATGAAAAATTATAAAAACAGAACAAATTGTAGTGTTTTTGGCTGTCATTTAAGAAAGTACAAACAAAGGCATCTTAGTTTTTTCACTTTTCCTAAGAAAAATGGAGGTAAAGTCAATATTATGTCCAAATTTTCGCGAGATGATTTTGTTGTTGAAAGATTAGAGATAGAAAACTACGATTGGAATTTTTTAAATCTAGACATTTACCAGCCTAAATAAAAATTCTCCTAAAGTTATTACTTTTTAGATCTGTGTAGTTTTGAAAATTTGTAAATATTTAATTTTCGAAAGACCGTATCTCAAAATCTACATAAGATAGAGACCTGCGATTGAAAATTTTCAAATCCTGTGGTCCTAAAGGGCCTTAGGACTCATTTTGAAGTAAATCCCAAACAACATTTTTTTTGTGAAATTATCAATTTTTTTTTTTTGAAATTTCAAAAAATCATAACTTAAAAACTATAAATATAGAGTTTGCTGCGGCTTGAATTTTTGATATCTTTGTATATTGTTTAATCTAGCAAAAAAAATGGAGCCTTAATAACCCAACTTTTACAATAAATACGAATCGTCAAATAATATCTTTGAAAATGGTCAAAAATAGAAAAAATCGAAAGGGCATTGAATTGAACACAGAAATTGAATTTTTGGGCAAAAATTCTTTTTCTCTGATTTACTTCAGAATGTGTATACTAAAATAGTCTCCATTACAAGTTATGGATTACCGTTTTTGAATAAATTTAAAAAAAAAGCGACAGAAAATGACCATATTTCAAAAAGTACATATAAGAGTGCCCCAAAATTGGTTTACATACAAATGAAAAAAAAAAAAAAAAAAAACTGGTAATATTTTAAAAACCAAATGAATTAGAGAGCTTAGACTAGAATTTCTAGAATCCTAGGGTCCAACTGGGCTTGGTTCATAATTTGAGGTAAACACCTAACAATTTTTTTTTTTTTAACTAATTGAACTCGAAAATAATAAAAGGAAAATCTATGGTTTGTATTTTTGAAGTCTTCGTACAATGTTTAGTTAAGAAAAAAAAAAAAATTTCAAAATCTAAGACCTTACATAATAAAAAATAATTCGCGGCAAAATAAAGTCAAATAATGGTAAATTCACCAAATATCGTATGATGTGCGCAGCCGCATAGCTCTTTTGAGTTGTGAGTTATGACAGTTCGTTTAGAATTTGCAATGTGAAACGCAACAATCAAAATAAACGCGTGTGGACGCTGTAGTTACGGAACATTTAATTAATTTAAGTGACAAGTAAATGGTATTATGAGTTATTTTCTAACAGTGTCGTTTAATATACCATTGTTGCCTGGTGCGAACTTTGTAACTGTGAGAATAATGTTCAAAATAACATTTGGGTGGTTATCTGATCCGGATCCTGAATTTACAGAAGATTTAATAGATTTGGAAGTAGACAACTCTTTTACTGCTGAAGGAGCTGTGGCAAGTACCTCAGTACAAGAAGAATATTTATTCTTAGCACCGACTGGTTGGGCTGAATCTGACGAAGACTCAGACTCGGACTCGGACACTGATTCTGACTCTGACACTGATTCCTTAGATATTTTATTATCATATGTTAATTGGCCCGAATCAGACGAGCTAGAAGTTTCCGACTCTGACGAAGAATCTCACCGTTCGTCAGTAGTAGCCTTACACGAACAAGGAAACGCTGAATTGTTGGAACACACCGAACCAGAGATATTTATTTTTGGAAACGCTGCGCAACAAGTTGAAGATACAGAATCGACAGAAAACTCTGAACTACCAACAGAAGAAGAGCTACAATAAATCAAAAAAAGAGCAGCTACTTGAAAACTCATAACATACAAATATAATATCTATAAACAGTTTTTAATAATCTCTGTAATTCAATTTTATTTTTATATTAAGTGTTAACATTTATATTTATCATTAAATATGGCTTGCTTTTGGATACATTGCGATGAAACAGATATTTCCATCCCCACAACTGAAGAAGTTGAAGGGGTAACTCTTTATATCATACAAGTAAATATACATACCGTTAGTTGGTTCATCAAACGTAGGTACAATGACTTTTTTGAGTTACATCAACATTTAGTTACGGATCATGGTGTTTCAAGAGATATACTTCCACCAAAGAAAGTCATTAAGAACAAATGTCCAGTTTTTATTGAACAAAGAAAAAACGGACTGGAAATCTACTTGAAGCACGTACTTAAATACTTACAATGTACCATGCCAAGAGTATTTACAAGTTTTCTTTGTTTTCAAGACTACGATGTATTTTTTATACTTCAGGACATGGCAAAGACTTTATATACTGAATCAGACAATATATTACAGTCGACAAAATCCTATACATTTAATATAATGCAGGTAAGGGATTTATAGAATCTTTCGAATTCGAATTTTATTGAAAATAGTTTTCTGAGTTTTGCCTGTTCTTCGCTGGTTCTTTCTTCCTAGTCTTCTATTTTCGGCACTCGCAAGTCCTTCTTTATTGCTTCAATCCATTTTTCCTTCCAAATACCCTTTTCTCTGTTCGTTTGGTTCTCCTCTTTTGAAGATTTTTTTGTCACTTAGTAATCTGACTAAATGGCAATCTGTCCACTTCACTCTTTGCAATTTTGCCGTTTCTGCCATATTTTTTTCCCTAAAAGGTCCATCATTTGATTCACGCAGTGCCAAAAATAAAACTAGTTTGAATCATATATGATTCATGCGGTGATTAATCTTAAAATTGTATCTTGAAAATATTGTGTATTAATAAAAACATTGACATGTGTAAACACGTAAGGTATTAAAATATTTTTATTACACATGCAGATATTTTTGTTTTCAGATTCATGCAATTAGTGAATTTTTCAAGAAACCATATCCAAATATTGAAGAAACAGATAAAAGATATGATCCATGTCATGTTTTTGATCTATGTTCTCAACTGCACCATCTAAAAATATCTGGGATCAATCCGCCTTATAAAGATAGCAATATCGTACCAAATGACCTTCTCTTTGAATTGTCAGCCTTCCGAGTAAGTAGAGTAACTAAAATTCTACTTATATCAAACAGAATCGAAAAATTTTATTGAATGTGTGTTTTATTCTTAGTTATGCAAAACTATTTTTGATTAAAACTGACTATTTAGATTCTTATATGAAATTTTTATATATTTTTTCAGTCCCTAGAGACACTAGATGTATATGGAATTAGCCTCAAGAATTTATATTCCGTTGGTAATCTTAGAGAGACCGTTAAAGTATTCAATGTACAGTACACAACATCGACAAGTATTGCTGATGTTCTAATGTGTGATGTTATACATAAGTCTTCTGCAACTGATAATGAGGTGAGAAAATGGAAATGTATTTAAGAAATATAGAATACTAGAGCAGTGATCTCTTTTTTGATATACAGGTTGTTGATAGAGAGAACACAATTATTCTGTGATATGATCGGAGATATAAAAAAATAGTTCAAATGAAATATGTAAGGCTTTTAGTAGGCTATATGAATCTTGACGAAAACAGTTGTGAATTAAAACATATAGGAAATCAAGGTCATGATTTTTATGTAGTATAAAAAAGGTGTAAGAATTTCTGTAATTTGAACCAGAAGTCTTTACCTCAAACCGTTTTGGAATTATGATTTTTTTGTTTATCCCAAAATTTAGTACGTCATAATACTACCACATCTTCTTGAACAAACACCTTTGTATAATAATACCGATTAAGGGCAAAGCAAAGTTATTTGGAATCAAAAAATAATCCTTGAGGAACACCAAATATATTACCAATTTTAAGCATCTATTTCTTTAGGAAGCTCAACTATCAACAATCCAAAAGGATTATATAATTTTATATTGCAGTATTAAAAAAGATAATGCAAAATATTAAATTATCTTTTCATACTGATAAGCATGAAGCTGCTGGCATGTTCTACGTTAGAGACCACTGTACTAGAGTATAACTAACATTTTAATGTTGTTTAAATGTCTTGTTTTCTATTTACTTTTTGTTAGTACTGCACGTTTAGGTAAATAATTAAGTTTTTTTTTTTCTTGTTTCAGGTCTGGCAGAATATAACAGAGCTAGATCTCAGTTGCAATAAAATAACAACTATAGATAAGTCTATTAAACTGGTGCCTAACCTTTGTACCTTATCGTTAACCACAAATTTTATAAGTAAGATTGAAAATTTAACCCATTTAGCAAATTTATCTAACTTAAATTTGTCAAAAAATGTTATATTGGACTGTTCCCAACTACATACTAAGTTAGGTAATATATTATGTATAGATTTGTCACAAAATGGTATTGATTCATTAAAGGGATTTGAGAAGCTTTACTCACTCGAGAGCTTAGATGTAAGCTCAAATAAAATTTGTAATGTAGAGGAAGTTAAATACATTGGTGAGCTTCCATGTTTAGAAAACCTGCGATTAACTGGAAACCCAGTGGCTGTGATTGTAGATTACCGTGTTAAAGTATTAGAATATTTCGGGTCTAGAGCTGGAGAAATCTATTTAGATAATGAGAAACCAACTCAAAAAGAAATAGATACTGCATCTGTATTAAATGCTCTAAGAATTGTTAAAGAGGGCAAGACACCAAATTTAAAATAACTTTTCTTTTGATATTTTTATGTTTCTTTATTGTAATATAAATATTTATTTTTGTCAACACAAATACCAAATATATAAGTATAACTGTACTTTTTTGTATACCTGAGATTGATTAAATAAAACTTTACTTTTTCATATCTTTTCTTTTGTACACTGTCAGTCGAATTGAATTGGCGTCACTAACAAGTTCTTGATATGTTAAGTATCAGATTTTTTCAGATATGTGTCCACCAATACTGCCAGCTGATCTCTCCATGTATTGCGAGATTCTCCAACCAGAGTCGGAAAACTCCGAATATTTCAAAAGTAAAATAAAATAAAAAAAAAATAAATAAATAAAGATTTCTGTTAATATATATTTTTAGTAGCAATGTGTAAAATATATATTTCTCCACGACTATTTTCGTGTATTTCATGCCATCAATTATTAGGGAATAACTATTCCATCCTTGTTGTCATTTGTTATATTTTACTATAAGGTATGTATGCATTACTCGGCGCTGAAAAGTAGTGCAAATGGTATCTATACGCGAAGGGATACATTAAAATATATGCAATGTTTACATTAGATAAATGCAACATAACTTCCTAAAAAGTACTAAAATAGTGGCTGATGTGCGGCAAATCAAACTAAAATTAAATAAAAAATAAAATAAAATAAAAATAATAAGTAAAATTAATTGATTAATTTGTTACGTAATATAAATTATTTGTTAAGATAGAATGTTTGTTAAATTTCTTTTTTTTCTGGTGATTGTGGAGAAAGTAGAGTCTGTGACTCGTTTGGAAGAGTTTCGATGCTCGTGGCTCCTCACGCTCGTAATGTTCCACTCGCATCGAATTTTCTCATTCCAACCTTGTTACAGAATATACTATTTTTTCCCCCTTGCTTATGCCATTGTTTCATAATATTAGGTGTATAAATTAAATCATTTTCTATTATAATATTTATGTGAAATATTCCTTTCTTTTATTAAATTTTTAAAAAGGGGGCGCCGTTTTTAATTTTGCTTGGGGGCGCCATGTATACTATAGGTCGTACATTTTCGAAACAACACACTGCCCTGAAACGAGTTTTTGACTGAGAGCTTACTGCGTCTGCGCGCACGCAAAGCAGTGGCGTGTTGTATGACTTTTTGTTTGGTACCTTGTTTGTGTTTTGTACCGCCACTGGTAAAATAGCTGAAGTTCGCGTCATTTGATGACTCATTGTGTTGTTTCGAAAATGAACGACCTATAGGCCCTAGTGTGAAATGTGGATTTTCACACATTTCAGGGTTTTGTAAGTATTTAGTAAGTGACAGAAAATTGTGGGTATACCACACAATAATTGTTAAAAAATTATTATTTTTATGACACAAAAATATTTCGAAAAACTAATCTGATAAAAATTTCCTGTTGAACTATTCCGCCTCCTGTTAATGTACATTATTGAGAATTTATTTAGGTTTTTAGATCAACCCCTCTGGGAAAAGGGTGGGGGACAAAAGTTTTTAATGAAAAACGTTTTTGGTGAGAATCCCATTAAAAAAATAGATTTTTTCAAAATAAAACTAAGTTTCATTTGATACCCCACCCAAGATTAAAAAAAGAGAAATAGTTCATTTTTTTGTTAAATACATATTTGTTTATTTATTTTCCGCGATGACTTTTTTTGAACTCAATAGTTTTTCTATATGTGGGTCAAAGAGTCGAACAAGTATGACAAATTTAAACTTTCTAGATCCAGCCGTTTGGCCACATTTTCTACCGCACACATGAGTGACGTTATAAGGGTTTTTTTGGTCATATCTACAAAATCCTTAAAAAGTTCCAGAATGCGTTCAGTCCCCAAAAAAGTACCGCAACGTCGTCCCATTGCGTTCTGGCCAAAATTCACCACTGATGTGTAAGTTTATATAACAATTGCCCACGATTCAAAGTCTGGTTCAAGCTTGAAGATAATTTGAATTAAGTTAAAAATTTCAAAAAGTTACGTCACAAATGGTCAACCAATTACGTAAGTAATAAAAACATTAATTTCAAAATATGCTTATCTGCTGATATCTCGACATTAAAAATTTTAGCTAATTACAATACTGCACTTTTCTTTCCTTATTTATTAATACTAAAGTCAATTACAAAAAAATGGTTTCAATCTTACCATTGAATAAGTATAAAACTTAACTCGTAAGTATCTATTTGCAATGGTCTTACTTAATTTTGCATCCTTGTTTGGAAATTACTCACTGGAATTTTTTATGATAAAGAGGACAATGCTTTGCAATTTTGAACGTATATGATTCACGCACGATCGAGTCATTTCAGGATAACATCTGGATGAATGTATTCATAATGGGTATCTTATACTAAGATGTTCTTTGTTTACAAATTATTTAAACTTATTTATTCTTAAAACTCTATCAGCAATGAATATTAGTCTTTATAACCATAGCGGCTTTTTTAAATTGTATAATTAATATATATCATTCCTAAAAGTTCGGTTTATAAATGTGTTAAGTACGTTTTTCATATTTGATAAATCAGGATTTATGTTTTGCGTTATGCCTACAAAATTATACCATTTCTGTTTATCTTATCAGTCTAGCTCTTAAACATGATTAATTGCGGTGGTACTTTACAATCTTTAAAAAAGAATGATAACTAATAAAATATTATTTTTATAATTTAATTATGAATAAAATGGCGTGCCTAATAAAAAGATTATGTTGAAAAAATAAAATAAAATTTTATTTAATAATATAATAGCATAAATGATGAAGAAATGAATATTTTTTATTTAACTTAATCAAGTTTTAAAAATTATTTTAACTATTTTTTTTCCGACAATATACCAGATTTCGGCTTTTCAACAATAAAGTTCTTTGTTTCAATAGCTTTGTTCCGGATAATTTTAAATATCAGCTCTTAATAGTTGTGATGGATGATAGTTATTTATTTATTATTAATATGTATATATCTGTAAGTGATATTAATTGCAAAAATCTAAATTCAGTGGGTATTCTAAATAGATATTTACGATATTTTTAATTAAACGTTACAGCCATTTATATTTACCGGTATTAATATGGCTAAAGTGTTAAAGAGGACAGAAGATCGAGTTTTTATCTAGAGGAAAAGAGACAGATAAATTCAACTGTTATGGCTGCTTTGCAGCCGTTGCGGCACTATAATACAGCCAAATTAATGTGTGTGTATTAGATTGAATTACAAAATCTGATTTAAGTGTGGAAAAAGATATATTTTATTTAATAATTTTATCTTTAATTCATATCAGCGTTATACTTACTTTTTGTAAATTATACATTAAGTGTATTATATGTTGTGCTTAGTTTGTGGTGGTACGTTCAAGTAATTTGTGATAATATTTATGTGGGTGGTTATTTCATTTATTTAGTAACAATAATAATTAGACAATAGATTTCCTGAACACCAAGGATAAAATTTAACCTTAATGATGTAAAGAATAACCAACAAGACATATATCAACAGTTATGTTTTGACTTATTTTAAAGGACATTTAAAAACAAATGGAATTTCTTACAACAAAATATAATGCTTCGAGATATTTTATAAGAAGATTATGTTCTCCGATGGGCATACACTTCCTCGTAAACTATTATTGAAGTTTGCAATGGATGAGAATTGTGGTACAAGCCAGTTATGTATAGCAAGTGTATTTAATTTCATATGTGGGATCAAGCGAATAAAATTAGATTGCAATGGGCGAATTCTCTCTGTACAAAGCAGTACATTCATACACACCACCTGCAAATGATAATTTAGCGTTGTCCTTTCAACGGGACGATGTATTTGAGATACCCGTTCAGTCACCCTGCATTGATTCGGAGCTCAATTCAAAACAGAGGAAAGGATGGCTTTACGCATACAACAGATGTACAGGGGCAGAAGGATATGTAAAAGGTTAGTTAATATCGGAATGATGCTGGGGTTAGCACATCTCCCTAATTTTTTTGTTAGTAGGTGTACTGTATATTTAAATTACATTGTAATAATTATACCTTAACATGAGTTGTTAATATAGTAATAATAGTGGGTCTTTATAGTTCATTAGCCATTTTTGTGGATCATAATCCTATCCCTAAAGGTAGAGCAAAATATTTTGCATGTAGTAACCCAATTCCCTTCGATGTGGAAAATCTGGTTCATGCTCCCAAGTGTGTATTGTATTCGACTTCCTTACCAGTCCAAAATTACGTAAGCACTAAAAAATATACAAGTTATTAATAACATTTTAAACAGGGCTGATATTCAAAATATCGAACAATCCATATACTTAAAAAATGTAGATGCTGAGAAATCTGATGCTCGGAAATAAATTCAAATCAACCTACAAATTCCAATCAGCTGTCGTGTAAATTGGCAAATGTCGCTTCGACAGTTTATATTAGTTATTAATATTTTCTTACTGTTTCTCCTACTATTTTTTTTAACAACCAATACGTACGTATTTCAGTATTTTAACAACCAGTATGAGTGTACCTTCTGAATATCATTCCTAGTTATAGATAAAAAATATAAATTTTACGTTCTTAATGTCGTGTATCTCTGTGTGAGATTAATTATTATTAACTCATTCACTAATGTATCGAAGACGACCATTTTAGTTCCAGCAAAATTAAGTTCTGAACGTAACTCTTTTACATGTTTGTACATACTGGGCACAAATTCTGTTGAAGGTTCGTAATGCTAGCTTTTTTTTTGTTTCTAGTACAGAACTTTATGCTTTCGCTCACAAATCACAGAGCGTGTATTGTTGCATAATCACATAATTGTACTTGCTATATTCAATATATCTATAACTTATTTCCACATTACTTAAAAACTGTAATAGTCTAAGTTATTCTAAGACACTTGAGGCCAAATATGGTTGAGCTCTGTAACAAATACATTATTGTTAGTCGCATGAATAGTTTTATTAAAATACAGGATATTTTAATAAAACTATATCTGATCAATAAATTACTATATCTGATAAATAAATTCTGATAGAGCTTACCTATGTCCTAATCTAACACTAATAACTATTTTACCTTGTTATTCACTGACTAGAGAACACTTGGCATGTTAGAAAATAATATTAAACTTAGAAGTAAAAGATAGTAATATGAGAACCATATTCGTCATCGTTACTAAAACTATGTTAACAACTTGTGTACTATCATTATTTTTTTATTTGGAATATAGGCATAACTAGCCCAGTAAAATGTTCACTAAAAATTTGCGCGTATGAATTTATATGAATATATTAAGCGCGCTTTTATCGTATTGCGAGCTTTTGTTATATTTAGCCATGTAGCCAACAGGAACGGAGTTCAGGTGCGCACTAAACATGCGCAGGTGCCACTTAGGTATAGTAACATACCGGATTATCCTGTATATGCGCAGATTGGATTGTTCATAAAAATTGGGGATTTTAAATTTGTTTTTTAGTATTAGTTTTGGATTATATATTAGCAAAACATTAGTCTGCAATCGCAAAAATGAAATCTAAAACTTTAATGTTGATAAAGGCCTTTTGATAGAATGCTAATCACTTAATATACTTTCTTTATGCCGCCACTGATAACTAGCGCCAGTCTTGCTACGTGCTTGACCGAGGCAATAAGTGGGATTACACGAAAACATTTTCACTTGCGCAAGTTTGGCTCAGGTTGAACTAATCTTGAAATGAAGATTGTAAATTTGACGAATGTTGAAACAATTAGATTGTTACATACAAACATTCAATTGCTCTGATTGAAACTCATTTATTGCTATGTACAGAGTGTGTCAAAAAGATTGTATGGTCCATGTCATTTGTGATGAAGTGGTTTAACAGGTTCAGTGCTATTAGGTACATAGGTTGGCCACGCTTGTCTAGTCACTAGTGATATGAGGTACATACCTAGTCTTACCATAAATACTGTCACAAAGTTTTCAGTAAAATTTCACAAGATGCTTAAAGATATTTTAATTTAATTTTAGTAGATAATACATAGTTGCATCTTAAACAAGAAACACAAATCAGTTTTCAAAATGACCACCATGTAGAGAAAGCTTCAAACTACCAGAACGACATGGTGTATGCTACAAGTTCCCGAGAAAAACGTGAGATAGCGTCGATGATCCAGAGGGTCCATTACCCTGCTTCAGTTATGGTTTGATGGGGCTGGAGCTATGACTACCAATAAGTTTCATTTTTACGAAAAAGGGGTAAAAACGTCGGTCAAAATCTAGTAGGAAACCGTATCGAAGTTGATGTTTAAAGAACTGAGCAAGATTCAGCGCCAGTCCTAAAGGCGAAGACTACGCAACAGTGGCTTGAAAGCAATGTATCTGCCTTCATTTCTCCTGTTGATTGACCATCTAGCATCTCTGAACTCAACCCCCTGGATTACAAATTGTAGTCCGTGTTTCAGAAAATTGCTTGCAAGAAGAGACAATATATCTAGTCTGAAGTGCTACCTGATGAGGAATCGGGAGGGTTTTACTGTAGAAACCATTCGTAATTCTATTGATGAGTGTCCGCATAGACTTAAGAGCTGTGTAAAGGTCATAGGTGGTCATTATGAAAACTGATTAGTCTTGTTTAAAATACATCAATGTATTATGGCTAAAAGTAAATAAAAATATCTTTAAGCATAGATTTATAAAAACACTAGGTTAAGTTTGACAAATTCTTTATTACTCGATTCGTATTTCGGCTGTTAAGCCATTATCAAGAGTTTCTTACAAACTCGTCTCTTACAAACGAGTTTGTAAGAAACTCTTGATAATGTCATAACAGCCGAAATACGTATCGAGTTATAAAGAATTTGTGAAAATTAAGCTATCAGACGGTTTGTAGGCCGGGAGTTGCAGATTCCTTTCGTAATTAATGCATTGCGACACCTTACCACTTTTTTCGTAGAGCCCATACAATCCACCGCGTAATTTTTATGTTTTGATTTTGACAAGATAAAATGCTTAATGGAAGCTTTGTTTTGATTCATAACTAACAAAGTGCGGACTGTGTGAAACAAAACGTAGAGAATTCCTGTAGAGATTAGGAAGGTTTTAGTCAAAACAACACATTACTTTGCAACAAAAGCTGTTTATTAAATAAAGCGATAAAAAGGCCTACCTTCATATTGGTCAGTTCATAGAGATACGTTGACTAATGTAGTTTGACAAATGGCAGCTATATAAAAAATAAAAAATTAAATATGCTCTTGTTGCTTTCAATTGGTGAATTGGTGCAATAATATAAATGCAACAATAGAATTGGTTCAACAATTACCTAAAATATGGTTAATCAACTTGTGTGTTGTGAATTTATAGAGTTAGAAATTAAGTATCAAACATTAGAGACGTAAGAGTATTATTTTGTTTTGCGCCAAAAATGTTCTGTATGATTATCTTTGTAGTTTACAATATATGAATATTTTAAATTAAACTATTGTGCATAATTTTGAGTGTATATTATTGTTTACATTATGCGTTAATTAACGTGTATTGAAAAAGTAGAAGTACTTAAAATGGGGAAATTTTTTAAATTTCGTTGTCCTACACTTTCATTTGCTTGTTTATGTTTTAAAGTTGATAGAGACTCAAAGGACTTACTGTCAGGTAAATGTACTTTTAAAGAATACACATTCAGATTATTATGTATAGTTTATTGTTAAATATTTACGCATTGACGTTTTAACGTTTAATTTCATATCAATTGTTTTACAAAGCTTAACAAGTTTCTCTTAAGAGATGGTTTATTTAAGTAAAATGCAACAGGCTTTAAGATTGATACAGGGTGTTACAGAAAGATTGTATGATCGAAATTTAACTCTGTGTCGTTACTTTCAAATAGTGAATTTACAGATTGAACTTTTTGTTTATATCGAGTTCATTTCTTTTAGAAGCGTATATTATAGGGGAAAATTTTTAAGATCGCAGCGCCGTATGCGGGATAAGCTAGAATACTCGAGGGCAGGGCCGGCTCAGAGGTCGGGACTTCGGGGATTTTTCCCGAGGCCCCGCGCTTAAAGGGGCCCCGCGCTTTCATATTTCTAACAATTATTAGTAGCTAGGGCAAGTTTTTGACACCAAATGCAATGTTTTTTACAAGATTTCCCGAGGCCCCGCAAAACCCGCCGCCGGCACTGCTCGAGGGTGACATTAAACTGCCACCTGTGTATTTGTTTACATGGTGAAAACGAACACGAGTTGTATTTTCCTATTTTCCGAGTTTCTTGCGCTTTTTTTTTTATTAATTAAAGGTAATTTACGATATACAAGATATGTAATAATATACTATTCTAAAGCAATTTCAAGGAAATTTTTAGTTTTTCATTGTATTTTTAACTTTTTTTGACTATTTGTCAATGTAATATCTACAAAAATATGATAAATATATTAGTAAAAAGTAAAAATATCTGCCTGAAAAAGTGGAAGGGCCTTTTAATATATTAACTGATAATTTAGGCAAATTTTGGGAGGGGTAAGTGCCTTTTTTCAGCCTTTTCTTGGACGTAAAAAATCACTTTCCATAAAATGCAACGAGTAAACACGCATGCATGGGCTTAGATTTTTGCCCATTTTTAGTTGTTGGATGCATCTACGATCCACTTTTTCGCTACCTCCAAATGTTTTAATTGATATTGTTTACGATTTAGGAAAATGATGGAATGTTAAAGTGAGATTCTTCTTGATCCACGATTTACATTGCGGCATACAACAAAATGAATTCCATTTTTTTTTTGCAATGATTCACAAAAATAAAACAAACAACAAAAAAGCACGTATTTCCCCAATAAACAAAACAAATCTGTGTCACTCTCGCACCTTCAACAAATCGCCACCAGATGTCAGGGCGCTTAGGAAGTTTCCCCTATTGGCCATAATATAATTGGCAAACATGGGTAAATTTAAATATTTTATTTAATAACTTTCATACAAAATCAACTGTATTATAAAATCACAATATTTTCTATTATATTAAAATCTTTATATTTATATACAATATACTAAAAATTTACTTATCTATAATGAAACATTTTGTAAAAGTAGAATATCGTTAGTGAAATGAGTAAATTTTTGGTTGGACCAAATAAGATTAACAACTTTTATTTTTAAACTAAATTTATGTTATAAAAATTAATTTTCATCAAATCATATAAGAAAATGTCATGAATACGTAATGTACAGTTCAATCAAGTTAGAGTGATACCTGGGAAAATTAAATTAAAAAATTTGTACCGCGAAAGTAACCAAGCAATGATATTAATGATGCATAATCAAGTCAACAATTTCACTAAAACAATGACATTGACATTTGTCAAATAACATTGATATACCATTTAACAATTTAACCTCATAATTAAGAATAGTTTTATATTAATAATTTGTTAAATAAATACATTGATTATTATTCTTTAATACTTTAGTACTAAAGTTTTATTCATAATTTTTTCCAATAATAAATATTGAACAGTGCATTGAAAAGTGCCAGTGACAGATATGTCATTGTAAAATGATGGATATCGAGCTGCAACTACCTTTCACAATCATTCACTCCTCATCCAGGTGTAGGAGCTCGCCCCCTGGCATCGGCGATTAACCTCATTGCAGAAATAGGCCGATGTAATATAAATAAAATCATTATAATTTCAATACAGCGGCAAAATTATTTAAAACAATGACAAATAACCTCGACCATACACTCTTTCTGGTACACTCTGTTGTGTAAACGATGTTAAAGAATACTCACCATTTATTATATTCTGCAAAACAATTTTATTCTAGTTTTATTTTTTTTATTATGATAAATGTAGGTGTAATGTATATTTAATGTTCTTCAACTAATTTATGTTGCCTCCTTAGTACCATGGTAAGATTGTTTAATCCAGTGTTTCTTAACGTTAAACATACCACAACGGGGAATAAAACACGGGGAATTACCGCACGGTAACTGCTTAGTACAGACCGTGTTTCCAGTCGCTAGAGCGAGCGAGATGACTACACTCACTTAAAGAAAGGGTATTCCCCGGTTCCGTCACAGATTAAATAATAAATAGTTCCGTGCTCTTTTTAATCGGTACGAATTGTAGGTGCGACAAAAATATGAAAAGAAATGGTTCAAATTTTTAGTTCAGATTACAAGATATTATTTATTGTGAATTTTTGCCGCCCGGGGTGGGTCGCCGGGCTTTTCAACTATCCGGTCGGATAATTGTTACTGTCTGTCTAAATTGGATATTCTGCCAACTTGGCCGGATAGGTTGGATAAGCCGGATAGGCCGAATATCCGTTATATCCCCAGTTGAACACATGTTAAAATTTACAGTCATAACATTTAAATTATAAAATAAAAACAAATATAATTTAGAAACAACTAGAATTCTTAATACACTTTTTTATTGTAGTATTTTAAATAACATATTTATAATAAAGTAATAGTTGTTAATAGTATTTATAGTAATAGTTGAGGTTATGCACGATAACCGTAAACACAACTGACATACATTAATTTTCCATAGCTTGCTGCGAGTTTTTTTAATGAACAAGCGTTATATTAATTTATATTCTATCTTACGTATTTTTAATTTCACTAATTCTTATTTTCTTTTTTGTAGTGGAACATGTGGAGCTTCTTGGATCTGCGGTGAACAATACAATTCACCATCCATCTGCGCCTGGAGTTGAAGGAGGTTTTCATCAGACATCACACGCTTCATTTAATGGTTCATCATGTACGTACCACGAATATACTAAGATGTCTATTTCGTTACCAGTTATAATTAATATGTGTAGCCCAGTGGCAAAGGCAGCTATATAAAAAGTAAAAAAAAAATAAATAAAATAGATATTGGTACTCTCGTGGATTCCTTAGCCCCTTGGCTAGAAATGTAATGTTTAAAACATGTAAAACCTGTTACAAACTGTATAAAATTAAGGCTGAAAAGTGTTGCCAGTTGCACCATATAAAGTTAAATCCCTGCTGTGTGCAATTGCAACTGCAGTTATATCTATCAATTATATTTACAACACCAAAGAAGTTAAATCTTATTAACCAAAACGATACATCAAACTTCGAGTTTTAAAAGTATACTCATATTTTTAAGAGGTCTGATCAAGGTCATCAACGAAGTGTATAGTGTAAGAGTTTAGCCAAATCTACCAGGTTTTATACCATTGGTTTATTTAGAGCAGGGGTCTTCAAACAACAGACTCGGATAAAATCCGGCCCGCAAGAAGATATCATGCACGTGCACGTTTTTTAATAAGTTTTCTTACATAAAAGCAGCAATTTAAAATAATCAGAAAATAGCAAAAGAAAAAAACTATAACTAAATAATATTCGATTCTTAAAATTATTATTTTTATTAATATCACCATTATTATTATGCTAGTTTTTAACGAGAGCCCAGCAGAGATGGGCGTCTACGCGTAAACTTGAATTTTTTACGTCTACGTGTAAATTTACCGTAGACAGCGTAGAGAAGTGTAGACTGTGTAGACACGTAGAATCTAGCGTAGAATAATGAAAAATGAGGTTATGTAACGTGTAAAAAAATAAAATACCGCCAGTTTTAAGCAGAAGAGCCAGTAAAGAACTCAAATTTAATATTTTTGACAGCTTCATGATTAAAACAACTACTAACTTTTAATTTTAATTTTACTTTAGTAGTTCATACAGCCAGAAACCAAGTAATTTATATTGTCCATAACAACATACGATTTGTGAGATAACATTTTTGGAAACAATATATGTAATTAGAACTACATAAAATTGAAATAAACATAAACATTAAAGTAAACTATTTAAACTATTACCATTCTATTATTTCAAATATTACATTTAAACGTACTGCGCATGTACAGTTTACATTCTACATTCGACACGTAAACAAAAGCATATTCTACTTGACATGTTTACGCGTAAAATCTACATTAGTCTACATCATGTATTCTACGCGCCCATCACTGGAGCCCAGCTGAATTCAAGTTGTCCGGCACAATAAATTTTAATGAGGCCCGCTTCCGAAAAGTTTGGAGATTACTGACTTAGAGTAACGCTAGAATTTAAGACAAATTCACACACAGTCAATTCTCACAAACAAGAACAGTAAATATGCAAAGCAGATTAACAAACTGCGCACATTTTATTTTTACAAACTGTCAGAGTGAGTTTGATAGAAATACATCAGTACGTTAATTATAATAAATAAAACATTTATTGCTTTGCAAAGTAGTACATTAAACATTACAATTTTTTTTTACAAATTAGAATGCATACATATATCAATAAATTTCCTATGTATTCTTAGAATTAAATATATAGTTTTCCCTATACAGGCATATATGTACATCATTAAACTGACAAACAAATTTATTTAAGGGAAAAAAAAACAAAAACCCTATTAATTATAATATGTCATATGGTCTTGATCGGACTTCTCTTAAAAACTAGTATAACTACATCTTTTGCTGTATGATAGTAAGCGAATTTTCATTAATTTTACATATTTTTTACTAACTGACTATTTTTTTAATAAAAATGCTTGAAAATTATACAAATTCAGTTTAGTTCAGGTTAATGTAAAGAAAATAAATATGGTGGACACTACCAGTGGCGCACACAGATTTTTGGCTTGGGGGGTCCAATTATAGGCATAATTTTTATAAAGAAATATTATATATTTAAAACTTATTAGAAACAATAACAATGATTATGAAATTTATTGTAATATTATTTATAATTCATAATCATTTTGGCAATGTTTTTATGAACATTTGTACAATGTATTTTAACATTTAAAAATTTGGTACGGGGGTGGTCCGGACTCGTTGGACCCCCCCCTTGTGTGCGCCAGTGGACACTACAGTTCCAAAATCAGGTAAAATTCTTTGTCCAGCTGTAAAATCATCCGGGGCGAGGGGGTTCAAAGTGTTATTCGGGACCCAGACTCACGATTTGTGCGGCCCCGCTTTAGTTTATATCTTTTTCGTCATCATTTCGTTCCGTCTTCCTTTTTTTTGTTACCATTTCGTTCAGTTTTCCTTATTTTTTGTCATCACTTCAATTCGTCTTCCGTTTTTCTTTTTTTTTTTTTTTGTCTGAACTCATGTTTGCAAAATTACGCGCCATCTCTGTGCATAATCAGTTAATACGTTCGCGGACAGTACGGCTATAGCCGTCCTACTTTTTTATTCAAATATACAAATGACGGATGTGGCAGGTTTTAATTCCATTTAAGTATATGAAAACTAGTATAAACTGTCCTATCAGGAACATACCAAATACAATAAATGTCCTATTATAAACAAAAATCTAAAAAAGTGACATTTTGCAAATCTCATTGTACAAAACTGTCCGCGAACGTGTTAAGAGCATTATATTTTAATTAATATAAATTGTATTTAACATAAGGTGTGGTTAAAAAAAAAAAAAACGTCAGAGTAGGCCGAGAAAAAGTCACGTATGTCTGTGAATACATTTGGAACGTTAGATCACATAACCTTTTACACTACAGATTTATTCTTAAAAGGATTTTGCTTATTTGTTTATTTATTTTTTTATAAAACAGCAAGTAAACTGAATTAAAACGTTTAAATGACCAACCCCAAATAAATAAAATGTCTAAAATGAAAGTAATAAACAGTTTTTGTTTTTGCTCCAACTTATTGCTGTTTTTCTCTTCCACGGCCTACTCTGACGACTTTTTTTAATCACACGTTATATTATACACATTTTGTTTTATTAAAACAATGATTTTTCTTAACAAAAAAAAAGATTTTATCGATATCGATAGAAAAAAGTTTCTACCAAGTTTATCGCACTTAAAAAAAAAAAAAATCAAGGGTGTTTAATTGCTTCTGCCAATGGGTTACTTCTATATAAGTTTTTAGTGTTTACAGTAAGTTATACCCCGATTTTAAAACAATATGGCGGTGTTAAAATACAATGTCACATTTTGTCTTATTTTTTAACATGCACACCTGACCAAATTTGTACCATAACATCGTTATTTAAATATATATATTGGTTTTATTACGTACATTAATTTACATAGTCTATACTAGAATAGGGTGACCATTTTCTTAAGAAGGCATTGCGGGACGGAGCAAAAAAAGGTCGTCACTTCCCACATATAAGTGAAGAGCAAAAAAAAGGTCGTCACCTCCCAAATCCAAGTGAAGAGCAACAAAAAGGTCCTCACCTCCCAAATCCAAGTGCAGAGCCAAAAAGAAAGGTCCTTACCTCCCAAACCAAGTGAAGAGCAAAAAAAAAGGTCCCCACCTCCCAAATCTAAGTGAAGAGCAAAACAAAAGGTCCTCATTTCCTAAAATACAAGTTACAATGCGGGACAAAATATTAAAATGTGGGACAAAATGTTAGATAGCGGGACTTTTGCGGGACGCATCTTAATGCGGGACAGTCCCGCAAATAGCGGGACGAATGGTCACCCTATTCTAGAATAATATTTCATAGTATATGTGTTCTGTCGTTTAATTTACAAATTTCGAATCTATATAATAATAATGAAATTTTTTATTTGACAAACTTGAAACTAATACTATTTTCTGTGCAGGTACTATCATAGATGGAACTACTTTTCATCGAATGAACGATGTTTATTTTTTAACACCAGTTCTTTGTAGACATTGTGAGTATTTTTATTTTAATTACAATTAACTTTAGGTATCAGTAAATAATATATTTAATGTTATTCATTTGATATGTTAGACTGTTCTTCAGGTTGTAATTCAAATTTCGTTCAAGTAAAAATGATTATTACGAGTTTCACTCGTGTTGTTTTAATAGAAATATGTATCAGGCTAACTTATATTGAATACGTTATGTAACACAGTAAACCAATAAGCTTTCTAATGGTTAGCTTTCTCGCTTCCTAAGTTTCAAACTAGGGTTCGCTTCCGGTCTAGAGACAATTTTGTTTATCTGTTTTTTTTTTTTTGCATTTTTATTTTCTCAAAATTCTAGTTATATTTTGGTAAATGTTGCATTTAAAATCGTGAATTTAATAACCAGTGGGAATTGTTGAAATTATAATTTAATTCTATGTTTCAATATATACGAAATCAGAGGGGAGCTTATGACTTAAATCAACCAATGGAAGCCATAGGCACAATTTTCAAAATCTTAATGAACCTTGCTGTATAAGAAAAATACTGCACATATCTAGAAATCTAAATAATGGTATTAGGCATTCGAATTAAAATTAACAAAAAAATATTTTAACATAAAATTCGTTTTGGCATCTAACATAATCATCATTCACTTACTAAATACCTGTGAAACCCTGAAATGTGTAAAAATTCAGACTTCACATAAATTTTTTCCATATAGACTACTATAGATCATATATATCAGGCAACTTTCCGATTTAATTTATGCCCTACCTTTAGGGTTGCCACCTCTTCGAATCTGACCCGGTGGTTTTACAGGTTTGTGTCCGGGTTCCGGGTTTGATCCGTATTTCTCCGGGTCGCGCAAAATATAAACATCCAACTTATTTTTATATAATACTGACGGTTTGTTACACTTTTTCTGCCTTTCCTACACTTCAAGTATTTTTCTGAATATCTGCCCCACCCTTCCATTGCTTATTTGATTTTCTTTTCTTATTTTATGAAGCATATATTGTATTTATAATAAATATTTACTTAAAATCCATGCACGATGTTTATCTGAGTAGGCTATGGTAGGGTGCCAGTTTTGTTGGTAGCCATGAAAAATAACTAGACATGTGAAAATAAAATATCAAAAAATTAGAGTTTTTTCTATTTAATAGATTTTATTTAATATGAGTTGATAATATGTTCTAGTATATTAATTGAACATAAAAAATATACAAATAAGATTGGAAGAATGTCATTATTTTTTAATGTCAAATTTTATGCAACCAAACAAAAAAAATATCATGGCTTACTCAGATGAACAAAGGATTATTTTTAAAACTAGTGGTGTGCCGGTTATCCGTATCCGCGGATGATCTGCAAAAAATAAAAATCCATATTCGGGTTCGTATCCGTTTTTCTAAGGCGGAATTTAAACAAATATCTTACAGAAAAATTTAAATTAGTTTTCATACAAGCTTGCATCTAAAAATGAACAAGGTGGAGTAAATTTTATTTTGGCGTTTAAACTGATGTTAAGTCGAGCATCACATAATTTGCTGGTGGTTTTCGAAACTGCATTTAACCTGTACTGCATTCTAACAGTTGAACGGTTTATAGGAACAGCGCGATATATCAAACTATCGCTTCAAGGTCTCTGTACTTACATGGAAGATCCGTATCCATATCCACGGATCAGAAAATAAATAATCCCTATCGGTATCTGTATCCGCAGATCTGGCTTTTATGTGATCCGGCACATCTCTACTTAAAACACTTTTTTTTTGCTCCGGGTCAGAGTAAGGCGTTAGGTGGCAACCTTACCTACCTTCGATAATAAAAAAGTTATGCATTGGGTAATGAAATTCGAACCAGCCTGTATAATCAAAAGAAAGTGGAATGAAATTTGAAAGATCGATAAACCTATTTTAGATGATTAATACTAATATTATTATCATTATTACTAGCCATATTTTAAGGACATATTTTTTTCTAAGAACAACTATTTAAAAGATATTCTTTTGGACAAAGGATTCCTCAGTTCCTTCCACTTTGCACACTAATCCAGTAGTCTTGATGTCGTTTTCCCATCTTATATGTTGTTTACCATGTTTTTTACCTCTTGGCAGCCAATTTGTTGTTTTGTTCATCTGTCCTTTCTACCGTTTTGATTGGGGCCAAACCGATATTTTAATTTTTCTTAAATCTATGTTTCAAAATATCTGTAAGTTTAAAATCGAGCATAACGTAAGTTAGATGAAGATAATATAAATTAATTAAAATCTTACAATTACAATATTATTAAGGTAAATATTATTTAAATTTTGATATTAGTTTTAGTTGGCTTAGATAATCGAACTTTTTAGTTTATATTTAAAATTGGCAGCAGTGTGTTTTGATTATAACAACATTTATATTTAAGAGAATTTAAATAGATCTTAAGCACAACATTTACAATAAAAATATGTGAGTTTTCCTCAATGTATAATAATACAATGCCCTTGTTTTTAATTCTTGCGAATATACAGATAAAATCTTACATTGATAGTTTTTTGTCAGTTATATCTTTTATTGAGTTTTATCTTGTTTTGCCGTCTATTACGTTAATGTATTTAGGAGCCATTTAGAAAGATTTTGTTTTAAAGAAAAAATTTAAATCTAGAGTATGTTGCAAAATTGATAATTGTAAAGTGGTTTTAAACCTAATCTAGTTCAGTTATATTATTTTTCTGTTTAGTGTATTTGAAATCATTGTGCAAATAGAGAACTAAGGTCGTATTGGTCTGTGTAATATTTAGCTTCTACTAACAGTATAAAGTAAATAACTTATTTGTCGTTCAAACTCAGACTTTTAAAACTGCTTAAATACCATTTTATATTTGATTTGATTTTATAAGTTTTTAAAAAATGGTTACAAATACGCATAAAAGTTCTGATATATTGAGAATTGTAAGTTATAGCATTGCTGCCATTTTCTTTTTGTCAATACAAAACTTTCTGTAACAGAAAAATGTCAACCATATATGGTATAAAGAACAACGTTCTTCGAACTAATACAATGTTTAAACGCTGCACTAAAATTCATACATATACGAGAATCGTTCACAAAGTAAGGACTGTTTACGCGTAGCGCCCGCAAGGTCAGTCTTTGGTGCCATTTCGTATCTAGTCGGTTTCATTGTGAGCTTGGTTGTCAAAGAGTGAGTTTCACAGAACGTTCGGTACGTTTAGCATTTTTTTTTAAATATCATTTTTATCAAGAACAAATCATTGAATCTCGCCGGTTAAGCTCTTGTGGAACACTTAGTCGTATACGACAGTGTTTCCTAAACTGGGATCCACGGAACCCTCGTAGTCCTCATGTGATGTCAAAGTGGTTCGTAACCGTAGGTCCAATAATGTTTTTTTTCCCTCAAAAACTAAACAAAAAATAAATTACTTTGTATATGCGAGCACAGTTAACTAAAAAATCATATATTTATTACTAGCAGACCCCTTGCCAACAACGTTGGCAAACTGGTAACGAATAAAAATCAATATAAACAGGAATCAATTATTAAAATTTGCATGATTCTGCGTATATTAACAAAACAAAAACGTTTCTTGATTATACCTAGGAAATCCTAAAAAGTTGCTTAATGCGTGTCGTTTCAAAATTAGTAACGCGCCGGATACGGCCCGCGGGCCATATGCTGGACATCAATGGTATAGCTGTTTCGGATTATACCTAGGTAATCCTAAAAAGCCGCTCAATGCGTGTCGTTTAAAAATTAGTATCGGACTGGTCAGTCCGCGGGCGTAACATCAATTAACACAACATCCTTTCTTCGAGTAACCAAACGTACTGATTTGAGAGCTCTGGTAAGTCAGTTTTGTCGGGGTACGTCGTTTCCCCACTCTATTCGTGGCCGCCCGCTTGCCGCAAGACCCGCTAGCACCCAGGAACTTAGCGTTACATGACACACAGAAATTAGGGCTTTTATTATATATAATACCAATTCATTTTTATTTATTAAATCTTCTCGTTTATCAAAATAAGTATAGCTACAAATTAAAACTAACATTTCTTCGCTCTACACGTGTGCACGCACTTAGACGTCCACTGAAAAAGACGGCTGCGAAGACATAAATAAGCTAAAAATGCTATTATATTATGCAATTTCTAAAAATTTTCTTCGGCGGGATAACCCCCCAGAAAAGAAGGACCGTCTTTTGAAGGAAGGGTATGCATTATTTATTTTTCTATATTGTCACCATTTATATTGAGACGTTTGTCATACCTTGTGACAAGTTTGTCATAAAAATCAGCAAGTTTGTCACTGTTGTTTTAACCTCGTCTTCATTTTCTAGTGGTCTATCACCCAGCTACTGGAGATGGGAGAATAAATGATTATCACTTGGCTCAAGGTCGGGACTGTATGATGGATGCGGAAAAATGTCCCAGAGAAATACAGCAAGTCAATATGGACCGCTTGGATAGGAATCCGGCAATATCGAAAAATATGATAGGTCTGTGAAACTTAGAAGGTAGGGAGACATTGGCCTACGGCTGCGAAGTGGTTTTGATGCACGACAACGCTCATTCATACGTTGCTACTTTGACTCGAGCCTCAACGACGAATTTCACTGAGACATTTTCCGCATCCAACATACAGTTCTGACCTTGCGCCAATTAATTATCATTTATTTCCTCATCTTAAGCACTTGGTGGTAGACGACTGGAATGTGACGACGAAATCAAAACGACAGTGACAAATGGTTGAACTCACAAACGTCTGATTTTGACGACAAATGTATCCAAAAACTCGTCACAAGATGTGAGAAAAGTTGAGGGCAAAATCGTGACTTTAGATAAATCGTGGTAAATAATCGAGCGCGTGTGGCTCGTGGGTGACTTGAACTTGTTTCCTTATGTAGGGTCCAGTTCGCTGATGCCCGTTTATAGCGTAATTAATAGTGTTTTCAGCTATATCCAAAAAAGTCAGCAATATTCGAATACTGCGTCCATCTTCATGTAACGCCACAGCTCGTGCAACGTCTTCGGGTCGCAATTTAATTTTATTGCACAAAAAAGCCATCGCAAGAGTTTATAAATCTCTAAGATGGGTAACTGATGCCCAACATTTTATTTTAACAATGAGTTATTTTTGGTTAAATTGGTTTTCTTAATATGCGATATCATATAGTCTTCGTTTAAGTGGGCATTATTTATTATTGCAGCCTATTTTGTTATATAAACATTGTATTGTCTCCCAATACTTATAGTTTCCTATTAAAACGGTTAAATACTTTTTTATCAGATTTTAAACTATAATCGTAAGACTGTCTAATTTTATTTTTGTCGGCTAGTGTATATTAACAAACACCGTTTATATTGAAATTTATTGGCTTTTATGTTACTAATAATGAAACCCTCTTTACTTTTTGGACGAATCTCGTATGTTGTAAAAGTCATACATACATATAAAATAATCTATTTATATCCTATTCTCCGGGGCAAAGAGGTTTTGTATGAATTATGTTTGTAAGTGTATAATCATTACGTTTCCTTTAAATGTTTGCAGAAATATTTTTATTTATGTAAAAGTAATAAGCAATACTATTATCATAAATTTACAATAATGTAACATGGCATTATTGAGTAAATTGCCGGAACCTGACAGGTATGAATGGTTTCCTTAACTTATTATTTTTTAATTTAACACGTCTAGACAAGAATCTCAAAATTTCATGTATGTTCTATTGTAATGATAGTATTTTACTTATAAGTTTCATTTAAATTTTAAAAATAATTATTTTTACACAACCTAGTTGCAAGAAATGTAATTAAATGGTATTTTTATAGTGTAGAAAAAATTGTGCACCTTTCATAATTGTATATTATTTTTTAATTCACGTCTACCTGTCAGTGGCACCAGACAATTTGAATTATAAATTGTGCTTCACAGATCACAAAGGAATACATTTCTCTTACTATTTAACAGCTTGAGATTTTGGATAATTTCGCTAAACCAGAGGGGGTAGTTTACTTAACCTTGCCAGAAGACTCAATGTGTTATTATATATGAATGCAGTGCCGAATAAGGGACCCTTCTGGCCTTTTAGATACAAGCATTTTTGGGGAACCGCAAGAATGCTAGGGGCCTGTACCTAGACACGTGATTACTGTGCCTAGTGGCGTATATTCAGCCTATTCAGGTGGACTATGGACTAGGCAGTTGCCTGGGGCTCGTATTTTTTTTTTTGAAACGATTGTATTATATAATTTTTTTTAATTACTTTATTATTTGTTTTACTAGTTCTCCGCACAACCAAGGCAAAAAAATAAAAATAAAATAAAACTGCAAAATTAAAGTTGTATATTACATATTTATGTTATAAATTCATTTTAATTTCATATTTCGTCTAAAAATTGTTTATTTTTAAATATTTTAACTGTTGGTACATTTTTATAATATTTGAAGAACGGAGCGGTCTTTTATCGATACTATTGTCAAAGGTACCACGCCATAACGGGCCTAGTTGTTCTAAGCTAGTTTTGAATTAGGGTTTGTGAAGTCGGAGTCGATAGTAATTTTGGTTTAGCGCAGTCGGAGTTGGAGTCGAGAGTCTGCAATTTTTTTGTGCAGGCTCCACAGCCAAGAAAAGCCAAGATTAGCCTTTTATTGATAGATTTCGAATAAAAGACCTAGTACTGGCTCTAAGATACACCCTGTATACACTAATTATAAAGGGCGTCGGAATTTGAGTCGGTGGTCATACCAATTTCCAAGTTGGTGTACAACCAACAGTATGTGGATATGCAGAGTCTGCCGGCTACACGCGCTCTGTTATAATAGTGAGCGGGAAAACGCAACGCAGAAGTGGTACTTCAAAATTCACACTCATCAAAATGGTCTAGGGATATTTGATGAGTTTGGGAAAGAAATGTTTGTTTGTTATTTTATAAAGATTTTGTTAAGCGTTTGTACAGGCCGCTCGTGTGCAGGCATTTGTGGCACCTGATTTTGCTAGAGGCGAGCCCAAATGCCGTAGGTGTTGATGAATATTTGCACACCTGCGAGATATGGATTCGATTCTAGTGGGGGGTCTTGTAAATGTTTGCACACGGTCGCTTGAAGCACGGGCAGCGTCCCTGTTCACATGCTATTGGTGGGATTTTTATGGGGTAACAAAGGAACATTCTTCTCCTGATTTCATTTCGTATTTTATTGAATATCCAACTGTTCTGAAAAATACATTGTATCGTTCAATGTTTGTTATTTGTTTTGGAAATTCATTCGATTTTTTTATATGGTTAATGTTGCCAGTTTATTTTACTTTTATTTTATATTTGAAATTCTTTTAACTACAAATAATTGTTGCTCAAAATAATTGTTATTAAAATATGATGAAATAGATTGTTTTTTACTTGCATTTTTACACTTATTTTTGATTGGTTGTAAATTATTTTGTTATTCGTATTATTTATTTGATAAAATTATCATTTTTTTAAACAAATATTTCGTAATTACTTTCGTTTAATTATTCTTGATTATTTTTGGTAGTTCTACTCCAGTTTCTTTATTTAAACAATTACTATTTATTAAATAAGATTGTTTTTCCAAAATGAGTACAAGCATAAATTACAAAAAAAATTGTCTTGGCACACATTTTCTAATAATTAGAAATAATTCTAAAGACATTGCGCATATCTGTGACAAGCCAGGATACGCTACGGATATACACTGTTCACCGTTTATTCCTGTTAGCCGTACACACTAACTTATTCAAAATGATCCAAATTCTTTATTTTTTGGGTGTTTGAAAGTACTTTTTGGACATCAGAACTTGTGGTATTAACGCACCAAAACTGCAGATATATTAACCACTTCCTGTTGACGTACTATATAACGGAGATTTATCTTTATTGATCTTTGCATAAATCTTTATCTTATGTTGTGGGTTTAAAAATTGATAATAGACAAAATAAAATGATGCAGTTTGAAATTAGATGGAAGTGTGAATATTCGGAATTACTGTATTATGCAATTTAAAGCAGAAATAAGAAAGAAAGATCTATCATATGATCTCAGATAACTGTTTTCTTTTAGAATAGACCAGGGGTCGGCAACCTTTCGGTGACAAAGATCCAAATCTATATTGAAAAACAAACACAATAACATGGAAGAGCCGCTAAAAAATATATGCTATATTTAAGAAAAAAAAAAAAAAAACTTAAAACTGTTTATTTGTTTTAAAATAATCAAGTATTACAATAAATGACTAATTACTTATACATTTAGTTTGTGATACCTATTGCACTTGCCAGTATATTACAATATAATTTTTTTTTTAATGGGACGGTTGCTTCTGCATAGTGTTCAATAAGACTTCAATATTTGGTGAATATTCAGTAATCTTTAACTTAAGATTACTTCTTAACTGGCTCTTTATTAATTACATATGTGAAAAGACTTGCTCACAGTAATATATAGATCCGAAAATTGTCAGTAGTCCAAAAGCATAATTTTTTAAATGATTGTACGATTCTGGAAAACGATTCCAAGCTTCGAAAGCACTTTATCTACATTTTGAAGAATGTGAATTTCGGTCCACTTATGCTGGGAAGAAAAGCTGTACTTAAAGCTGTAAAATAAAATGTACTTTTCTCTTTCTAAACTTTCCAGTTCAGAATTAAGTTTTAAGAATACATTATTCCATAAATCTTTGAATTTGAAATCCAATATTTGACGTTCAAATTGTACCTGATTAATCAATGGGAATGGTGATAAATGTAATTGCTGCATATCTGTTTCAATAGGTTTTG
Organism: Liopterus haemorrhoidalis; assembly: GCA_963971575.1. Lineage (NCBI taxonomy): Eukaryota > Metazoa > Arthropoda > Insecta > Coleoptera > Dytiscidae > Liopterus > Liopterus haemorrhoidalis. The sequence goes on from OZ020614.1 coordinate 56,796,706, forward strand.
GCAAAAAAGCTAGTGTAGCTTTATATTTTCTAAACTCTTGTTGCATTAATAACGTTGTTATTGTCCTTATGTTTTTGTAAATTAATAAAATGTAAAAATGTTTCTGCACGTAAATCACAAATATAGATAACTTTTTTTCGAAACAAATTACTTCTAAAAGGGAATATGCAGTAACTTGGGCAATTACTGGGCGGGAATTGCACCGTAAAACATCCTGAACAATACAAAACCTGTATAGTACAGGCAGAAATTTGAAAATTAAAAAATAAAGAATATTAAAATAAAAACAAGCCAATTTTCAAAGAGTCACAAAATTTTCTAAAAGAGCCGCAGGTTGCCGACCCCTGGAATAGACCATATTAGTGTGACGTCACATACATGTGCTGCCATCTGACAGCGGATTCCTTTGGAAGTTTTTGGCTGGTTTAAAATACATGTGACATTACTTTTGTTACCTTAATTTTATGAATATTTTAAATTTTTGAGCAAAAAATATGTATTTTTGATAAGTATATACTAATATATACAGTCCAGATACTTTATATTATAGAATGATTTATAAATATATAAATAAGGGTTTGAAGATATATTTATAGGTTAGGTTTATAAATAATATGAAAATCGAAATATCTTTAGTATTTATTTAACACTAAGTATTTTTTGAGTGGAACCAAATGAAGCCTCTTAATGCGGGGATCAACAAACATTTTTTTTAAATTATTTTTTTTTTATGAGAATTTTGCCAAAAGTATGTCCGAAAATTTTTGTTTTCCAACCTATCTCTCAGAAGGGTTGATCTAAAAATCTGAAAAAAATCTCCATGATGAACATTGATGAGAACGAGAATAGTTCAACAGGAATTTTTGATCAGATTAGTTTTACAAAAATAAATAATAATTTAAAAAAAAATTATTTTGTGGCATCAAAAAAAAAGCTCTTAAGACGTAGAATAAGGAACAAAAAGTAGTTTATTAAAATTCGTATTTTTTAAACACGTTTTTTAGCCAAAAATGTGCTAAAAATGTTCTTGTCCCGCCCCCTTTTATCTAAAGGGGTTAAACAAAATATCTGAAAAAATTACAGGTAATGTAGATTGATCTGAGCCGGAAACGTACGAGAGGAATTTTTGATCCGATTGCGTGTTTAGAAATATTGTAGTTTTTGTGTTTTTGACAAAATTAATTAATCTTTTTAATTCATAGCTAAATTATTGCTAATAATGTTATGGATTTTTTTTTATTTACGGTTAAGATAGTGTATGATAATTAAATGGAAGCTCTTAGTACTCAAATAACGAATAAAAATGATTATCAAAAAGCTGTTTATTTTATTGTGATTATAGAACAAATATTCCTAGACATCCAGTATTATGTGGGCTTCTTACACTTATTAAATGCCTAAAAAACGCTGAAATGTGTGAAAATTCACGCTTCACATCAATTTTTTTTAAAAATATTATTTATCATTTTTAAAATATGCAAATAACAACTTTAATTTTCCAAATAATCACATAAAACCTCTGATACGAGTAACTCGTAGATGGAATATCGTTGATCAATTCTTTGTAACATTTTGTAAGTTCATCAAAAAATGATAAAAAGGGAAAAACGCACTTTTTTAAATTTTTATTTTTTTTATGGATTTGTTTGGGAGTTTTAGATGGTACAAAACACGTTATAGATTAATTTAATGATTTTATATTAAACATTTAACAAAGAGGAAGACACTGATACCAATATTTCAGTTTTTAATTTTGTGTGACAAATCGTATTTTGAATGTTACCTTTTCATTTATAGAACAGTTGTCGAAACACAAACATTCAAAAATACACGCGAGATGTATTAAATCACCGACTTCATGCTAAGAAAAATAATGGGCTATGTTCATAATCTTTTACTAAATATTGCAATTAAGCGTTACTTGTTAAATTAAAAAGTGTGATGCTAACGTTAGTAGTTGTTCATAATCCCTATACTACGATATTTTAACTAATAGAGAAGTACGTTTGCAACGTTTTCTGTTGTCGATAGAAAGAGATAGACATATGCACTGTACAACAAATTAAAAGAGATGGAAGATGCGTTACTAGCTTGTACTATTATCGCGATAATAACACAAACATAACCTTGTTTCTTTGACAGCGTTATGTGACAATTTTATTATCGATTTCTTTTAACAATAAATAAGAATATTTTAAAAGAATTTTAAGTATAAATGTAATGGTACCTAAATAATTATTCATGTTATTAACTAGTTACCTATATCTTGTTGATATGAAAAAAATAACTTAAAGAAGTACATATTTGGAGTTCAGTAGAAATATTTCCACCTTTTGAAGATAACAGTTTTGTATTGTCATTTGAGGTTTTAATTACTATTTTAACTCTTTTGTAAATTTAGTTCTTCACTTAATGATTTTAATAATTTGTTTCTTTTATTATAAAATTTTCTTAGTAATTGACTTCTTAATTCACGCATTTCACGAATATCCCGCAAATCTCTCATATTTATATAATTAAAATCAGTCAGTATTATGAACACATCACTATTTTAATGTCATTTAATACATCCTCTCCGCGCCTCTAAATCTGTACTACTAAATTACAATGTACTAGACAGTATTAAGCAATACTAACAATCTGTATTATGAACATCAATTTTTAATAACGCTAGTATACTTGTGTTAGTAGTGCTACTAAGATTTAGTATAAGATTATGAACATGGCCCTGTATTATTTAAACTTTCTCTTACTCTTTTTTTTTCTCTTACTATTTATATCGTATTAGAATACTATACTTTAATACTATGAATACTATCTTCATGATTGTTGGTACTTAACTACCCTAATATCTATTACCTCTGTCGATAGATTAGTTCATTTTAATTAATTTAGTGACTTTAGAAAAGCAAATAATTTAACTTAATTTGATTTGTCATTTGATCATTTTAATTAATTTAAGTACACAATTTGTTTAATCTAGTGAAATTTGAGTTGCATATTTATGGTATTGCATTTGTAGTAGATGCGCATTATTTCATTATAATAATAATTAAACAGTTTAGATTTATAGAATTAATGGTATGAATTAAGGGCTTGGCAAGTGTATACTAAAATAACTATAAGGGTGTTTTTTTAATCATTTAATTAAAATATTATGTTACAAAATAAAGATGGCTTGTATAAAAAGCCAAAGAAATTAAGACGTAATATCTGGAAAATAATATAGCTAGATAATAATCTGCATTGAAATATGTAAGAAAATCGATTATTAATAATACTTTTTTCTACTTCTGTTAAAAAACTGTACTGTATTTCACTTGTTTTAGTGTATAAAATGCCTCGTGAGAGTTAAAAAAAGTAAAAACCGTGAAAAAAAGTTCCATAAAGTGTCATTTTTTTTCCACTCATCATAAGAACAATAACTACTAATGGGGTTTACACAAATACTTCCACGGCTACAAGCACGCTCATCATGGACGTCATATACTATAGACCAGCGTTTCTCAATCGAAAACATACCGCGGACCAGCAAAATATTAAATTTTCTACTGCGAACAACTAAAAATAATATTGTAGGTACATTTTTTTATAATAATATGAAATAAATGTACTATTAATTAAGGTCTGGATTTCTCGGAAGAACTGCATCAATTTTATTATTTAAATAAAGGCCGAAGTCAGCAGATGCTTGTTTTAATTTTTATTTAATGGTCTTTGCTGCTTCGGCAATTAGCCAGGACAATACTTATTCTTTGAAACATTCCATGCCTGAACCGGATTCGAACACGAGACCATAGCAACGAAGAGCGCATGTGTTACCACTACGCTACGCCGGTCGGTATTAAAATTATCTTGTAATTCCTCGACGTTAGTTCTATGTATCTTTCCACTGACGTGTTGAGTTAAATGATTTATTTTTGTGCATATTATATATTTCTTACAAAGTATACAAAACAGTTGTTTCTCGTTAATACCTTGAAAATTATCAGTAAATCCATATTCTGTTAAAATCTGTTGTAAACAATTTTAAAATCATTTTAAAATCTCCATTTTAAAATCTCCAAAATAATAAATATTTAAATAGCAATAATAAGAAAAATGTCTTCAAATTTTTCTTTCAGAGAGAAATATAAGAAAAATGCTATAATTATTATTATTGTAAAAAAGTGAATATTAGTAGATAGATTCAAGAAATGTTTGAAGGTATATGTTTAAGAAAATCACAGTTTTATTACTTTTTTTCATACATTATTTCAAAGAAAATTCATCCCCATGTTGGTGTTACTTTATTCTTGTACCCCTATAATCTTTTTTTGTTTTTCTGTACAAAATTTATCTGTTGAGTGGTTTTTTACAAAATTTTAGTTTATATATTTTTTTATAATACCTATTTCAATGCAAAATTGTGAATTGTACCGTCAAAGCTTTTGTAGTTATATTTGAGTGGTAATACGTAGTTAAATAATAATTAGATTTCTCTTTGTGCATTAGTAATATGCTGAAAATTGAAAATAGGCGTCAAAAGCGATATAAGTTTTAACATTTAAATATTTTTATCAACTTTATGTGTTCAAATATCGCAGATATGAAGATAATGCTATATAGTTAACCTTAAAACTATTGTTAAGCAAAACCACTATCTTAAATTATTAAATTATATTGTATCATTTTATGATTTTGAGGTAAGATAATATTTATAATACCATCAATCGTGGATACAATTTCTAATAAGTTGGTATCCAACGCATGTGCGTATTATTGCTTGTAAGATTACGATTGCGATTCTGATTGAATGTTCAGAAGACCAAACTTGCAAGACTAACATTAATGTTAGAAAATGGACGAATTCTTGAGGTAGTTATGTGGAATCCTTCTTACAACAAATATGTTTTATGCCTCGAAAAAATCCAGAAAAAGGTAGAACGTTACATTGTCTCAAAATCGGATGCTCTATCTAATAATGAGAGTTACCAGAATATTTTTCTTGCTTTAAATATTTTATCGTTGCAGGAACGAAGAGTTCTTCTGACATGATATTTCTTTATAAAATTGTAAACAATATTATTGACTGCAACGAACTTGTGTTACTAATTAATTATCATGTGCAGAACTACAAAACACGCCGTAACGAGTTGTTGCACCAGAATTACGCTAGCACTAATTCCTTTATCCATTCTTCCATTGTCAGACTTTCTTCGACATACAATAATATTTTTGGAAACGAGGTTGTTAAAAAAAATCAAATTAAGACCGGGACGGAGAAATTAAAAAATGCAAATAATGACCGGAAGGGGGGCAAAATTTAAAAACCAGACCTGAATAACCAAATTCATGCTTCAGATCTTCTTGGGCATCTATTTCTCTCAGGCCCTTAAACATGTATTAATCTTAATACTAGTTACGCCATTTGTGGCATGTTATAGAAAATGTGTGAATTTATGTGATATTTTTTTTTCCGAATTTATTTCGAATAATATGTAATTTATGGAAAATTATCTGGAATTTTTTAAATTTTTACCTGGAAAATCCTTGAATCTCCTGGAATTTAAAATTGAAAATTTAGTGGATACCTTGAATAAATTAAGACCCCTTTGGACGATCGGATAAATGGGAAGGAAATTACTAGTCATTAATAGAAGAAGAAGAACAGATTACTCCAAGTATTTGGGCAGAGCCGTAGCAGTGTTTTTGGCGCTCATGGGAAATAAAGTAAATTGATAAAAATTTACCTCCCCAAATACAAGTGATGAGAAAAAAAAAAAAAAAAAGGTTTTCACTTGCGAATGCTTTTAATGACCAAATATACACAATGGCGCCCCTCGTTAACCCTCGCCTGGCAAGTGCCATGATGCCAACCCATTGCTAAGGTTCTGTATTTGGTACTATTCTACAACTACAAACCCAGAAATATTAGTGACAAGTAACATTTTTAATACAAATAAATAAAATGATTTGCGACTAAATAAAACTAGGAAAAATACTTTACTAAAGTAACCTAACTGAAAATTTTACAAAAATTAATTTATTTACATAAATTTACACCTAAAATAGACAGTACGCATGAGCAATAAGGTGGGTGTTGTAGTTGTAGAATAGTGACAGTATTTGTATAAATTTGTAGGTTAGATATAACTGTCATAGTCAAGAACACATACTTACCATGCCTCTAACGCTACCATGAAATTCATTATTTCAAATATAACACCACGCCTGTCGCCCCTGTGACGCCACCATGAAATTGATGCATAATTCTCGCCATTATTGGGGTCACTTAAGGATTTTTTTTTAAATGAGATCGTCCAGAGTTTCCAGTCCTGCTTGACTAACTTAGATCACTACGTGAATTACTTATTTTTTATGAATACAGATCTAATAAGATCACGAACATGTTTGATCATTATTCTTTGACATACATACCCCCTGCCCCCTTATGGGCGGTCCTGATTTTGCAAACCATTTTTTAAATTTTATCTAGTTTTTATGTGCTGATATAATTATCTAGTGTTATTTGTGGAAATATATGTTACTTATTTTACAAAATATATAAATCGTTCTAATCGTTTCATATATTGAAATGAAAAATAACAACTACTTTGAAAAAGTACGAAAATTATTGATCCCGAATTATATAATTTTATCCCCGGAATTTTAGATCTGTGTGTTTAGATGTGTGAAACGCGGAAAATAACAGTTTTACATGGGATTTTAAATAAATGCGAAAATTGGCTTTTCTGTACATTTTATGGCGAAAAAACAAGAATAAAAAGTTGTTTGAAATTAGTTTTTATATCTAAAAAGTCTAAATTTGATGCCATAGAATGTCTGTAACACTAGATTTTGGAAAATAAAATATGATGCTTTCGTCAAAATTCAGAAATAAAACAAAAAAAATTTTAATGTACTTCTACTCCGAATATCAACTGTGCATATATTTACGTGACATTATCGGTATTTTAAATGGTCATTCCTATTACGATTAAATTAATTCCTATAAATGATGTCGGACAGCAATTGAAGAACTGGCTGCTGATCGCAAAGTACGGTTTCAACAAGACGGTTGTCCTGCTCATAATGAAATGATGGTCAGACAATATCTTGATAAAGTATTTCCTGATATGTATATGGATTGGTAGAAACGGGCCAGTTCACTGGTGCATGGTCTTCGGATCTAGCGCCAAATGATTTTTTTTATGGGGATATTTAAAATCAAAAATTTACAGTGATAAGAAATATTCAGATTTAGAATCATTAAAAGACAGAATTTCTGTAGAATGTTCTAAGATATCGTGTTATCAACTAGCCAATATTCGGCGTTCTTTTTATGATATATTAGGTCAGCGTTTTCCAATCTTATTTCATAACGGACCGGCAAGTGACCTACAAAAAATTCGCGGACCGGCAAGTTTAGAAAGTAATGTGTATCGCTAAGTTCTATATATATATATTTTTTGTAATATATTTATTTAGGGGTGCTTCAACTGCTTGGTTATTAGCACCCCGGAATATCTGTTTTACAAATTTAGTATAATTACATAATCAAATATAATATATAAATATTTATTATAATAAATTTAGACTATTAGGAACTATGCGAAGTTTTATATATTGTTTAATAGGTTTGTATCTTCTAGAAATTTTAAAATGTTTTTTTCATACGTATTGGTTGAAATTTGTAGTACGTCTGTTGGAAGTTTGTGTTTGATTCTTTGTGCTGTATACTGTGGACATTCTAGAAGTACGTGTTCCACCGTAAGTTGTGTGTTGCAGGTGGGGCATATGGGTGGTGTCTTTTTCTCGAAAATGTATTGATGAGTGAGTCGTGTATGTCCAATTTTTATTCTTGTTAGAATTATTTGTTCATGTCTTGTTGTATACTTTTGCGGACTTTGAATTTTGTGGCGGATGTTGTTCCATACTTCTTGCAGTTTTCTTTTGAAAAAACTCTTGGTATCATATGTTGAGATGGGCATTTGAGTTATTTCTTGGTGTATGGCCTCCTTGGCAGCTTCATCTGCTTTTTCATTTCCTGGGATGTTGCGATGTGATGGAACCCATAATACTGCGATTTTCTTCCCCTGGTCAATACAATAGTGGATATTATCTTGAATTTTTTGGATGATGGCGTCTTTTGAATAGCTTTGTTTCATGGCTGCAATGGTGCTGAGAGAATTAATATGTATTATGAATTCTTCTTTATTTGGAATGCTTTTTATATATTCTGTTGCTTGGAGTAATGCATAACCTTCGGCAGTGAAGACGCTCGTAATATTTGAAAGATGGTATTTTCTTGTTTCATTCTTTTCAACTACCATTGCGGCCCCGGTTTTATTTTGTATTTTAAAACCATCTGTGTAAATGGCAGTGTGATTCTTGTATTTGGACATGATTTCATGGTAAGATTTTAAAATGATGGATGGACTGGTTTCTTTTTTATTATGGCGAGTTAGAAGGATCTATATTTTTGATTGCACTAATTACAACGATTCTTTTAACCCTTTCAAGACTAAAGGTATTAAAATGTACCACTAATATCATGTTTTTGATATACAGACTACAGAGCCGCAGTAAGGAAAACTTGCGCTAGGAGCCAAAATTATAATTTCCGCTCCCTTCAACAAAAAAAAAAACATTTTTTATTAGCGTCAGCACCCCTTTTCTTAGTGCGCCCGGGGCCGTCGCCCCCTCCGCCCCCAATTTAGATTGTCACGAGGAGGGATCTTGGGTTATATCATATTTGACATATTTGTATCGTTTATCGTGGAAAGTAATTATTATTTTATTTTATAAACTAACATAATTTTTTGTTTTATAAACTTGCACATATCAAAAAATCTCGCGGACCGGCAAAAAAAAATATCGCTGACCGGCGATTGGGAAACACTGGATTAGGTTATTATTTGGGAATGGAGACATTTTTGAACATTTAATATAAATTTATTTGTAACTTCTCTATTTCGCTGGTATCAGTATAATAAAATTAATCTTTTGTTTCAATTTGTGTGATTTATTTATTATTACCTTCAAAAAAAGGCAACTTATACTTTTTTGTGCACAGTTGATATATGGTGTATTTTTTTGTAACATCGTGTTTACAATATTTATCTGACTGACTGGAGAACTGGGTAGCTATAGCTGGTTCTTTATATGAGAACAAGTACACTTGTAAGTCTCGAGATGAAACCACGAGGATTATTCTTTCAAAAGTTATCGAAATTTTACACACAATTTGTTATCATTTACTAAATACCTAAAAAACCTTGAAATGTGTGACAAAATTAACAGTTCACTAAATTTTTTAAATGTTGCATTAAATAGTTTTTATAGCGTTCTTATTTTTTATATTGCATTTAATAATTTATATAGCATTTATATTTATTTATATAGGTTTTCATTTTTTATACATGCGTTGATAGTTTATATAGCATTATTAATTTTTTATGTATCATCGTATTTAATAATTTGTCTAACATTTATATTTACACATGTTATAGTATTTCATTCAAGTACATATATAGGGAATTATTATTTTATATTGCAAATTATTTTTTTATGTACCATTTATATTGTTTCCTTTTATGATGATAAAAACCATACGTTTCTATTAAAAAAAATACAAGATAGTGTTATATTCGTTTTTTTAGGGTTTTGTAGGTATGACCAAAAATCCCTTATACCGTCATTTTGTCGTCTGTCTGTCTGTCTGTCTGTCTGTCTGTCTGTCTGTCTGTCTGTCTGTCTGTCTGTCTGTCTGTTCGGTAAAAATTGTAGCCAAAAGGGTAAACCTAGGTATTTATATCATTTGACTGATATGAACAATATTTTGCAGATTTATTTTACTTAAGAATCTACAAATATAATTATTTACAGAAACGTCTAGGGTTTCGTAGGCATAAACAAGAAACTCTAGATACTGCTATATCATTTGACCGATATGAACAATATTTTGCAGATTCATTTTCTAAGAGTCTACAAATATAATTATTTGCAGAAATGTCCAGGGTAGACATAAACAAGAAACTCTAGACACTGCTACATCTATATTTTGCAGATTTATTTTCTAAGAATTAGCAAGTTTCTGTATGTAGTGTCAGTAACATTATGACGTCAAATTTTCTTAAGGTTCTCGTGATTGGCAGACAATCCTATATCCTTTGATCGATATTAACAATATTTTGCAGATTTATTTTCTAAGAATCTGACATATATAATTAGTATGTGTCTATATCAGGTGTCGGTAACATTATGACGTCAAATTTTCCTAAGATTATCATGATTGGCAGACAATTCTATATCCTTTGATCGATATTAACAATATTTTGCAGATTTATTTTCTAAGAATCTGACATATATAATTAGCAAGTGTCTGTATGTAGTGTCGTAACATTGTGACCTCAATTTTTCCTAAGGTTCTCGTGATTGGCTGACAATCCTATATCTTTTGATCGATATTAACAATATTTTGCAGATTTATTTTCTAAGAATCTGACATATATAATTAGTATGTGTCTATATCAGGTGTCGGTAACATTATGACGTCAAATTTTCCTAAGATTATCATGATTGGCAGACAATTCTATATCCTTTGATCGATATTAACAATATTTTGCAGATTTATTTTCTAAGAATCTGACATATATAATTAGCAAGTGTCTGTATGTAGTGTCGTAACATTGTGACCTCAATTTTTCCTAAGGTTCTCGTGATTGGCTGACAATCCTATATCTTTTGATCGATATTAACAATATTTTGCAGATTTATTTTCTAAGAATCTGACATATATAATTAACAAGTGTCTGTATGGAGTGTCGGTAACATTATGATGTAAAATTTTCCTAAGGTTCTCGTGATTGGCTAACTGGGGACACCCTGTCTCTTAATTGGCTGACAGGTGACACCCTCTCCCGTGATTGGCTAACGGGTGATATCCTGTCCCGTGATTCTCTGACCGGCGATGAAGATACGTGATACGTTAAAAAATAAAAACAAATACACATACAAACAATTGAAATTTTTATATTATAAATCCGTCATTGTTGACGGGTAATAACCTAGTTAATAAATAATTAAATAAATTATGTAAAGAAAAATCTTATATTTTTTAATAAAAAAGTTAGCCAACCCTGTGGAGTAATATATAATATGTTACAAAGTCTCAACGTTGTAGGTACAAGAACTTAGCTATTATCGTACGCGTGAAATGCCTATTTATAAATACCAAAATTGAGGGCGTTCAAGAGTTATGGCTTTGTTATTTTTTTGCAACTATAAATTTTGTCAAAGATTTTTTCCTGCTGCTCTGAATTTAAATTTTACATGATCTTAAACTTATAATTTTTTACTCACTTGCCTTTTAGTAGAATGCGACACAAATAAAATTTTTATTTGGAAACTATGCTGGGAAATAAAGTTTTTAAAAGGATGATACGAATTTTAGCCCAAATATATGTAAATATTATATCTAATGTTTCATAATTATAAACAGGAACTGAGAACATCAAAAATACCATTCGGTTTCGTTCTTTACGTTCTCGCCTATTATATTTTTCTTAAAATCTGGTTTACCAAAATACAAAAGTAGTTTAACTACATAATATTAGCAATTAAAAATGTGTTCATAAGACAAATTATTTAGTAGCTAAAGTGGTTTTTACACGGTTCAATTTATTGATAAATAAATTGAAAAAGTTGACCTTCAATTTATTGATGTAATAATAATAATAATTTTATTTCAGGTTAGTTTTCATGGTATGTGTGTAAGGTGTTTTCATCAATAAGTTGAATAATTTGTTGATGAAAAAATTGATCAATTTATTTTGAAAATAGAGCAAGTATTATTACTATAACGGGTGCAGGGGCGTATCCAGAATTTGGGGGGCGGTTGGTATTTTTTTTAAAATGTTCTTTCTAGGATTTTGTAGGTATGACCAAAAAACCCTTATACCGTCATTTTGTCGTCTGTCTGTCTGTTTGTCTGTCTGTTCGGTAAAAATTATAGCCGGCTTAACCTAGAGTTGAAATTTGGCATGCTTATACAAGTCTTTGACCCGCACATAGGAAAAATATTAAAACATCTAGAAAACATATCCCCCTTAAAATATAAACAACTATGTGCTGAACGAAAAAAAATATATTTTTTTAAAATTCTGAATAGGGTATCAAATGGAAGCCCTTAGTACGTGGATTAACGATCCAAATTTTATTTTTGTAAAATAGATTATTTTCACGCGATTTTTGCCAAAATTGTGCAAAAATTTTTTTGCCCCACACCCTGTATCCCAGATGGTTTAAACTAAAAATCTGAAAAAATTCTAAGTAATGTACATTGGTGTGAATCGGAATAGTACAACAGGAATTTTTGATCAGATTATGTTTTCGAAAAATAACGCATGTTTTGTGTTTTTTGGTTGACGATGCACACAAGTTATAGTTATGTAACATACTATACTAGAAGGCGTATCCTGGTCTAATGGTTAGGTTGCTCGATTGTTACGCAGCAAACTAGGGTTCGCTCGGGCAGAGGAAACAATTTTATTTTTTATTTTTTTTTTCATTTTTATTTTGTTTAAATTATTTTGTCAAAATTATAATTATATTTTGGCAAATCTTGCATTTAATTTTTAAGAGCGTAAATTTAATAACCAGTTGGAATTGTTGAAATTATATTTTCATTCTATGTGTCATGTATACGAAACCAGAGGGGCGGAGCATATGACTTAAAACAACCAATGGAAGTCTTAGGCACAATTTTTAAAATCTTAATGAACCTTGCTTTATAAAAAAAAATACTGCGCATATTTAGAAACCTAACTAATGGTATTAGGTATTCGAATTAAAATTAACAAAAAAATATTTTAACATAAAATTTGTTTTTAACGCTCTTAGATTACCAGACGATAAATTATTTTAAAAATATCGTTCATTTTGCCGTGATTACTACAAAGCAAAATTTGTCCTACATACTCAGCATGCCGCCTCCACTTATTATATACCTGCGAAACCCTGCAAAGTGTGAAAATTCACACTTCACATAAATTTTTTATAAAATAAAAGTACAGGCACAATATAGCAGATTTGATTGAAATTAAATTTTATACTAAATAATAAATTAAAAATATAACTGAAATTTTATTAATTAATAAAACGTTTATCTCATTCTCCTTTTCTGCTTTTTCCACGTATGTATAATCTATAATAATACTTTAAAAAATTCGGGGGGGGGGGGGGAATTTTAACCCCTTTGGCTACGCTTAAACGGGTGGAATATTTCTAAAACATATTTAACATATTTTTCAAGTCAAACTGTTAATTGATTAATTTTTAAATCATAATAATTTAATAATAAATTCGACTTTTTAGAAAATAAAAAACAAAAAAGGAAGACAGTTTTGAATTCACAATTTTTCGTTTAATTTAGTACTGCCTGGTCAAAAGATAAATGGAGGTTTGACAAAAAAAAAAAAAAATCTTTAACTCCCACATCATATCAGACTGTAACTTAACAGACTGAAGAAACTTAAGTTAAACCTGTTAAAACCGATATTAAATATTATCAATTTCATTTTTGAACGAAAAACCAAATTTCGTTCCTGATATCGTTTCCATTCTTCAAAAATTCGGATGTTATTCCGTTTTTAGTCTGATTATAACAATTGTTTTAAAATGCTAACTGAATTTTGGAAATTATGTGATATATTTAAACATGTCAAATATTCTAATGTTTTTTTTTTATCCTTCACGGTTCTTCCGGCGATGGCCAATTGTTTAAATGGCTAGTTCGCCCCTGGAGTATAGATAGATGAAGGCTGTTCTTGCTGAGCACATATTCTAACTGTTTGGTATGGATATGGTGAAGTTGACAACTATTTTTTTTGTTGTAGGCGAAGATTACATATGGGGTCCTGGCCGTGTTGGACAGCAGTGTGAAGGTCAGTATCGAACTGTTGTGATAATTTTTTTAAAATGCTAGTAGAAGGTGACCATTTTTAACAGAATAGCTCTGGAATGAACATCATTTCAAGTTCTGATATGTAATCAAATAAAGCAATATGCTTATTTTTCATCAAGTGCTAATACTTAAATACTATCGTTTCTTATTATGTCTTCAGTAGATAGAAATGATCTCTAGTAGACACTTGAAGATATACTCCAATAAAGCATAATCAGATATTTTTAGTTTTACGTGGTTTGGGAGACACACCTTGTAATTTGGTTTGACCTTGAAAGTACAACTTTTGTTATTGATGGAGTACTTAAATTTAAAGCTCTATAATTTTTCTGTAATTTTGTAATGTGTAATATCTTTATTACGATTAAATTGGTTTGTATATAAAAAATGATCACTTTGTATTAGTAAGTAGCAAATTGAAGCAATCTATAACGCTGTCCTGGAATATGCTAGCTATCTTCTATAGGTGTTAATTTTAGGCAAATTTTATTTTTTCTTACTTTTCAATATTTTGCTTTTACAAATTCAAGACTGCATTTACAGTTACGCACTATTTTAATTATTTTATTTAATTTTTGTTGAGAATTTTTAGGTGTTTAAATTTTAATTTTTTTGCATCTATGTCTATATCTAATCTACGTATATATTATAGATAGAAGTACTATAATAGAAATAAAGGTTGTGCAATGGTTAAATATGTATGTATGTAAACTAAAATTATCCACCATTTAGGTCCTTCAAAATTACTAATATATATTTTTTTTGTAAAAGAGCACATGGTAATCAGTGTGATTTATCATTGAGTATTGATTCGGCAAATGCCACAACAGCATGTTTGGCCATAGTGTCTTATTGTGAATGCAGTTTTAATTTGCGGACACGGCGAAAAGCGCGGACAGGGCAGGCGGCAGATAAAGCGAGCGACGATCGGCAATATAAATGAGTAAGCGAAGCGAATACGGTACTCGACATGATTTCGTTCTGCGCAGCAAAATTCGGGTGAACCGGCCACACCATGTGAAACCAGGCATACAGCTGTTCTTGTGATTTGAAGTTTTGCGCAGAGTTGTTATGGACGTGGAGGGAGATCGTTGGGTGACGGCGCGGTGTGGAGCGGAGCAGGGGGGAAAGTAGTACGTTCAGTCGCCAGTCAGTTACTTTCGGAACGTTGCTGTGTGTAGAGTGATGTTGAAAATGAAATGATGAAACATTAACCGGTCCGGTCCACAAGTGTTGTGAAGGTTTTTAATATAGTTGTATAATCTATCGTTTTTTACTGGGAAACACAAAACGTTCAAACATCCATCACTCGCAACAAGAATTTATGTTATTTTGCTTCAAAGAATTCAAGCTAATACAGGACCGCGATGCCCCTAAAAAATCGACCGACTGTAATATTAATATGATGAAACGTAGAACTAGTGTTAGCGATCTGAACCATTTGTTACAAGAACAGATGAGTGTATACGATGGCATCGAACAGGTTCCTAGCAGCGGCGTAGACAATATTTGTTGTCGTCTCTGTATCGCCGTATCCGAAAGCACGAATATCAACACGAACAACTGTGGCGGCGCCGGTATCGTGGCCGGTATCAAGAGCGGGGTCGGCGGCGGCTGCTGCACTACCTCCATAGTGGACGTGAACGGCGGCAACGGTAACACAACCACGGACAGCAACCGGTACGTCAGGCTGGAGAGTAACGTAGGCGCCTGTAACGTTCCTGGCAGCGGCACGACGCCGCCGGTATTCACCAGTGCCGTCACCACGAGCAGCTCGATGATCATCGGCGGCGTCGGCCCCGGTACCCCCAACCAAACAAAATTGCAGTCAGTTACCGTGCCAGTTGTTAACATAGACTCGGAGAATTACATGCTTAGAGGTGTAGGTAGTGGGAGCAGCGACTCTCCCCGCAATCGCTCGTACAGCTTCACGAACGGAAACGGTGCCACCAAGACGTCCGGCAACTACCATGTGCCCGGTGCCGGTCCTCCCCCGGGGACAATGTTCGCGACGGCGACGGCCAAGAAAGTAGGCGAAGAACTTGCCATGGACATGGACATGTTCTATGTACGCGAGACTGCGAGCTCGCTGGCTGCCGTGCCCTGTTCGGCGTCAGCATCGCCGGCGACGGACACCTCCTCCAGCGGAATTTCTGTGCCGGCGGCGATCGTGGCTACACTGGGCACGACCTCCGCTGGCGCCGTTAATCAGATGCCGGACAATTCGATCGTCGTCGGCGACTGTGTGTCATTCCCTGCCACTGTGTCCACTAGCTGTGCCAGGACTATGTCTTTCCACGCGCTTTTCTGCTCATGTCGTATGTCATGTTGTTGTATGTGTGGATCACTTTGTTCCTCAGACTGCCATGCCTGTTTCCATTCTCTGTGTGTGCGGTTTGGTTCCAACTACGTTTGCCAGAGGAACAACGATGTTTTACTGCCTGCTACCCTCAACCATGATAAGGTAAGTTATTCAACTGTACCTTCCGTTCGTCCATGTTAATGTCATACCAACTCATTATTGTAATTCGTATATCAAAATGATATGACTGTTGGTTGTGACGGTGCGTGCAGCGTTTAGCGTGCACTGTACACTTGTCCAGCTCTCTGATCACGTCGTGCAAGTGCACGGTGCCATTACCTCCGATGTCCAAACCTACAATCTACGTGTCGAGTGTAGCAGATATGCGCCCGTAACCGCACAAATACGGTTGCTACGCTGCCGTTCCGTTCAGCCAGTTCATTTTAGTTCAGTTCAGTTCCCTTCCTACGGGCCTAGGCTACAGTACATATTGATTAATTTCTGCCGACTAAACTAGCCTGTTCTGTTAGTTCAAAGTCGCTTTTTCGACAGGCTCGAAAACTAAAGATTTTTACTCGTTTGTTGTATAAAACGGTTTACAAAACAGTGAAAACCTTGAAATTGGTCGAAGATATAAACGTTCTCTACGAGAATACATTCAACACAAAAAATGATGTTTCCTTGAATCGACAAATACTTAAAAATTCAAATAGAGAACCTTCACATATAACAAGTCACACATTAAACTGGAAATTCAAATATATGAAAACCCAAATGGCAATATTACTGAAAACGTTTATTTCTTTCATATTATTTAAACGATTCATCAACTGAACCAAAATAGTCTATTGTTTTTAATGAGTCTGCAAACGATGTATATTTTATTAAAAATGCAGTACATTTAACAACGTGTAATAACAATATATTATTAAATCATATCTTCCAATCAAAAACTTTCAGCTGGAAATGAAACAAAGCAAAATACAATATTCATTTAATTAACACAATTATTGAATACATTTAAATATCAGTTTTATAGTAAAAACATTGTCCGCATTTATATAAATAATTTATTTTTGCTTGATAAATTAAATGTTTTAAAAATAATAGATTTACGTTCAATATAAGTAAAAGAATTGCATAAAATATAAGAATCTCAAAGGAAGTTCATAAAAGTTTATTTTATTATTTCTTTAAAAGAACAAAACTTACACATTTCTTAATAATAATATTGTGAATGTATATAAAAAATTTAATCTTTTATGTTAATTTGTAATTGATTTTATTTTATCACAACGTATTGTTAATAAAAATATACCACAGTTGCTTTCAGGAAAAGTAAAATACAAATAAACACGGTTCTATATTTTCCTAGAAAGGACTTAGTAACCAGTACCAAAATAACTAAACTTATCGATCTTATCAGATTATGATAGATAATAATTTTTATTTTATCTTTTACATGTAATATATTTATTTCATAAAGGCAATCTAGTAAAAGTTAGGTTAGGTAGTTTATTGACTTTTTGTACATATGAAAGGGGTTAGATCATTTAGTATCATTTTAATTAATTTATAAGAGTATCATTTATCATTATTCTGTTCTAGATCGTACACCGTATTAAATTAACCGCAAATTTCCTATTTAGCTTTTACAAAAAGAAGATCATAATGAATTCACTACACTCTTTGTACCGTACATAATGGAATTACATCTTAATACGTAAAGTTGTGCTATTGATTTATTAAAGTAAAGTACATGTTAAAATTGATTAGTTTATAAAGACTTATTTATAATTCCGTGCTAAATATTGTTTAAAATCTGAGATGAAGCAATGAAAGAGAAAAAAAGAAATATAAAGAAATCAGTTTAGTAATCATCTTGTAGCTAACATTTTTTAATTTCCTGTATCTTTCAAATAATAACTTTTAGTTAATACGATAAGGCAACTTTTTTTTACGTCCCAGGCCGCATTCAGTACCAAACAATTTGGCCTTATTACCTTTCAATTTTTCCGATCCTAGATTTGGCTGAAGAGCTTTTTTACGCTTATTTACTAAATACACCTATACTGTATCCCCGAAAGACTGATAGTAATAAAATTTATTATTTGTAAAAAGTTATTGTATTATCACACAGAAGCGGCAAAACAAAAGCGACAAAATATGAATAGTTCAAAACGAAATATTGTTAAAAACTAACGAGTGTGCAGCTCATATTATATGGGAATACGAACTAGGGTTTAACACAATAGACCATAAAAATTTGACCCTAAAATTTTGAGGAAAAATATGGTCACAGGGGTGTGTTTAATGATATGATAAATATGGTTACAGGCGTGCGTTTAATAAAATGATAAATAGTAATATAGAAATACACAAAACCAATTTAAACGTGTTTAAAATGTGTTATCACGAGTTCACTTTTTAACGATCGAAGTGGGCTTTTGTTAAACAAAATGATAAAATGCCTCATTCAATCGTTAGTATATTTCAATGTCTAGTTCCACTTAAACTAAAGAAACAGACTGTTTTATATAATGTCATTTTTATTTTTCTTGACTTATTGTGTCATTTTTGAATCAAATTTTCAAATATATATTATTAGTTAAACATAATTTTAAAAGTATTTTATATACTTTATTTTTCATAATATGTCACTTTTTCCTTGACATTTAGATTTTGGCTGCCATCAGGAATCTTGTTACAACTTGAAAAAATAAAAATCCAGTTTAGGTCCGCTTAAACAATTATGTTTATTAAAACAAAGTATTAAAAAAAGGGTTATGAGTAAAATATCTCTACTGCCTCATCGTATTATGGTGGTTTTAGTCAAAACTTAGCCTTAATCTTAACGTTAGTTTTAATTTTACTGTTAGTTTTAGTTTTTGTCTTAAGCGTAATAAATGAGTACGAGTTTATACAATGATTTAGTTTTAACAAATAACCAATGAAACGCCGAGTTTAACGCACGCGCATCGTGTCTTCGTTCAGTGTTGGCGAACAAAGCTTGTTATAACTAATATTTGAAACGTCAAAAGTCAAAATCTTTGGTTATGGATAACGATTAAAGAAATAAACATTGTGAATAAAGATGTTCCGGAATAAAAACAATAATAAAATTGTTAATAGTTCGTAATATATAACCTGCACATTCTATGTCAGAGTGAGCGCACGCGCATTGTGCGGTTTTAATCTTAGTGCTAAGAATAGTTGAAAGTTATCTTTCAAGGTCGGTTTTAAGAACGTTAAGACTAAAACTAAATCAGTGTGTTGTATGTACTTGCTCGTAGCGATATGATAGTTCAGGGGTCGGCAACCTTTTTGTCAATAAGGGCGCAATATAAATTCTAATGTTATTGAGGGCGCATAAAAACGTAAAATATGTAAACACTCGTGGTTCGCAAGGTCGTCTAATCTAGCGTTGATCGCTTAAGTCGAATCACCAATAGATGCGATGTGGATATTGGGCTCAATATGTGTGTGTCTAGATAGCGAGGGCAGGGCGCCCTGTTGCCGTCCCCTGTGATAGTTTATCTTTTAAGGTTAAAACTAAGACAAGTTTAAAACTAAGACTAAAACTAAATGTTGAGTAAACCCACCATTAATCTGTTAATATGAGTAGGAAACTTGCTAAATTCAGTATTGAATATTTTTAATTTAATTTTCGTTCTAGAACAAACAACAAAATGTCTTTCCTGTTTCCGTGATTTAAAAAATTCTGGTAATATGGTTATTTTTGCTTTCGTTTTCGATTTGTTCTCATCCTTGATAAAAATTTAATCAAAGAGTCGGGAGTCGATAACTTTTTCCGACTCCTCCAAAAAGCTTCGACTCCCGACTCCGACTCCCCATCCCTGGTGAAATCATTTGTCGCTATAACGACGTAATTTGTCGTCCTAAGTACATATTTTGCCGTGCAGCATTTGTCGTGCTCTGTACATATTTTGACGTGCCGTTATATTTTCCCTTAGAAATATACCTATGCTACTTTTTTCAACCTATTCCAATATTATTAGAAACAATAAGATTTTTCGCTGTTAAGTTAACCTGGTAAAAATTTAATTTTCCAACTACTTGGTTTTAGAGTGACATTTGGGTTTTTTTTTTGCTTTTTTACAACATTTCGTGAAATTAAATAATACGTAATAAAACTACAATGATGTCAGATGGAATGCAGAAAACTAATATAAAAATCTCACATTAAATCACTTGAATAAAAATTTTATTGTTTATTTATCTAGCCAATAAATAGTTTAGAACAATATTTCTTAAACTTGACTATCGTAAAATATATATTAAATATTTTATGGTAACACCATATAAAGTAAATTATGTTTATATATCAAATATAAATTCAGTGCGCAAAACAGTTTAAATAATTCTTGACTTTCATCGATAATAGTATTTAATGATGATTTACGCTTTACGTCAGTGGTTCTTAACCGTTTTGAAGTCACGCAAGACTTAATTTCAGTACATTTGTGTCGAAGACTTTTGGAATTTTTGGCGCAGTTTTAAGGCGCGTACTGACTAGAGCATTAGTGCGCGCACGAACGCTGTGCGCGTTAAATTGCTCAGGTGAGTACGAGGTACAATTTGTGTGCGCGTACACTAATACGCGTACGAATCCTATCCGTAGCTTGTCGGTCCCACCGATAAGATCAAAGAACTTGTGCGCTCAGTGTGTACGGGTTTATGTATTCATAGTGCGCGTAAATTTAAGTAAACAATAGTAAATATTCAACAAGGAATGGAGTAAAAAGGTATTGCATGCTGGTAAACGAATCCCCAGTTGCAAAAAACATAGGGTTATATTTAATAGTTCTTTCACGGGAACAGCCTTTATAAATCTTGTCTTTCTTCCCAATTTTTTGACCAACTTATTAAGTAGTAGTTCAAAATCTGCCGTTGACATCGAACAAAATTTTGAAATTGTCCACTAACCTCTTGCATTTGCAGTTCTTGAACCCATTGTATATTTCCTTGCTTCTATATAGTTGATGGTGGTACAAACGGTGGTGGATAACACCACCACCGTTTGTTTTGTTTCTTCATTTCTGAGTTACCGGTTGGTAAATTTTTTCTTGTATGCATACGTTGATCTACCGGTGAGTTACAGTACTTACTCACCGGTCGCCATTTTATCAACCGGATTTCATTTACGGTTAGTTGCTCACCGGTGGAAATTTTGTCAGTTATATATTTAGTAACAAGGAATCTAGCACAAAGCAAGTAAAAATTATGGAGTTGAGTGTTAAGTTAGTTTACTTAGATATTGAGGAGACGTATATAAAGCACATGTACTTTTAAAATTCCTGTAAAAGCTTACATTCAAAATTTACTGTCATTACAATCTGTCATTGTTTAGATATTGTAGTTTTCATATACGCCGTTCGACAGTGCTGCCAAAAAATGGACATTCAGTCACCAGTAAGTTTGTACCGGTAAATCACCGATGAGTCTGCTGAATGCGGCCTATGTAAGCTGCACTTGTTAAGGCAACAACATTACTTTCCGCCATCGTTGACATTATTCACTTTAAATAAATATGTGCGTGTATATAACTGAAGTACGTGGAGCGCGATTTTACGCGCAATTGATTAATGCTGCGCGCACCCGTAACGTTACATGTTAATGTAACGGCTATATATTGAACACTAGTGTTCTGCGGAACAGGGATTAAGAACCACTGTTTTAAACAGTTGTAAATTCACAGTAGAAAGAGTATAATACCAAAACTCTAGAATCTGTCCAAACTTTTTGAACAGATGTAAATCTTCGTTTAGCATATTTCATTATTCTTATTCATACATGCATAGCTTTAATAGTAATTTTACTCTGTTCGGAAAATTTACAATTTTTAGTATATAAATTCCAAAAACTAAATTATTTAAAAATCTTTAATGAAAATAGGTTTTATTTCATAAGATTGTATTTTTCCTTCTTTCCCGGAAAAGGTTCAGATCAAAGACAGTAAGAAACTGTATAGTTAGTTTCCTAATTAAAATAAGTCTTTTGTAGGTTACTTTATTAAAATTCAAGAAAAATAATTGAGGCAAATGCATTTTTAATTAAAAATTAATGCAATTTAAAAGCTTTTTAACCTTATAAAGACGAGCGCAACGTTTTCTTAACGTTTAGTTGTAACATGCATACATACAGAAAATAAGAAGTTCATTAAGTTGCCGTTGATTCCGACGAAATTGTAACATTTCTTCTACAAATACGGACGTCAATCGGACATTTTGATGACAAATACTTTACTTTTTCATTATTACTAAAGCACATGTTTCACAGATTGTACCATTTCAGTTTAAGTGGCTGTTTAGTGCATAATATTATTTACGATAACTATTAATATAGCGAAATTGTAGTGTTGATATTTTTTTATATATAAGTTATAAAAAGTATATAAATTACATTTAATTTTTCTAAATAATAAAATATGAAATATATAAAAAGATAAGAAAACAAAAATGTTCAACAAGGTGTTAAAAGAGACTAACCTAATAAAAAATAGAAAAAAATGTATGTGAAGTGTCAATTTTCACACATTTCAGGATTTTGTAGATATTTAATAAATAAAAAAAGTAAAAGTAAAACAGAATACTGGATGTCTAGGACAATATTTCTTTTATAATAACATCAAAATCAACAGTTTTTTTGATGATCATTTTTATTCGTTATTTGAATACTTAGAGATAATTTTTTTAAACTAAATTTAAATTTGTGAAAATTTCGTAACAATAAAATTAAAATTAAAAATCCCAGAGATTTTTTCTGTATTTTTTTCGTATCTAAGTCTTCACGAAATTAATAAGAAATATATACATAAATGGATTCATATTTTTTCAATTTCAGAAACATATTTCTCACTAATAACAATATGTTAATTTATAACTATTTCACTACTATAAAAAATTTATTTCTTTTTGATACCTTAAAAACAATGCGTATAACAGCAGGCGGAGCTTACACACATGAACTCGATTCTCCATACACTACCCTAGTCATAAATACAAAAAATCCGTAATATTATTAGCCATGAATTAAATAAATTAATTTTGCCAAAAACAAAAAAAAAAAACAATATTTCCCAACGAAATCTGATAAAAAAAATCCTCTTATACGTTTCCGGTTGATACTGAAAGAAGCGATGGTACAAATCTTGAAAAATGTAGCTGTACCCATATTAACATACAGCTCAGAGTTATGGACTACCACGGAAACAGTGCGTATCAGAATAAGCATTAAAATGAGATTCCTGAGAAAAATAAAGCTACGTTCATAACTATAAAATTAATAGACTATAAGGCTGCGTATAACCCCAGAGGTTACCATTTTCTTATACAAAACTAACAATCTCGAATAAAATGTGTATCAATCTATACATCAAATTTTGTACCAAATTTTTATCTATCTAATAGGATATTTTTAATTGTAGAAACATTTATTGTAAAAATATTATCGCTTAATAACTTAAAAATAGATATCAGCGATATTGTTCTGTAATTTTTTAAATCTGTTTGTGGGATTCGAATAACTTTTATATTTATATAGTTTTGTGTAGAAATGTTCAAATAATACGTCAACATTTTTTTCGACTTGATTACTTATAGTTTAGAACCTTCATCGAAAAATATTATACTTGATGATAATGGAATGCCACTTGGTACACGTACACAAACATTAAATCATTTTTACCCGTAACACCTATTTAGAGAACCGCGGCCGATACAAGATGGCGGTAAAAATAGACTACCAAGTACAATAAGTAGTTTTCACAATAGAGCAAAATAGCTACATATTTGTAGAATGAAGCTTTAGCTACAATTTGCCGCATAGTACGCAAATATGCGTCGATTGATTTACAAGATGGCATCTATAATGCAATTTGCTTATTTACAATTACATAACATTTATTTCTACAATTAAAAATATCTTATTAGTTATTTTATTTATTCCATCGTAGTTGGTTTGAAAAAAACATAGATGTCACAACATTCGTTACGCATTAATTAAATAGCTGTGAACGCTGTCTTAAATATTAAAGCTTTGTACTAAATTTATCCACAATGTACAGTGCATAGTTAACCAGTTTTAGAGCTGTGAACACAGCTTTACGGTAAAGGCTTTTAGTAAGTAAGTAATGAAAGAAATTGCAAATAAGATATTTTTTAAATGCATTTTAGTTTTTATATGTTAACTATGAAAATAAGGAATTAAAAGTAAAAACATGTTTTTCTTAAAATAAAAATTAAAGCATTATAATGAAACTTACGTATTTAAAGGATTTCATGAAAAATCTAAGTATTTCGAAGGAATTTTAAACTGCATAGTGCACTTAAAGTACATTACCTTTTCATGCAGAGAGTAAACATTTTTCAATTTAATCCGGTTATTGTATTTTATATTAAATATCGTTGGAAAACAAAGTATTGCAAGACAAAATGCATAGAAAATAAACAGAAAAGAAATGTTTCCTCATTCTAAACATATTTTCTTATAGAAGTTTTGATGCAAAGTAAATAATAATAAATAAATATTGTTTCAAAATTTTAGTTTTAGGGTGTCCCACCGTTATTTCCCAAATATTCATCCATTCGAAAAAGTCTATAGACAAAAAAGACTTGTTTTTTTATTATAAACAATTTTTGTCATACACGTTTTTGCTGTTAATTCAATAATAAGGGAGATATTTTAATATTTTAGTTTTAGGGTGTCCCTCCGTAACTCCAAATATTTATCTATTTTGAATAAATGCATAGAACAAATAAGATCTGTTTTCTTATAATAAACAATTTTTATTATATAGATTTTTCTGTCAAGTTTTAAGGGATATATTTAAGTTTTTTAATAAACAGTTTTAACCCCAAAGCACCCCCCTAGATTAAACATTTTGAACTGCTTTATAGCCCATGTTTCAATCCTGGTTTTACTGTATTACCGTACCAAATTATATGAAAACTAGGTTATTATCCGTCAACAATGACGGATTTATAATATAAAAATTTGAATTGTTTGTGTGTTTATTTAGTTTTATTTTTTAACGTATCTTAATTTCATCGCCGGTCAACGAATCACGGGACCGGATATCACCCGTTAGCCAATCACGGGAGAGGGTGTCAATTTTCAGCCAATCAAGAGACAGGGCATCCCCAGTTAGCCAATCATAAGAACCTTAGGAAAAATTGACGTCATAATGTTACTACACTACATACTACATACACTTGCTAATTATATAGTTATATTATTTATTCACAAACTTTTTAAGATGGGAAAACGATTCATTTTTACTCAGTACATTACATTTATATTGTTAAAACTAAAAATAATTTGAGACGTTAATTTATGCCTACGAACATGCCTAGACATTTATGTATGTAATTATATTCGTAGATTCTTAGAGAATAAATCTGCAAAATATTGTTCATATCGGTTAAAGGATATAAGCGTGTCTAGAGTTTCTCTTATATACCTACGACATCCTAGACATTTCAATACGTTATTTTATCCGCAGATTCTTAGAAAATAAATCTGCAAAATATTTTTCATATCGATCATAGGATATAGGAGTGTCTACAATTTCTTGTTTATGCCTACGAAACCCTAGACATTTCTGTATGTTATTTTATTCGCAGTTTCTTAGAGAATAAATCTGCAAAATATTGTTTATATCGGTCAAATCATATAGGAGTATATATAGTTTCTTGTTCATGCCTACGAAATCCTACATATTTCTATATGTAATTATATTCGTAGATCCTTAGAGAATAAATCTACAAAATACCTGTCAATCAAGAGATCTCAAGAGTCCCCAGTTAGCCAATCACGAGAACCCTAGGGAAAAAATGACGTCACAATGTTACCCAGATCACATACACACACTTGCTAATTATATATGTACGATACGTTTAGCAATTTTTGCGTCAATCTCAGATTGAAAGACAGAAATTGATTTTTTTGCGGATAGCGTCTTATTATGAGAAACGTATAGAAACCAATTATGAGGCCGGAAAAATAAAAAGAAACAGATATAGCCTCTAATTTGATTAATATAGATTTTCTCTCGAGTTTTAAAAAAGAATGATTTATAAAAATCGTCCAGTGAAATCATCTTCAAAATACGCAGTAACGTAATATAAGGTTTTGTAATATAAGGTAAAGTAGTTGGTAAGAATTTAACATAACCCTTTTTAAGGTTTCGGAGATATATTTCGGGACTTAAGCTCGTGAGTCCCTCTATTGATATATTGACTTCTTTATTGATAAGTTATTAGATTCTGGGATTTTACAATTTAATTTGATTTAATTTGAAAATGCAAGGCTTTGTAGAATTTGGTGCGATATCGACCACAATGTGTAGTACTTTATTGCGTAATTCTGTGTCAAAAATATGAAAATTTTAGCTTGTAAGCTTGTGATGTCTCATTAAATTTTGTAATTCTATAACAAGTCTATTGTCCCATGAAATTTTGTGCGTCGTTACGATAATTTATACATAAATGTAATTTTTTGTAGTAAAATATGCATAAAATTTATTATTTTAAACATGTTCAACAAGCTGAAAATCTAATTTACATAATAATTAAGTATTGACTTTCAGAAAATCAGTTTGAACAATATATACATTATTTAACCACGTGTGGAAAATTTTCGAAAATCGTCTATCAACAAAAATTTATACTCTATATTGACTTTTGCGTCAACTAGAAATAATCAAAATAATTTTACTGCCAAAATAATACGTTCTTTCATTAGGTAATATTAAAATTGGCTGTTTTTAAAATAATATTTATCAGAAAATATAAAATGGAATCGTTTTTTCATTATGAAATTTTTTCATTGTGAAAGTTCAAAGAGATAATGTTGTTTTATTTCCGATAAATGTGTTGATTTTTTGCAGTTAAATAGTTACAATTTTATAAAATAAATAAATCGGTATTTAAACTGCATTTTAATTATTTATTGGTTTTTCGCAATCATTTTATTTACATTTTGCAGGGAACACTACCAATTTTATTATTTTTAAAACTGTAAAAACCAACAAATGCAGTGACACTAACTTTGAAGTAATTTGTTGCCTTAATTTACTAATTGCTTTCTACCGATCGTCACATATAGAGGGACGATACCTTCCTCTCAATAATTTTTTTTTATGTAAAATATGTAAATTTACTTGACTTAAATCTAAATAACCATAATAATAGATTAAAAACACAAAATCTTAATAATCAACAGAATATTGGTTAGTCATTTTATGTTGTTGCTGTGATAACCAACTGGCAAAATCTAAAAATGTATACATTATGGATATTGGTCTGTCATCTTGTGTTTAATTTTGGTACTAAGGGTGGAATATATAATTAATTTTTATCCAATTATTTTGAATTTATCTTTATATATAAAAATCAATTTCTGTTTGTCTATTCTTTATGTAAAGCCAAACGGATGGACTGATTTTCACCAAATTTAGTACAGAGGGGTAAAATAATCCGAAGAAGGTTTTAGTGAGGGTTACAACTTCGTCCGTGCCCTCCTAGGGGGCGCTATGTGGGGAAACTATCATTTTTTACTCTCCTTGCAGTTTGAATTGATTACGTAGGCGAAACCTTAAGAGATATATTGATATAATGTAGACAAAAATGTAGATCTTAACTAAATCTAAAAAAAGTCCGCGAGAGCATATACCTATCATGCACTGATTTCGTGTATTGGACCATTTTCTGTTTTTAAACGTAATAGTTTTTGTATTATAAAGTTTTTGGGGGCATAACATCGGAGTTTTATAGTAATGTATCAATTATTTTAGAATAATAAATTAGACCATTTCACGTAGAATCATAATATATTTAACACTATACATCAAAGATTAATAATAACGCAGTTATCATTGCGTAAACAGAATCCCGATGTGCAAATATGTTGTGGAATTTGTCAAAAGGTGGCAGTGCTACGTAGTTATTTATTCTCCACTGCCAAACGGTAGTTAAAATTACTATACCTACCGTTTTATGTATTTAACTTTAAAATTGTTATGTTCTCCATAAAACTTTAATCTCGTGCTACCATTTTCGACACTCGGCTAACGACTTGTGCGAAAATTCGCACTCGATTCAAAAGACCTCCTCCCCTACTGCATAAATAACTGAAATACATTTAAAAAATATCAATATGTTTTTCATATCCGCCACATTTATCGTTGGATTCGTAATAAATGCGTATAGAAAAATTAATTGCTCCTTCATTTCTATATAAATTTTCAATTTTTTCCATAGATTTTTATATACAAAAATATCATCACTTTATTAATAGTTATTGTAAAAAATACTAAGCGTTAAATTACCACTCTCCAAACAATATCAATCGTATAATCTGTAAAACATATGCTATTAGTCAAGTACTTGCTGCTAAAATGCCCGATTACCGATTGGCATTTGTAGTGGTAAAGCATAACGATTTCGGCATCGACTGCATTCTGTATCAGACATAACCAAACATTACGAAAAAATGGCGTTTGGCGTTCTAAGTTACTACCAACTATTGACTTGAAATCTCTTTTATACAGGCTACTTTTTGAAGTTCTAATCTACCACAACAAGTGGTTGATTATTAGTTGAAACCGATCATTATTCTGATACGATTGATGAGTTTTTAAACTGTGTTAAGAGTAGTTGGGGCGTGTTTTAATATCTAAATAGAAATAAATAATTTAAAGAATATAAAATATTAAGTAGACGCTTGTTTGTGGTCTGTGTGAATATTAGAAATATAGTGGTCAGTGGTGAGAAGCGACTTCTTTCGTTATCGGCAGTCGCAGTTGCTCGTTTGATTGGAATATAGCGTTTTGTATTTATTTATCATTAACAGTCACTGATTTATAAACTCCGCTACAATTTGTGGTTGCCTACAACTACGTAAAGTCCAAAATAGTTTTATTTAAATATTGTATTTTGTTATTTTCATTGTAATTACAATTTAAAAGGATACACTCTCTACGTAAGAGAAACATGTTAAATGATTCATAAGGAGTATCGAATTAAAAAAAATATAACTGAATCAAGGAATAATCTATGGTCTTAACGTATATTTTTGTTTTATTTTAATCAGTTGAGTATCATGGATAAAAATTGTATGGTTATTAGGATGTTTTAAAGTTTCGCTGCAGGATAAGAGGATCCTAATACATGATTACAATAATATATATTTTAAAAAATCTGGAAATAACGATTATCTATTTTGGATGTCCATATTGTGTCAGTAGATTTGTACAATATTTAGCACAACTCTTTAATAGCAATAATATATAAAAACTATCTAATTTTGACTTAACCATCTTGTATCTCTATGGAATAAAATTCCAGTTACTCTGTATATATTGCTTTGAGGCACAGTGTGACAAAACAAAATTTTTGTATATATATATATATATATATATTTTACTCTTACTATTATTATACAATACCTCCTCATGACTTTATTCAAAATATTTTCCTAATTTTGTTTGTCCACAGCTTGTTCTTCAATTCTTTATTTTCAGCACTCGCCTTCTCTTACTGCTTTATTTTGTGGCTCTCTATTTTTCTTTAGTTTTAAAAATTATCCTGTTTTAAAAATCTTTTTGCCACTCTGTCATTTGGAAATTTCCCTAGATTCCTTATCCACCTCAGTGTATTTTGTAGTTCTGCTTCTACTTCCCCCAAAAAGTTCCACCACCCCCGTTTATCCTTATAATCCACTATTTATAATGCAGAGTATGCACATATCCGTCACTCTTTTGCTACCAAATTTTCCTTTTCCAAATTCCTAGTTTATTTTGATTGTACTTATTTTTTACCTATGTTACTATAATCTATACTAATAAATAAATTAGATCATTTATGTGTATATATGTTACCTCAGAACTAAAAAATGGTTTCACCGGTTAAAAACATAATACACCAGCGTTCATGGCATTGTTTGTGGTAAAACATTTCCCTTTTTATGACTCTCAGGCTCCCTGAATTTTTTAAATAATTAAAACCAAGCAAAAACGTTAAAATGATGTGGAAATATATGCCATAAAAATATAAATGCAAGGAACTATGTATCTGGAATTATCCTGCGAAAGTCTGGTTTCCACCAACTTGTTCAGAAAAACTTTCCGTAGACTGAAGCCACTTTTTTATGACTTAAAACTTCATAAATTTTATAAACAAATTAAAAAAACACTCAGGTGTTGATAGGTCCGGGAACGCAGAGGCCAAGAGAGAGATGTAACGGGCTCACCAGCTAGCCATCCATATTTCAATTAAGAAATACTAAATGGACCAATTAAATGCCTGGCAAGAAAAGCTTTATTAGGATAGTTACTTTGTTGTTTTTAGGGAATTTCCGTGCAATTTTAAGGCTTACTTTTTTTAATTATAAAAAAAAGGAATCCTGCGTATCATAAAAATAGGCCTATGTTAACATACACAATGCCATGAACAGGCTGGTTATTTTTTGTTTAAATCAATTCTGCCGTTCTTTAGTTTTGAGGTAACGTACATATATACATACAATTAATTTATATATTGGTGTAAAAATATTAAAACTGAGTATATTAAAACCGAACACTAATTTGTTACACAGAATGCTTCTATGGTTTTTCAAGGCACATATAAATTCACCATAAAATTAAATCGGATCAGATATTAATTTAGATATCTAAATGGGTCTTAAGCGATTGACGTAAATTGGCGCGAAAATCATTTATATTCGTCCGCTCATAGATGGCGTTGCTTGATACTACTGTTGTATTATTTCTATTACCCCTGAAACATAGTTGGGCTGGAAACTTTTGGCGGCTACCTTGTATTTCTTAAGCTCTTTAACGTTTGTTGTTTGCGAATCACTGGTGCAATACATTACATTATCTAAATTTTTGAACCCTTTTTAAGTTCAACCTATATTGGTAATGTAAACAACCTTCTCGATTTTCAAATAGAGCGATTTTCGTGGAATTTCGATTTCAATTCTTGGATTCCGGAAAATGTTTATTTATTTTGTAGTGTTTATACAGATGTTATGGGATGTCTGGTTTAAGAGAGTTTAATATCGTATAGTTCTTGTCTTGGAATTCTTTGAAGGGCGTGTAAATTCTTTTAAAGATTTTTTAGTTTAAACACTGTCTGTTTAATCAGTAAAAGGTGACTAATTACGTTTTTTGCTACCTACCATTACTGGAATACTCATTAATATAACAAAGTAAGCTCATAGCAACGCCGAAGTGGCGCATAGGGCAGAATACAGGATGGTTATGAATTAAAAAATAGCAAAAAATATAATGCTGTAAATTCAGTTTTTTAGATCAAGTTTTTATAAGTAAAACAATCACAGAGAAACGTTACAGAATTAGCCGAAGAATTTAGACGGTTTTTTTCTAAATTTTCCAGCAAGCGTGTAATAAGTGCTTTCCAAATATCTGACAGTCAAAAGGGGATGTACCCAGTGCTCTCTTTTGTTTTTGCCTCTTCGGTACTTCTTTCTAAGGCACAATAGCCCGACGAACTTGTTACTAGTTTAACACATATTTTACATTTTTTTTCTAAGTAAAATTCTTCGAATTCGAAATTTTTACTTTATATCCATTTTCGTATTTTCTTATTTAAATTTGACTCAATTTGACAACACCTGATAATAAGAAATTAAAATACAAGACTTTATAATTTGGCAAGATTTTAAATCGGAATGGCGTTTCGCTTCCAAACTTTTAACGGAACCTCGTTTCGGAGAGTTCCAGTTTACTTTCACCCCTGTATATTGTTTTAAATAATTTGTCTTGGCATCCCGAGCAACAGAGGCGACTCTAATATATATGCGCCTCCATACAAAAGCTAAAATGGCTTCCTCGCAATTCAAAAAATAAGCAATAAATTAAAAAACAATAAGAAATAATTTTTTATTACAAATATTTAATTGGAGTACATATACAACAAAAATTAATCTTGCTTAATTAAATAAATTGTTCTAAATAATTTAATTTTCAACAAAATTGTACTCTGAATTTTTATTAAATATAATTATTTTTGGGTTACTTGTATTGACATTTGGGTTCTACTGATGATGCACACAAATTGTCATGCAGGAAACCATTCTTTGAATTTAAAATCCACCAAAAAGTTATTGTTTTACTCAGACAATGCTGATAAAATTTTGCGCCTAATGCAAACCAGTGACAGGGACGCTCTTTGTCTAATTTTGTTTAATTGACGACATAAAATATAACTCATTTATTATTATTTTGGCGCCTGACGCAGTAGCTTCTCTGTCTCGCCTATCGGCCACGGTTTCACTCTTATTTGATAATAATACCTGTTATAGTCTAAATAAGTGTTTCTCAACCAAAAACGCAGCACGGACCAGTATGATATATAATTTTCTAACGCGGACCACTAATAATAATTGTTGGTTCATTTTTTGCAAGAAAACAAATGCATTTGCTACTAATACATGCTAACAAATGCTACTAAATACATTTATTTTATTTGTAGAAAATCACAGAAAGTTTACAGAAAATAAGGAAAATATAAATTATTTACATGAAAAATATGCATAAAAATAAAAATAAAAAACTGCAAAACTCATATAAAAACTTTCGCGGACCACTAAAATTTTTCTGGGGATCACTGGTCTAAATTGAAGCATGCTCGTATACCCCCTTAAGTGTTAAAGAAATTTATCTCTGTTTGGCGAAGATGCGTTCTTGTTTGTCGATGATGAGCAATATAGTAGTATTAAACTATATGCTGGTTTCACTCTTCCTGTCAAAAATCAGCCTCGAGTTTAAACTTTTAAACAGCCTACATGAATCGAAATATCCACATGGGGCGCCCCCATGCGGTGCTTACCTTACTAACCGCATCGGGATGCCCCTGCCAAGCGGTACCAGTTTGACATTGGTAACCTATTTTACACTATACAATTAAGTACACTCATCAAAATGGACCAAGAATATTCAATAAAATACCCAATTAAATCAAGAAAAGTTCTACAAAGGTTGTCTTATAGGATTAAAAACAATTATTTATCAACAAAAGTGGCTTTATTGTTTTTCAAAATATTCTCCATGAAGATCAATACACTTTTGCATGCATTTGAACCAATTTTCGAAGCACTTTTTTCACTCCTATTGAGGCTTTTTCCACTGCGATTATGATTACGATTATGTCAAATTATGTGGGATCCAATAGTGAATGTATGCTGGTCCCACTAATGCCCAAGGATACCTCAATCTCACGATAAGTCACATGACGATCTTGCTGTATCAGTTGACGCACAGCATCATTGTTTTCCGGAACAACAACCGATTTTGGACCTTCACGAATTCGTCCTTAAGCGAACTACGGCCACGATTGAAGTCGGCAAACCATTGATAAACAGTAGTCCTTGATGGTGCTTCATCGCCAAAAGTCGAATTAAGTTCATCGATGCACTGTTGTTAACCCAATCCACGTCGAAAGTTGTAAAAAATAATCGCTCGAAAATGTTCACGATTTAATTCCATTTTTAGCCGAGATGAATTTTTTCAAGTTCACTGTAAACAACACAAATGGCACTCATACGTCAAAACGTTCTGAGTTTACCGTCAAAAATGTCAAACTTTACGATAGAAGCGTCAGTTGCCAGATGGCAGCACTAGTTTAGCGCAATCCCGAAATATAAGAGGCAACCCTTGTATTTAGCGCATTTACTACATTGACAAAATGTCTGGCGACGAAGTATGACGGAAGAAATGGCTTCTCAGTTTATACTACCGCAGATATATGTATGCACATGATTAAAATGTCAGGGAATTTAAGATTTATAAAAACATTACCAACAGAACAAAATGAAAATGTTTATTCTACCATACAAATATTGATTTAAACCTGTTTCCTAAAATATCAAGTATATTTTTTAGGTTATATCTGTTGAATAATTATTAAAAATAATATTTCAGATTGTATTTCTTTGGTAATAATACTTGTTATAGTCTAAATTGACGCATGCGCGTATCTCATTACGCGTGAAAGGAATTTATCTCCGTTTGGCGAAGAAGTGTTGTCTATGATGAGCAATATAGAAGTATAAAATATTGAGAACTGACACGCTCGGATACGCAGTCTGGTGGTCAAATATTGTACTACGCGACTGTAGTACTGTTTCAAATTATTACATATGTTCTGGTGTTCATTTTTTGTTAGAACGTCGATAGATACATTTTCATAAAATAAAAATGTACTGTGCTTAAATTAACCTGTTCCCTGTTAGCATATTGACAGCTGAATACTAGACAATTCAGCCATTTTCCCATGAATTACAGCGCCGCCAACGGTAATGTCATTTCTCAATATGATTTGTTACCCATATAAACCCCAGCATGTAAGCAAATCCGCCGTGCGTGTTTCAACTACCCGACCTCCCGTACTAGAATAGAACTCAAATCAGCTTTAATCAAGACTTGCGGCATTTGGGCTCCACTGGAACAAAGGGCAGCCCCAAGATAGCTCGCTATCTAGCGGTCAACACGCACGCTTGTTTCTAGTAAAGAACTTTTGCCAACACGTGACGGCCCGACTACACACTATTAACAAAATCTTTATAAAATAACAAACATTCCTTACCGAACATCATCAAATACTTCATCTAATATCTCTGGATCATTTTGATGAGTGCAGTTTTGATAAATGATATTTTGATTTTGATATTCAGTTTTCATTTTCATGGTTATATATTTTTTTGTGTACAAGCAAACATACAACTCACTCATCGTATCGAGTGAGGAAACCCGCAAATTTCTCGGAATTGTTATAAAAAGAATCCAAGAAAAATACGTAAATTTCCTAGAATAGAAATAAATACTATTGAAAGTGTATCGTATTGTAAATATTGTGTTATCTATTTCAAAATTTTTACTAAACATTTATGTATTCAATTTTTAGGATTGCGTAGGTATGACCAACTCTTATACAACTACTCATGCGTCTGTCTATCTGCTTGTGTATATGTTAAATATTATGACCAAACGGCTGGACCTAAATTGAAATTTGACAATATAGGAAATATTTGAAAATGAGAATAAAATTCGACAAATATAGGAAAAATACTGAGATTTCAAAAAAACTTATCGCCCCAAAAGTATAAACAAATGTGCATTTATCGAAAAAGTGAATACATTTTTATCTATTTTTTTAAAAAATTTCATATAGGCCATCTCGAAAACGGTAAAATATTCTTGTATTTTGTTATGTCTAATAAAACACAATTGGAAAAAATCCAAGAAATCGAAAGCGCAGTAGCAGCTAACTTTTAAAATCTGTGGGGCCAGAAAATATTTGATGAGGCCATCTAAATGCACATGAAAATAAATGAAAATACAAGTATTGACCTAAAAAAAAAGGTCGTCATAAAAAAGTCGTCATCTCTAAAAATACAAGTGATGACCTAAAAGAAAGTTCAAAAAAGGTCTTCACTTCTAAAATATAATTGAAGAACTAACAAGAAAGGTCCCCACCTCTAAATTTTTTCTCCAAGCTTTTCTGTGGGGGCGATTTTTTATAATATAAATTAGTTTGTTTGTGTGTAAGTATATGTCTGTTAACTTAAAAGTAAAGAACGGCTGTATAAAAAAAGTTAAAAATTATAATACGTTAAACTCATACAAACATTTCTTGGTCAAATATTAGTCAAAATAGATCTTATTATAATATGTTTTCTGTAAATAATTTGCAGTTGAATAAAAATAATTAAATTTTTACTTTTATCGTTTAGTCAAGTCAAAAACTATACTCTATCTCAGATAGTAATCAATCTTTTAGTCAGGCAGTTACCAGTGGCGTGCACATTTTAAACACGTTTAAATTGGTTTTGTGTATTTCTATATTACTATTTATCATTTTATTAAACGCATGCCTGTGACCATATTTATCATATCATTAAACGCACCCCTGTGACCATATTTTTCCTCAAAATTTTAGGGTAACATTTTTATGATCTATTGTGTTTAACCCTAGTTCGTATTCCCATATAATATGTGCGGCACACTCGGTTGTTTTTAACAATATTTCGTTTCGATCTATTCATATTTTGTGAGCCGCTTCTGTGTGAAAAAACAATAACTTTTTACAAATAATAAATTTTATTACTATCAGTCTTTCTGAGATAGAGTACAGTTAGATAACAACAAATACAAAAAGTCTTGACCATGTAGGATTTTTATTAAATAAGTTATTTGAATAAAAGCGAAAAGTTGGGAGATGTAAAGTTAATGTTAACATTGTTTTGCGGACTCCAGTTTAAGAACCGCTGGTTTAGGGTAAAATAGGCATGTTTTCATGATTATCAGGATCCCTAATTTTTTTAAATAATTGCAATCAATCGAAAATGTTAAAATTATATGGAAATAAATTCCCTAATATATAAATGCTTGGAACTCTGTACCTAATTATCCCATGTCTTGTTTGTACTAGCATGGCATCGTTTGTAGTAAAATAGGTCTTGTTATATGATTATCGGGGTCCTCGAATTTTTAAAATAATTAAAATCAAGTAAAAACGTTAAAATTATATGGAAATAAATTTCATTAAAACAGATGCTAAGAACTCGGTACCTACTTATCCTACGAGAGTCTGGTTTACACCAACGTGTTCAGAAAATATTTCCGCAGGTTGAAGCCTATTTTTATGCAGTAAAACTTCATAATTTTTATTAAAAAAAAAAGATTTTTGAAAAGAAAAATCGAAAACTTAATAAATGCATATCTACAGAGCGCCTGTGTAAAAAACACTCGAGCGTTCTGTGTTCTACAACGGAAGATTAAGTTTTCAATTTTTCTTTTCGAAAGCCTTGAAAACTTTTTTTTTTTTAATTTGATCTGGCTAAATTCGCGTTCTAACCATGAGAATTGTTACATTAAATAAATATTCGTCCTTGCACATTCGTTGTCATATACTGACGACTTTGGTCACTCACTAGGTATATTAAATAGTTATTTTAAAAGAGGAGTGGACTTTTATTACTATTTGGCATTTTAAAAATCTAATCACTTTAACAAAGACTAGAAGTCGGGTTCCTAGTTTCGCTACCTGTTTAGTGTCATTTTTATAACTTTAGGCCAGGGGTGTGAAACGGAAGAGGCATTAAGGTTACATAATAATACCAAAACCAGAAGCAGTGGGCTGATTGAAGATGTTTGTGGTTAATTGGAGGCGCATATCTTCGATTTTAGTTTAATCAAATTTGAACTAATTAAGTTGTAAAACTACGTTTAATTTTTGTTATATTATTGTTTCATACTGTATGAGTAAATAATAAATGGGTGGGATGATGTATGCGCTTTATTTCATTTTTGTTTACATTTTTTGATAAGCCAATAGTAGGTTTAACAGTAGGCAGAGGCGGATCTACATACGGGCTAATAGGGCTTAAGCCCTGGGCCCCGGATCCGCAAGGGGCCCCCAACCTCTCGGGCAGATACCTTCTTGTTTGCTCTTCACTTACATTTGGGTGGTGAGGACCTTTTTTTTTGCTCTTCACTTAGATTGGGTTGGTGAGGACCTTTTTTTTTTCTCTTCACTTAGATTTAGACAACTAACAACTTTTATTTGAGACATTTTTTGATAAAACGAAAAAATTTGAAGAAATTTTCTCATACTTATATGTAACGTTTCCATGGTTATGATAAATAATATCTCTGTTAGAAAATATTGGGCCAAGTTATTTCTACTCTGCTGCTAGAATGTATTTTATACAAGTACTTTGTGATGGTGGTCGGTCCTGTGGTAGCCACAGCTGATTTTTTTAAATAGAACCGCTTGTATTTTTTTAATTTATCGCATATTAAATATTATATAGTATTTTTATTTAATAAATTATCAGGGCATTGTTTGTTTAAACCCATTATTTAAAAAGTTATTACTTGATAAAAGAAGTAAAATCTTAGTAGAACATTTATAATTCCCATGTTTCATAGCCACCTATTAAATACCACAACACCTCATTTAGATGAAATATGTTAAAAATAAAGTTCTTATTATTACTATACATAAAAATAAAAAAGTGATTAAGTCAATTTTTAACAATTATTTAATTTCTATAAAATAAGTGGCTCTGAAACATTGGAATTATATCTATTTTGCTTGCGATTTACTTATTTTTAATCAAGTCTTAATAACTTTTTTAATACTGGTTTATTATTACCAGATATCAGACAAAATATTCTGTAATTTATTAAATATATTTGTGGGTTTCAAATAACTTATATTCAGTGTATTTTTATAGTTTTGTGTAGAAATGTTCAAATAATAAGACAACACTTTTTTCGACATGATTGTTTTTAGTTAAGAATCTTAATCGATAAATACTATATTTGATGATAATGGAATGCCACTTGGTACGCGTATTCTTTACTAAAATTAAATCATTTTTAACTGTAGTAGAATGCTTTGCTCAGGAGATAAGGTCAGTACGTCACCTGCGCAGAAACCAGAATTTTATTTCACATTGTTAGTTTTATGATTTATAGTATGTACCGTAAATACCAGATTTCAGCCACGAATGTGATTTTTTCCTCCGAAAATACAAAATTGATGTAAAAAAATGTTATTTACGGAACGCGGTTACTGAAGTTTGATAGAATGATTACTAACCAAAACAACAAAGATCGAATCCTGGTTTTTCTCGATTTCCTACTTCCCTGCACTATTTTATGGCGCGAAATTGTCCTCTGTTCAAATAATTCATGATAAATTCTTCATTGCTTTCAACCGACGATGAATCAGTTAAAAATATTTCGTTTAATAAATATTGTTAATATGTACATATACATATGTACATATACATATGTACATATACATATGTACATATACATATGTACATATACATATGTAATGTGCAGAACACCAAAGAATATTGAGGTTATGGTTTTAAACAGTAATGTAATTTGAATATAGTATTCCTTAAATAATTAACTACCAACAAAATCATTACTAATAGCAACCAAATGCTTGGTTACTCTCTTATATTTGCGGTACATACAGTTATATGGCCTTGATCGGACTTCTTTTAAAACTCGAAGTATAACTCTGTTCTTTCTCGTGGTACCCTTTTCGGAACTCGATAGAAAAGACCTCCTTTGCACACTCAAGTTAATTGCATATGTAACTTTTCTCGCTTCCTGTTCCACAATGATATTTAGTCTATTTCGAAAATTAGTAAGTGAGCTAATGCCATGTTATTGTTTATCATTATTGCGAACAAATTTAGCATATGTTTATGAACTATAAATATTGTATTTATAGGTAGAAATATTCAAAGTGTTCTTGGAAATATGTTTCCTACAGAATGAAATATCCCTGCTAAAATAACCCAAAAAAAATCGTCTTTAGCATTTGAATAAAAAGAAATGTACATATTCGCACGAATTACTGTATAAATATAGATTCAAGATCTAATACATCTAAATTTGCGTCTAACTCTTAACAAGAACGTGCTTTATTCACGTTTAAAATCACGCACGCTAAAATAACAATAATGAAAGTGAACAGTTTTCCATGTCAAACGATTTTAAATCTAAACAAATATCATTTAAACAATCTAGAATACTGAGAAAATATTTATATCTAATTTGGTTTTAGTTTATGCTTTTAGTATGCGAAAAATTATTCTAATTAATGCAGTTCCTAAGAGATACGCGAATTTATACCAGGGGTTGAAACTGGGGGAAATTTCTAAACTTAGGGTTAACATTATCTCCGGATTTAAGAGTTTTGCAACTAAATTCAGAGTAGATTAACGTAAAAGGCCTCGTTTCAAGATTTTTTATATGTAAAGTTGAGAAAGATATGAGCTTCTTTAACTTACAAATTAAATTTTGATTTAAAGTCAAATTTAAATTTCGACAGGTTTTTTGGACTTACTTTCAGTTTTCAATTAAAACAGAAATTAGTTCATTGGGTAATTTACATCAGAATTTAGGAAAAATACTAAAGTGCGAAAGAATAAATATCATTGTAATCTACAGCAGTGCTACGCGGATTGGTACCGAGCCGCGAGTGTTAAGCTGCCGCGGCGAGTTTCCAGAAGAAAAAGAAACAATAGTATAGCAATATGCCACAAATGTGGTACCGTTCCGCCATATTTGATAGTTTAAGAAGCACTGATCTACAGTATGCTCTAGTTCTTAACTTATTTCAATCGCGGAACCCTTTCCTTCATTATATAAATTTGTGGAACCCTGACAATTTTTACTTACTTAATCGTTAACTTAAATATTGAGTTTGGGGGGGTATTAATTTTTTTAGGATTCACGTCGACAGTCAACTTATTGGCGTAATCACATGAACTATTTGGCCAACTTTCTTAACCCTTTTAGTGCAACTGGTTACTCCGGCCAACCACATATCTAGAAATTCTGAAGTTCTTACTGGTTTTTGGTAACAAATATAGTGCAAGATATATTGCCTTAATTCGGAATTAAGTGTTTGTACAGTTTTCAAATTGTTTGCATCTTCCTGAAAATCATTTTTAGTAAATAATTTTTATCAATAAAAACGTATTTAGAAATTGATTCTTAAAATCCTCAAAAGGTTAAAATTGTAATCTACGCGTTCATCAGGCTGAAAATATCTGTATATTTTGGATATGATGCGTATGTTTTAATATACTGCTTTTCAGTCGCGATTAACGTACGTCATTCATTGTGGTATAAGTTCTTCAGCCAACAGAATTTTTGTTACTCCAAAAACGTGCTGTACCAATTTTAAACAATGTTTCTCACAGGTTCTGTTGCCGAGAGCTCTTTCGGAATTGTAACATTATGACAATTTATAGTTTGTTCATATATGTCTGGTATAGAAAGAAAATTCTGAATATGTAACCGTAAGCTCGAAGCATGATTACAATGCTCGCTCTGGTGGCAACATCAGATTGCACTGATTTAAAAAAAATACTCCAGTCTGTTCATGGCATAGTTTATGGTAAATAGGCCTGTTTTTATGACTCGCAGAGTCTCTAATTTTTTTTAAATAATTAAAATCAAGCATGATATTAAAAAAAATATTTTTGTTTTCGATGAGCACATATTTGTTTATATTTTTAGGGGGGTATGTTTTTTAGATGTTTTAGTATTTTTCCTATGTGCGGGTCAAAGAGTTGTATAAGCATGCCAAATTTCAACTCTCTAGGTTTAGCCGCTTGGCTACAATTTTTACCGAACAGACAGACAGACAGACAGACGACAAAATGACGGTATAAGGGTTTTTTGGTCATACCTACAAAACCCTAATTATAGGGAAATAATTCCATAAAAACATAATACTTAGAACTATCATAGTTCTAAGCATTATGTTTGTATGACGGCTGGTGAAGCATGTTTGAGAGGGCAATTGGTATGATCGGAAAAGCTCGTACTATATCGCTCAACAGTAGTATAGCAACAAAAAAGCACGAGCGTGTGCGATCATGCTGATTGCCCTTCCAAACATGCTTCACCGGCCGCCGCTGGAACTATGTATGTATTCATCCGACGAAAGTTTGGTTTGCAATATCGTGTTCAGAAAATCTTTCCTCGTTTTTGCCTGAAGCCTATATTTTATACTTTCAAACTTTTATAAACAAACTAAAAAGCATTCGGTCAGAGCGCCAGAGATGGGCTACTATTCACAGAGCTCAGACAGTTTGATAGTTACGGGACGTCGAGACGGAGAAAGGGAGATGAAGGTTGGCCGAGGCAACGGGCATTTCAGTTAGTGTTAAATAAATCATTAACATAAATAATAAGCGAGACATCAAGCTTTTTAAATAGCGTATTCCATAGTCTTCCAAATATTCATCCTATTGAAAAAATGCAACAATGAAGAGTTATGTTTTAAAATTATATTTCATATACAGGTAAATTTATGTTACTTTGCACAAAAGTGTCCATATTATTTTAGAGTAATGAACTTTTTTGTGTGTGTTTGGGGAGTAATTGTCAAATTAATTGAAGTAAAATATGCTCGTTTCATGAAAGTTCGTGTCGTAAGAAAATCAATTTTTATGTTATCGAACTAAATTATGATTGGTCTAAAGAATATAAATTGACTATAATTCACACAATGAGCAATCAAAGTAATTTTTCATCGTCTAGTATCAAACTAATTAAAGTTTTATATTAAGATTATTACAATTAACTTTTAAAATAAATTATAATATTAATTTATGAAAAATAATTTTATAAAAGCAGTTTCAAATTATTGTTCTATGTCAGAGTATTGTTCTATGTCAGAGATAGTTACAAAAAATACAAGAAAACTGTTCGTTAGCAGTCAAATGGTGCAAAAAAAAATGGACTCCACAAATTAAAAAATGTCATTCGTAGCACTCCATTCGTTAGTTAATTAGTTAAAATTGTTGGTACACAGCAACATTAGCTATTTGAAGCTATATGAGAAAGTGTATTAAAAACAATAAATAAATAAAATCTGCACATACTCAATAAAAGAAATTACACAAATAAATGAGGATAAAAGTCGGTTAGAAAAACTAAACAGACGCTGGTTGACAGTAAGAGGCTGTGAAGGGCCCCTTTAGTTACCATCGGATATTTTATATTTAGATAAATAATACTTTAAAATAAATTATAAATAATTGAGCTCTGCAGGCCCAGTTGGCCCATGGCTTGGTTTACGATTTTCCTCCATCCTTTTTTATCCTTCGTCTTCTCCTTCCAGTTGCTGATTTTGTATTTATTTATGTCCTTTAAAACTTCTGCCTTCCATCTCGTCCTTGGCCTACCTTGTCTCATTTTGCCTCCTATGGTACTTTGTAATATCTTCCTTGGTGTTCTATTACTGATCATTCGCATTATGTAAATTGCTTCTTATATAAAACAATAAATTCGATTCCCTCAGGACGAGTATCAGTCTATCCATGAGTACCTTGTCGTCACCTAACGCAACTGACAGGTCTTAGCATAGGCCTAACCTCTCCCTGACGTCCTCGAACTGTACACACTTGGTTAAAATGTGTAACACAGACAAATCTGTTTTAATTTAAATAATAACACAGAAAAAAGTTCAAATTTATTTAATCGAAAAGGAATGATATGTTATTTTAACTCGAAACCAGAAAACTTATATTGAGAGGGTATCGAAAAATTAGTACAACGTTGGGAAGCCGTAAAAATAATTATGTATTTCGTAATTATACGTAATAAAAATCTCTGGAAAGAAAAATATATTTTGTACTCTAAAATATTGGATTTCTTTCCGGTCACCCTAATATTTAGATGTTTAAATTACTTAATTATTGGTTTCGTTAAAACTAATTGAAAAATATCCTTTTCACGGTACTTTTGTAATTGTTTTTTATTTCGTTTGTTTTAATTTTATTTCACGTTTTAATTATTTTACATATCAGCGTATGTTTTGAACATGAGAGCAATCAGAGGCTGTCTGAATCAGAACATCAAGTTAAAATAATAATTAATTAATAATAATTATAGCCGAGATGAAGCGCAACGTTGCGTATATTGTTTTTGTCAGCTTATGTATTTTGCTAAATGTTACAATCTTTGCAGGTGACATATCGTATAATTCACTACAGCAGGGGTTCTACATAATTCCAAGAAATTAATATCGTAGATTTCTGATATTGAGGGATGTAATAAGAGTATTAAGACAACCTACGCGAGAATTGCGTAAACAGGGTTGGGTGGTTATAATAAGAAATGAGATTATAATAAGCCATTCTCTTTAGAATATTCATAATGAATTAATTTTAGAACTGCACTTTAGTAGTTCTTAGATTTTACATTCTATTTACAAAGAAAATACAATTACCAATAATTACGTCGATTTTCCGGATCTGAATTATCTATGGGATCGGATTAACCGTGGTCTTCTAAAAGTAGTAATATTTCTTAAGTCGGCTTTACACGTTTCAATTTATTGATCAATTTTTGTATCAATTAATTGACGAATTCATTGATAACGTTGGAAATAATACGAACACTTTACATGCATCAATTTATTTACCATTTTTTTTGAAAACTTTTACATTATCAACTGTTAAGTTACTACATATTCAATTTGTTGACATATTCTACAAAATGAAAATGTTTGAAAAAATCATCACAAAAACGTGCAAAATTACGAGCTATGACTTCATGGTTGTTAATTATTTTATTTCAAAACAAAAGAAAAACCTAGAAGATGGTAGGTTAGATCGTTTGTGGAACTGTCACATATGAAAATAAAACACTATACATTTCTTGTTTATGCTACAACTAAACAGTTGGTGTTGAGATTTCATTATTGCAACTAATAAAGTTTAAACTTTCAAGTAATTAAAGTTAAGTCAGCAAAACCAAAAATATAGAGCAACTATTGTTCTAATATACAAACATAATTAGGCTGAGGCTGTATAATAATGCGGTGACATCATGGCGTCAAGCTTATAAGATAAAATACTTATGCTGAAG
Organism: Liopterus haemorrhoidalis; assembly: GCA_963971575.1. Lineage (NCBI taxonomy): Eukaryota > Metazoa > Arthropoda > Insecta > Coleoptera > Dytiscidae > Liopterus > Liopterus haemorrhoidalis. The sequence goes on from OZ020614.1 coordinate 56,841,421, forward strand.
CAGTTCTGTTCTGGCTATGATTGAATAAATATATTTAAAGCCTATACATGAGTTTTATTTAACTATCTCCAAAAAACCCATATTCCAACAGTTAACTAAAACAATTACAAAATATTATATAGGTATTAAAAGTCATTATTTAGGCTACAAAGGCATAAATTCTACAAATAAACTACAAACGTAGATTTCGCTGCCACTGCCTACGCATATCTCGGTCTAAGTTTCCCTCTAGACGCGCCACTTTTGTCATTACGCATTCTGTTAGAAACTGAACTAACGATGAGACATACGGATGCACAAATCCAGGAGAAAATAATAAGATATACGAAATTTTTAGCATTATCGAGGTAAAACTGGAGACTGTTTTGTTTCCAGTCCGATGATTTACGTGTTGCCCCCCATTCAGTAACTAATTTCGAAAAACACAAACTATTTAATGAGTCACAGTTTGGTTTCCTCCCTAACTTATCGACAGGCGATGCAATTCTTAACTTAATTGCCGAAGCTACTAAAAGTTTAGAGGCTGGTGAATACTGTCTTTCGACTTTCCTAGAAAGCCTTTGACTGTGTTTCCCACCCTATCCTTTTAAATAAGTTGGAAAGATATGGTTTTGATGAAGGCAGTTGCGCTTTCGTAAAATCGTATCTCTCTAACAGAAAACAGTATGTAGCTATTAATAATATAAAATCTGATCCTCTTCCAGTAAATATCGGTGTTCCTCAGGGTTCCGTTCTAGGCCCGTTATTATTTATAATTTTTATTAATGATTTTCCCCTATCAATAAAGAGCAAAAACATTCTCTACGCTGATGATACTACATTAATTGTTAGATCTAATGACCTAGATAAAGCACTGTCTAGGAGTAACGAACTTCTAAGTCAAGCCAAAATGTGGTTTAATGCAAATAGACTATTACTAAATGAAAATAAAACTCAGCAGCTAGTAACAACCTTTAAACATCACAATTTCAACAACCCACTTTCCGTTAAATTCTTAGGTATCCATGTTGATCCCACTCTCCAATGGGATCAGCATGTAACCCATCTCTCCAATAAATTATGTAGTATCATATATCTATTTAGAAATTTAGCGAATTCGGTATCTGAACATGTTATGCGGATAGTTTACTTCTCACTTTTCCAGTCTCAGATCGCTTATGCACTATTAGCATGGGGCCATTCGCCCGCTGCAGAAAGAATTTTCTCCTTGCAACGCAGAGCGCTCAGAGTCATTGCTGGTTTATCATATAGAGCCGACTGCAGGTCATACTTCACAAAATTAAAAATCATGACTTTACCCTCACTATACATATATTATTGCCTCTTGCTAGCTTTTAAAAACTTAACCGAATGTGATACTTTTGAACAAATCCATAATTATAATACAAGAAATAAAAATAAGATTTATCCACCATTTTTAAGATTGACTAAATCTAAAAATAGCACTATTATTCTTATAAATTTATTAACGTATTGCCAGACTCCTTCAAATCCAATAGTTTTAACTCTTTTAAAAATACCATCAAAATTTTCCTTATCAACCATGCTTTTTACTCTATAAATGAATTTTTACAACATAAATTCTGAATTATTTTTATTGCTTTTAAAATTGTAGTTGATGCTATTTTGAATTATTTTGTCTAATTCTTTATTTTATTTTTATTTTCATTCCCTAATTACACAATTTCTACCAAACAAAATGTTTCATATTGTATATGTACATATTGTTTGCCATATTGTTTCCTGTACATTCTATTAAATATTACATTCACGATTGTACTGACTGACTTAAAACAAATATTATTGTAATTTTGTCAATAAACAATTATTATTATTACTAATAGGTCTGTTCGTAGAGCCATTTCTAATGGTTTATTATTGTCAGACGCAAGCGCAGAGTTCATGGAGTGCGTTAAAATATCTCTGCGCTTGCGACTGACGATAATAAATTGTTAAAAACGGCTCTACAATCAGCTATTGTCAGTATAGTTTATAGTAATAGTTGCGAACTAAAATGTGAGCAGCTCGTAAGCTCATTGCACATTGCAACTCTTAAATAAAAGAATTGAAAAGCGCCAATTTTTTATGTATACTGTTTTATCTGTTGACAATTACGTAAATTCCTAACATATAGTATTTTTGTTTTATTCTTTGGCTTGTATGTTGTAACATTTAGAATTATTACGTATTTTTATTAGCATTCTAAAACTAAACAATTATGAATATAGCTTAAAATTACCTATTATCTTGTACAAATGCTTTAATAGTTTCACGTGCTTCTAGCTTCCTTATATTTTAAATACATAACAAAAGTATTTATGTTTTTGTTTGTTTCACTGTTTTGTTTTTTTTTTTTTTTATGAAATATTACATATATTTTCTACTTTTCTTATCGGTTACTTGTTTTATTTATTATGAGGATTTTATGAGTATCGGACTTTTATGTAAGACTGGTATTAAAGATAGTAAGAGGGACTTATTGCACTTTTTGAAAATAAGTAAAATGGACGTCAATTGTTAATAAACATGTGCATATTATACCTAAGGGAACCACGTTTGGAGTACCACAAGGCGCCATAGATTTTTTTTTTTTGAGAAAAGAAAAACATGTTAAAAAAAGCGATTTTTTTAAAATATAATATTAACAAATAATGTTGTATACATAAAGTAAGCTTATGTATATAGCTTGTTAAAAATTAACACGGCACCATAATTAACTCTGTTTTTATTCGATTTCGTTTAAATGGACAAACTAGTATTATTTTTTACACAAAGGACGATGGTGAAAACACCAAAACAATAAAGCATCAGATTTCCGCGTTATTCACAAAAACATTTATTTTTTATTTTTTTTTCTTTAATGAAGGTCTGTATATTTTTGGATATTTTGAAATAATAACTTATTCTGAACAAAAAAATGTTCTATTCACTATTATCCCAAATTGGTATTTAAAGAATTTATTTTAATTTAGTAAAGTGTACTCCCATTAGAAAATCAAGATTGCATTACTAATAGTATGTACCGTATATACCAGATTTTAACCAATAATACAATTTTTCGCCCAGAAAATACAAAATTTCTGAAAAAAATATTATTTATGGAACGCGGTTACTGAAATATGATTACCAACCAAAACAACCAAGATCTAATCCTGGTTTTTCTCGGTTTATTACCCCCTCCCCCCATTTTTTTATGACATCCTTTTCAATCGACGATGAATCAGTTACACGTATCTCGTTAAATAAATATTGGTGATACATATTTACATATACATATGTAATGTGCAAAACACCGCAGAATATTGAGTTTATGGTTTAAACAGAACTGTCATTTGAATAAAGTGTCTTTAAATAATCAACTAGCAACAAAAATAATTACTAATCGCCATCAAATATATGGTTACTTTCTTATATTTACGGTACATAGTATTACACTAGGCGTGGACATATTTTCAGTCGCACGATTATTTAGTCTAAACTAGAACACACGGTTTTCAGTAGGAGTGAGTCTAGATGCAACTAAATAATCGCAGCGAGTAAAATACGAAAACAGCCCTATTTTTCGAGCAACACGATATTGCGAATTAAAATGAGTCACATGGACAGGCACGAACCTACGTCCATTACAGCTGTTTAGTCGCATCTCCTTCCTTGCCAGGGAACTACAATCCCAGTGCTTCTTTAATCTAATCTTTTGTTTAAGTTGTAAGATGTCGGATAGCGAATCAGTGCCGATTATTCACCATCACAGAGTGTTTTTGACACGGAAAAATTAATAGTAAAAATGGAAAAACTGCCCGTTTATTCTAATGTTTTAAATTATTGGAATACATTATTCAAAAAAGATGTGTGTGTTTTTTCATGTTGTGCTCTTGTATCTAATTATTGGTCCAATTATTTAATATAATTCATTAAAGTTACTAATGTTGAAAAAAAAATTGAGTAATTTATCAAAACATTATGAATGTTATAAAATTGCCCCTTGAGGTACCTCTGACTGGTAAGAGGATGTACCAACATTGATGTCTACGCTTTTTAATTTTTCGTAACCGCAACAAGAGAGCTACAACACGTTTTTCTTGAAACTCCATTTTGGATTTAATAAAATTGAAAATTGAAAGTGAAAAAGTTGCGACTAATTATCCGCAAGTGGACGCACCATAATATTCTGTTGCCACCGCGATTTTTTTTATCGCAGCGGCAGCGACTAAAAATCTTAAGTGGTAGCCTTGCCTAACTCTGTCCGACACAGAACTCTTCTATATATTGAACAAAAAGGCATTATTCTTAAACATTTGCTCTAATTTTCTTAATTTGTTTTGTTTCCTAATATTTTTTATAATAAAATGAATAATAATTAAGTTAGGTTTTCATTAAATAGTTTTTTTATAAAGTATTACAAAGCCAGCTCTATTTCACTGTTGCAAGGGTCGGCAACTGGCGGCCCGTGGAACGAATGTGGCCCGCCGAACGATTTTATGCGGCCCACCAATAAGAAAATATAATGTTTACCTTTTTATATCCAGCGTAGCAACCACATTACTGCCGGGCTACTTAGGCTTCTTACACACTAGGCGTATTTATGTCGAAGTAAATACGTGTAAACCGTCATAAACTCGGCGTATTTCAGAACTTAAGATCGTAAAATATATAAATTATAAAAGCACGTATGGGCCGCCAACATTTTTTACTTATTGCTGGCCACAACGCAGAAAGATTGCCGATTTTTGCTTTAATTCGTTACAGTGTATTAAATTACAATTTTTGGATAATGTTGAATAGATTTTTTGTTCAGAATAAGTTAATATTTTAAAATATCCAGGGTATCAATATACTATCCCGTTCGGTAAAGTCGGACAGTACAATTTAATGGTTTTTATTTTCCTGCCTACTTTTCTATAATTTTTTTTATTTAAAAATTCCGAGTTTCTTTTATTAAATTGTTTTTTTAAATATAATCTGTTACTTATTTACAAAATGAAACAAATAAAAATAATAATGACGTTAGTTTATGATTTACATTTATCCAGTGTGTTGTTTTATGAATTATAAACCAAATTTTTATTTTTATTCTCATGTTGATGTCATTACTTCATTACCAACTGAAAAAGAAAATAAACCTCTATCTTGCAAGTTTATTTACGTTTTGTATTTATATATAATTCTCTAATTAGTGTTTAATTACAGATTGTTCCTTTTAGTTTATATTTTATAAATGAAATTCTAAACCCTTAGCAGGTGTATTGAATAAAAACTTTGTTCTTGGATAGATCAACATCAGTAATAATTTATGTTAATTTAATGTAAGGTATAGTTTAAATGATATATAATACAGATAACATTAATTCAACTTTTAATAAACAAATTATACTATTATTTTTAATACACCTGTGCACTAGATGTTGCAACTGAATTGATATACGTGTATGTCAAATTCTTGAGCAGGCGGTAAGGGCTTCGTCTAACTTCGTAACTGTCTCGTTTATGTTCGTTCCAAAAACAATCGTCCACATTTTTGTGCCGAAGGTGTTGGTAACTAAAACATTTCGGGAAAATTGTCACCTTATGTTTTCAGAGAAAAGAAAAAAACAGATTATACATGTGTGTTTTTTATTGGGCTCAAAAAGTTGAATGGCGCTCTACTTGACCTTGTAATAGTATTTCTATTACTGTGACATTTAGATTATTTCCTTTATATTTGAAATTGCAAATAAATTCAAATTGAATATGTATTTTTCTTAAAACATTCTTATCTTTTTTTTTTATTTGTGCATAGAAAAATATGAATGTTTAATAAATTGCACTATATGTTTATTAATGTTATTTTAAATGAAATGCGCAATTTTGATTATCTTCATTAATACGAACATTGTCTAGAGTGTGAAATGTATAACTGGTTTCCTTTTATTTGTTCAGGAATTTTTTCCATAAAACGGAATTTCGCATCAAATTTATATTCATTAAATATTAAACCATATTCATTTCAGGATAAATATTCATTCACATTGGTTTCGCTAAAACCCCATTTAGACATCCATATTAAGGCTAATCTATGTTTTAATTATTTTTAAAATAATTAGAACACAACAGCGTTCAGATTTACCAGTTAAATTAGTGTAAATTAATCAGAAATGAAGATATATAACTTCACTTTCTGCACGATATTATCTAAATCGTAGTTTTGGAAAATAGTTTCAGGCTTTTCATGTCAGTGTCGCTTTGTTTTTTAAAATTATAGTCAATTTTAAGTTGCAAAGGCAACAATTCCGCGCATATACTTATCACTACATAAGCTGTCAAAATTAACGTTTACAGCCGGTGTCAGTGGCAAATTAAGTGGCTTGCGGGCCCAGGGCGGTAAAATTAAAATGGGCCCTCTATTATTTTAAATAGAATGGAAATATTTGTATATAGGCTTCGACAGGCCCCCGGCTTCGTGGGCCCCTGGCGGCCGCCCAATCCGCCCACCGCTTAATTCGCCTCTGGCCGGTGTATATGCCTTGAAAAACCATAAAAACATAAAAGTGCATGGTTGTAATGTACTCGGTTTACTCTAAATTACTATTAAATGAACCAATCATTTGTCCATTTAGTAGTTCTTAACTGAAATAAATGAGATATACATAAAATCAGCTGAATTGTTAACCCGCCGGCACACCGCTCTCTCGTTTAACGATCAGACTGACCAACGTAGCGTCTACCAATACATCAAATTAATTTATTTACTATGATGTTCTTTCTGTGATTACTTCTGATCTATAAACAATAGGTGCATGGGTCAAAGGGTTTTTTTTTCTGTTATTAAATACTCTTGCCTTTAAAACAAAAATTTTTCATAAATCTTTAAAGGTAACGTCGATATTCCACAGTAAACTGAGCGTTTTACTTTTCGCCGAAAGTGAAAACTTATAAATGATAATTGTGAATTATCTATTGACCTGGGATATATGCTCTGGCGGACTTTTTTGTACTAATATTAAATCTTAAAAGTCTACTGATTTCCCGTATTTCTTCGCTAAATTAAAATTAAAAGATATATTAACATTATTTTTTAGTTTTGCAATCCTTCTTGGCATGAAGACAAATTCCATATTTTGTTCTACACTTAATTTTGCACTGAATAAAATACATTTCCGTGAGTCGAATTTTTATCCATTATGCAATAATAAATACCTATCTACTGCTTAAATGTTAAGTTTACTCCCTAAAGCCCCTTAGTAGTTATAATAATGCTATTTAACCAAATAAAGTAGTGAAAGTTGTTAATAATTAATCAAACGGACATGAATTATATTGTTTAGAAAAATTAGTTAATCAGAAACAACAAATTTCCCATTTTTCAATTGCTTGTCAATATGAATTGATTCAAATTCCACTTTCTTATTATTTATTAACTTTAACAGTTGCTATTTTAATTATACTACTATTTGATTGTATTGACAAATCGGCATAAGAATGTCACGCCATGCAGGATAAACAAATAATTAAAAATAATATTTCTATGATTTAATGTTGGAAAACGACCAATTAAAATTTTTGGCACACTGCGAAAATTCTTAGCGGGTTTTCAGTAAAGTTTTTTGCCTTTATTTCTGCCTGATTTTTTACTTTTAATTGCACATATAAAACCGTTTTGGAAACAATGAAACCAGTTATGTTTAAAATCTATTTTCTAAATGTCATAATTTGACGTTTCTATATGTAATATATTCATTATTTATGGCTATATGTGACTATTTTCTGACTATTTCTGACCTAAGTTAAGTCATAAAATCGATACTGCATATACATTTCTTCCAACATAATGTGCACTTAATTTCGGCAGTAAAAAGTATTTATAGAATTATAATTTATTCTTGCGACAGTTACACTACTTAAAGAATCTTATAGTTTTGCATTTTGGTTAAAAATAAAATTTTGGCACGTTCTGCTATAACAAAATTTGTATTATTTTTATTAGTTTCTAATCAAATTTATAGAAAAGAAATTTTACAAGGTATTTGTAGTATTATTTCATATATAATAATCTAGTGTTAAAAGTTTCCAGGTTATTTGTATACCATACTTTTAGATGCTCTGTCATCCGATCTTTTGCGAGGTCTATGGCCATTTTCTCCTTTTTAGGGTTTTGTAGGTATGGCCAAAAAACTCTTTTATCGTCACACATGTGTCCGTATATCTGTCTGTACGGTAGAAATTGAAATTTGGCATGCTTGTACAACTCTTTGACCCACATAAAGGAAAACTATAGAGTTCAGAAAAACGCATCCCGGAAAAAATATAAACGAATACGTATTCAACGAAAAAATAAATATTTTTAAGAATTTTAAATCGAGTATCAAATGAAACTTCTCAATGCGTGGTTAAGCAAACAATTTTTTAGAAAAATCAATTTTATTTACGCGATATTCGCCAAAATGTGAAAACTTTTTTCCTCCACCCTATTTCTCAGAGGGGTTGATCTAAAAATCTGATTTTTTTAAATGATGTACATAGATGAGAACAATAATTTTGGATCCAATTAGTTTTTGAAAAACTATCGTATTTATTGTGTCGTTGAAAAAAGATTCTTATTTAAAAAAATATATATTGTGGTACCAAATGAAGGTTCTTAAGACATAGATTAAGAAACTAGAAGTATATTGATGGATGTAGAGGTTACCTCTTGATGGAACATTTTGAATAATACAGAAAATATCTATTTCATTCTTCTGATGATGGCCTAACAAGCCGAAATATATTTATTAAGTATTTAATAAATTAATTTTGTGGAATTTTAACTAAGTGTGTTTTGAGTTTTTTTCTGTATTAAACAAAAAGTAGTTTTTTGACTCGATTTTTGAAAAAAATGTGCTGAAAAACTCTTTTCCCGCCCCCTATAACCCAGGGGGTAATCTAAAAATCTGAAAACGTTTTGAGTAATGCACATTAATGTGAACCGGAATAGTTCAACAGGTATTTTTGATTTGATAATTATTTATAAAGTTAACAAAATTTCGGCAACATCCTGCTTACAATATTTATCTAACAGACTGGAGAACTGGTTCTTGTTACGAGTGGATCTCATAATTAAATATGCTAGTAAGTCTCTAGGTGGAAGTATGTAGTTAATTCTTTCAAATGTTTTCGAAATTTATGATTTTTAAAATGTACCTATGATTTGTTATCACTTACTAAATACCTACAAAGCCTTGAAATGTGTGCAAATTCACACTTCACATAAATTTTTTGTTTTTGAATGTTACAAAAATTGAACGGAAGCCGAACTTATGTACCGAGAAAACCAGATTTTTTTAAAACAAACTACGTATTTAACAACGGATATTGCAGGTATCAATTTCTGGTGGGTAAGGTGCAAAAAGGTTGTCTTACTGCCTGCAGGCTTTTTGTCTTCTAAAGAGGTATTTGAACGAGTAAAAATTAACTTTTGTACAAAGCATTTTTATACAGTTTATTTATTTTACAACCCAGACACCAAGTATGAGTAATACATAGATTAAATAAATAAGTGAAAAAATTACATTGATAGTAATACATGTAACGTTGACATCTTAAGGCTCATTTAGACATTCAAATTAAGCTCTAATGTTTTTTTTTTTTACTTTAAATCATTCAACTTATTTGTGTATTGGAAAACTCTGGAAGCGTTCTGTGTAACAAATTAGTACGCGGGTTTAATATACTCGGTTATAAAAATGTTATGTATCACGAATTTATGTTGAACGACCGTTCGGACTTACGACCAGCTCTCTAGCGCTGAGATGCACTGAACTGGTCAAATTTTCTGTAGCAATCTCTTCATAAACTGACCACGTTTAAGAATAAAACAAAGCATAAACGTCAAATTCACTAAATAATTCCGGTTGCTAAAGGATTCCATGACTAAAATGTTAATATGCATGTCTTTTTTAGGGTTTTGTAGGTATGACCACCAAAAAAACCCTATAACGTCACTCATATGTCTGTCTGTACGGTAGAAATTGTAGCCGGCTTAACGTAGAAAGTTGAAATTTTGCATGCTTATACCACTCTTTGACCCACATATAGGAAAAATACTGAGAGTTCAAAAAAAAAACACATCTCGAGATAAATATAAATAAATATGTATTTAATAAAAAAATATTTAAAAAAGAAATTATTGTGTGGTATCAAAAGAAAGCTCTTAAGACGTAGATAAAGAAACTATAAGTAGTTTTTTAAAATTCGTTTCTTTTAACACGATTTTAGCCAAACATGTGCTTAAATAGTTTCTCCCGCCCCCTTTTAGGCAAAAGGGTTAAACTAAAAATTTGAAAAAATTACAGGTAATGTACATTTATTTGAGCCGGAAACGTACGAGAGCAATTTTTGAACAGATTGTGTTTTTTGACAAAATTAATAATTTTTTTAATTCATGGCTGAATTATGGCTAATAATTTTAGGGACTTTTTCTATTAAAAAAAATAAATAAAATAAAAATATTAAAAAAATAATAATAATTTGTTTAAATAGTTGCGACCGAGTTACACACCACACTACACTCAACACTTCGGTTCAGGAGTGTTCAGTTATTTTATTATACTATTATACACTGTGAATTAATTATTTTTTAATTACATTAGATACTTGTTTTTAAAGTATCAAAGAGGAATAAATCATTTGTAGTAATAAAATACTTATAAAACAAATAACACATTGTTAATAGTAAGAAATACGTTTTTGAAATTGAAAAAAAAAATTAAGCCATTTATCAATATATTTCTTATTAATTTAATGAAGACTTGAATACGGAGCAAATGCAGAAAAACACGCTGGGATTTTTGGCGAATTATTTAAATATTATTTAAGAAAATTAAATGGAATCTATTAGTTCTCAAATAACGAATAAAAGTGATTATCAAAACACTTTTTTTGATGTGATTATAGACCAGTACCTATTCCTAGACATCCAGTATTATGCTGCATCTTACATTTATTGAATACCTACAAAACCCTGAAATGTGTGAAAAATCACACTTAACATCAATTTTTTATGAATAAACTTTAATTTTTATTGTACATCATTTTTATATTTTTTGCTAATTGTTATATTTTTATATTTTATATATTTATATTTTTGTTGTGTAATTCGTTTCGGTCTCTATTGTATCTCTATTCAGAATAAACAAAAACGATAAAGCTCCTCGCTTATCGACCTGTTCGCTTAACGACCTAGTCGTAGAAACGAAACTCGTTCGTTAACTGAGGAGTATTTGTATTTTATTTAAGAACTACTAAATGGATCACTTAATAAAAGCATTAATTTTGACAGTTGTGTTTTTAATATTATGTGATTATGGAAAGATTTGCGCGGAATTGTTGCCCTTACAACTTTGACTATATTAAAAAACTACAAATATATGTAGACAAACAGGATGGAGAGTAAAACCACAATTGGGATAAGCTCTTGCAGAAAATGACATTACACATCTCAATTTATGTTTAATTTACACTAATTTAACTGATAAATCGTATACATTTGGACGGTTTTGTGTAATTTAATTATTTTAAAAATAATTAAAAAAATTGCTTTAATATGTAAGTCTAAACCAAAATGTAAATTGCTAGTACAGAGTTTCTAAATCCAAAATCAACACCTATATTATTTATTGGTATAATTAAAAATTATCTATAGCTTTTTAGTACTAAATATAGCGTGACAATTTCTTCTTATTAAACAATAATTGCAAGTAATTGCATTACAAAATTAATAAAACCATATAGAATCATATTTTCTGGGAATTAAGAAAATTTTCCATAACTTTTGAATCTATATTTCAATAATTTGCGATTCTTTATCACTGACTATGAACACGAGTGCACGAGTATGTTATATTTATTTCTTTTTCTGCTGTTGGCAAATACAAAACTTTTCGTTTATATTCGTAAATAATCGTTTAAGATCGGAAAACATGCTTGGCTACACTTGAATATAACCTTGTATATATTTTACTATAGATCATTGCGATAATGTAAGATATGTGTGGGTGAGATTCGACTAAATTAAATTTTATATACAAAATTAAGCTACGTTATGTACTAAAATTGTATAAAATTTTTAAGGGAAGGGTTGTTTTATGAATATATTTTATTATATTTGCTTTTTGTTAATTAACAGATGGTATAATTAACTTAATTTATGTTGTCTTATCTTTCGTTACGTAACAGTATATTTAACCTTAAGGATATATTCAATTAAACTTATGTTAAACATTGATATACTAATTATTCACATTTAAAACATATTCTACATACAAATGCGACGCATTTTTATGGTGTTTTTTTTCTTTTTGCCCAAAATATTAGAGCTTTAATATAAGCTGGGGTGTCCTACCCTAGTGTAGCGGCAATTCACCCTGCCTTATATTCAATTAGCAAATAGAGCACATAGTTTAGGCACAAAATCAATATAATATATTCATTAATATACCTCCTGTAGTTTAACAAATGACGCTATGCTCTTCCTCATTTATAGTTAATAAAAAACGGATGTGGAGTGTGAATTTTCACACATTTCAGTGTTTTGTAGGTATCGAGTAAGTGACAATAAATTTTAATATTAAAAATCATAAAATTCGTTTCTTTTGAAAGAATAATACACGTGTTTTCATTTAGAGTATAAGAAAAGTAGTCATTTGTTGAGATGTTATTAAAAGAGATTCTGTTCAGCGGTGAGTTAAATGCCGAGCTAGTTCTATTGAAACATAACTAAAAGAAATAAGTATTTGTTGTGATGTTGTTAAGGGATGCGTAAACATAAATGATCTAATAGTGGTGTTCAATCGACAGTATCATTTATTATGTTATTTTTCACTTCGCTGTTATTTAATAATAATTATTATTATTATTATTTATTGGTCCAGTAGATCATATACATAATATTGGACAAGGCAATTTTTAAAATACAATCAGTACATTAAAATAAAAATTATTATTACAGTCAATAATGAAATTAAAATGTCGTTAAAAATAAAGTAAAATTTGATACATTTGTTAAATATATATATGTATACATATAGTCATATTAAAATATCTTATTTTCTACTTTCGTAAGAGATACTCATTTAGATTATAATAACATTTTTCTACTAAAAAGTCAGCCAACGTTTTTTTTAAATATTGAATTAGTTTTACAATCTTTTATGTATTTTGGCAGTTCATTATACATTCCTCTCGATAACAGTTGTATTGTTAGCCGTTTTGGCGTATCTGACTAAAGGTATTTCTAAAATATTTTTATTTCTTGTATGTACGTCTAGTCGTCTTTCAAAATCTGACAAGTTTTGTCTTACATACAGGCAAGCTTGATAAATATTTGAGGTCCGCACGGGCCTATTTTGGACCACCTTTACCCGGCCCAGCCCGTTATGTTTCCAGTCCGGCCCGGCCCGAGTCCGAAAATATTAATAGAATTATTGCATGTACCCGGCCCGAACCCGACAAAATTTTAAATTCAGCCCGAATAAACCTCGATAAAAAAATATTATGATAAAATTATTACAAATTGCTTACAATTTGTAATAATTACAAAACTAGAAATTTAAAAAAATATATATTTTTTAACGAAGGTTTAAAAATATATTATTTAAAGGTATTATTGTTCTTATCCGGCCCAAGCCCGAATATAATACATGTCAGTCGACCCGACCCGGCCCTCGGGCCGGGTCGGGCCTGGGCCCACGGGCCAAGCCCGAGCCCGAATATAATACATGTCAGTCGGGCCGACCGAGCCGGGTCGTTAACATGACAATCCGAGCTGTGATTGTACATAATATCATAACTTGCAGACGAACTACTTATTTTACGCATGACACATAACAATAGTGAGGAGTTTTAATCAAAAATTAAGTAAACTTGGTGGTAAAGAGAGTGAAAATTGTCATAAAAATTTGTAATGCTTAAATTAATTTAATTTTGGGGGAGCTGCAGCTCTGCAGGTCTGATGTACGAGCCACCACTGCATATAAGAGACGTTGTAAGGTTTTTTTTTTGTTAAAAATTGGCGTTACAATTTACATGCATTTGTATCAATAAGATATGTAATAAAGTCCATTTACCGTAACTATGAAATGACGTCACAGTTGAAAAACTCACTTGTTGCCAATTCGTAAACTGTCAAAAAAAGTTAGGTTATATCGAACAACCAGGTTGACACCTAAATGTCAACCTGACAAATAACGATTGAACACTCCAATTTCAAACTGGCAACATAGAAAAAAAGGACCAAAATTAAATAAATAAATGTACTAACTGAGTTATGGATTGATGTTGATTAAAACATATCATAACGTTGGTACTTAAAATAACCAAGTGTGACGTCATCTCATATTTATTGTGAATGGAGTTTAAATTGTTTTCATTTTAATATAGTATTTTTTTCCAATCTGGAAATGAAATACATCGGTTCCGTTTTCAAATCCTGCCTTAACTTTATCCCTACTAAAATTATTGTCAAAAGAAAAATAAATGCATATAAACAAAATATGATGTAATATTTTGATTAAAATATGTTTTGTTTATATACTGTTGAGATAACCTAAGCATCTGAGGTAACCTGCTTTGTTTTATTATTATTTTTTGTATATAATGTTCAATAATTATATCAATAACAGTAACGTCTAGAGGTATTCGAAATCCATACGCCTTTATTTCGGCTTGATACACACCTTACAAATTTCGTGTGTAAAATATTCCATTCTAGGTCTAGCTGTCTTCACAATTTCTACCGTACAGACAGACGGTATAAGTTTTTTTTTTGTTATATCTACAAAACCCTAAAAATTAAAGCCAAGAAGTTGATAAGTATTATTTAGCTTCTCTACTTTTAAAACTAATTTTAAATTATATTCAAGTTTTATTGTACCACTTGTTAAATTGTTTTAAAACTCGTCTATCTGCTGAAAAATATCTGAATTTTGTAGTGGGCAGTACCTGTTTTATACTTGTGAAATGTAACGTAAAACGCGACGATTATTTGTAACATTGTGTTACTATAAAGTAGTATAATTATATTCGTAATAAAAATACAAATTCCGTAAATTCTAGTTTTTACTAGAAACATAAAATAAATAATGAAAGGTTTGATTGGATTAACTTATCGTAAGTTTGATTTATTAATAGCTCATTATTGAAGCTCGGGAACAAAAAAGAAAACAATTTTCACAGTATATAATTTTATAAAATATTTATTAGTTCAAAAATTTAACGTGTTGCAATATGGGAGGTATAGTTTGAACAGAATTAAATTAAATGACTTATTCAAATGATACTAATGACTAAAACCTGGGAGAGAATAAAACCCCATTAAAACTAACAGACTTTAAGTAACTGAGAAAAATACAGGGTTCGATTTCAATTTAGGATAATATTTCTTAACTTACATTGTGCCTTTAGTAGTTTCTTAACAAAATATGTATGTTAAAATAAAAATATAATAAACGAACTATATTTAAAAATAATATTTTTTAGTTTTAATAAGTTTTATTTAACAATTTTTCTTTTACTATTCGTACTGATTTTTATAGTTAACTTTAAAGTACTAAAGTATCCATTTAAATAACATTAGATCAAATAGATAACGGGCCTTTAAAAATGATTACGAAAACGGCACGTAATTGCATATTAATTGAAAATACATATGTATAAAGAAATTTTCAAAAAATTAAGAAATTTATAATAATAGTAATAATTATTTTATTTAACTTGCAGGTAATCTTTTACATAACAGTTTTAAACTGAACAAAAAATGAAATGTAATTGATTATAATAAATAATACACTAAATTAAAATAAAATATGGTAACAATAAATGCTAATTATCTAAATATTATAAATCGCTTCTTATCTGTTGCCACGGTTGCGTTCCAGGAGAGAGAAGACAAATTTTAACAAAATTAAATTATAATCAGTGACTCACTAAACATTATATTTTTTTAAGTAGTTTTTTAAAAGCACAATGCGTTTAATGTCGAGAAAATTTTACATTTCTCGAGAAATGAAAAATGAGAATTATAACTTTTTCTCGAGAAATTCTGGAGAAAGAATTCTCGAGAAGAAACACTAGATATCCCTCATTCTATCTGTTATTTCTAGTGTCACATGTTGTCCTTCCGACCTCTCTTATTGAGTAGACAAAGTAGTAGTGCAAAAGTAGTACTAATCCCTATTATTACTAATTATTATGTGCACTGAGTCAAGTCATTTCATTTAATTCGTGTTGAATTATAAAAATGACGCCTTGATAAACACCGCAAACTGCATTTGATTGGTTAACTTGAGGGTGTCATTTTTCTTATTATCCACTCGACCCTCAAACATATTATCATCAAGGCCGGATATTTCATTTTGAATTCTTTGCCGGAAATCTTAATCAATTTAGCACATAAAGTATCTTGCAAATATTTAAGATTAACCCTTACAACAATCTTAATATGTGTGAATAAATTTTTCCTAATTGATCACACGGGAAAAATGAACCCTAGTATACTTACTCGTGATTTCAAGAGCTCTTAAAGTGACGTTTTTATTTTGAAAATTATAGTGTAAATTATTTCATTGCACGGAAGAGACGGCTGGAGATGCAATTTTTGCATTGACTACAAAATTACTTAGTTCGTAATTCCCTCGAATTTTTTTTATAGCTGCGCGCTGCAGAATTGCACCTGAGTAAAAAATAAACGAGTAAATTTGTGGAAAACGGTGTTGGTGACCTAAAGAGCTGTCAGCGTGGTGCGCGCATAGCAAATTTACCTGTGCAGTGTTACAAAAATCAGTACGGGGCCGCGCACTCCCGCATCTTAGAGGGAGCTAAGTTCTTAAGGCCCATTTAAACATCAAAATTAAGCCTAATCGGTTTTAATTTTTTTGGTTTATGTGTGCTTACTATAATGCCCTTAAAAAACATGGAAATGTTTTGTCTAACAAATTAGTATGCAGTTTTAATATTTTTATATTTCAAGAATGTATGTACATATATCGCATATGATTAATATTGTGTTGACCGCTCCATTGCAATATTTCACTGTCCGCTTACCAATTATGGAGAACTAGACTAAATCCGTAAACGTAAGTAATACATACATATGTAACATTATTCAATATATTCATTTGTTATCGAACACGGAAACACAATTTTAATATAATTGTTAATAAATACAGAATCAAAAATTTAGATACTGATTTTATACTAAACAAATGTTAAGCAGTAGATATTTGGCATGCTTGTAAAATTCTTTGACCCACATATAGGAAAACTATCGAGAGTTCAAAAAACAACACGTCGCGGGAAAAGTATAAACAAAAAATATGTAATCAACAAAAAATTTATATTTTTAAAAAAATCTCTTAATGTGTAACAAATTTTTATCTTTGAGAAATCAAAGTTTTTATGTGATTTCACGAAAAATGTGTCTAAAACTTTTAGTCCAAACAGTCAATCTAAAAATCTGAAAAAATCTCAATAATGTAAATTGGAACCGAAATAGTTCAACAGGAATTTTTGATCATATTATTTTTTCGAAAAATATACGATAGTTATCGATTTTTTTGTGTTGTTGAAAAAAATAATTATGTTTTTTAATTTTTGTGTTATCAAAAGAAAGCTCTTAAGACGTAGATTAAGGAACAAAATGTAGTTTTTTAAAAAGGCTATTTTTTAACGCGATTTTTGGTAAAAATGTGCTAAAGATTCTGTCCCGCACCCTATAACCTAGGGAAGTTAATCCAAAAATCTGAAAAAATTGTGAGTAATGCATATTAATATGAACCAGAATAGTCTAACAGGAATTTTTCATTAGATTATATATTTTGATATTCCAATTTTTTGTGTTTTTGACAAAATTGATTAGGTTTTTTAGTTCATTGCTTAATTATGACTATTAATGTTATGGTATTTTTGTATTACGGCTAAGGTAGTGTACGTCTTTTTTTTTAATTAAAAATATAACAAAAAATATTTAACATCTGAGAATCGAGTTTGTACGACATAATACGTTATATAATGCAAGTTGCGTAGCGTTCATGTGTGAACATATACGGCTTGTATATTTTAACCTATTATTTAAATTATTTTAGTTTTTAATTTTTAAGATATAAAAGAAAAAAGGAATCGTTTATAGTAGTGAAATATTTAAAAATCAAATAACACATTGTTGATAGTGAGAAATATGTTTCTGAAATTGAAGAAAATTAAGCCATTTATTAATATATTTCTTATTAATTTAATGAAGACTTACATACAAAGCAAATACCAGAAAAAAGCCTGTGATTTTTTAATTTAAATTTTTGAATTTTATTGTGATGAAAGTTATTTAAATTTAGTTTAAATAAAAATAAATGAGAGTTCTTAGTACACAAATTAAGGAATAAAAGTGAAAAACTGTTGATTTTGATGTTTGTTGGCTTCTTACACTTATTATATACCAACAAAACCCTGAAATGTGTGAAAATTTAAACTTCGCATTAATTTTTTAAATTTAATTATCACATACATACTTTTTTAGATCTCAGAAACTAGCTCAACAGTACACATGCTTCTACTTTTTTATTTTCGATTAAATTATTCTTATTGTATAAACATGTGGTGAATATATTATTTGTAACTTTTATTAAGTTAGTTTAGAATATGTAACATCTATATATTCTTAAAATCTATTCTCGTACGTTTTTACTGCTAGTGTGAATTGTCCAGTAACTTAAAAGTGTCTGCCTACGCAAATGCCTCAAATAAGAATCTCGCCTTCAAATATATTATTTTGCTATGTTCAGTTACCTCAATTCCTTATCTTAAATATGGATTTTTCTACTTTTATTGTTTTGTTTTGTACAATGTATTAATAAAATAAAGTAGTTGGAAAACTTGAAGTATTTCAAAAACAAAGGAATTAATGGGGTTGTTTTCAAATTTATTGCATTTTTATATTAAATATTTGTGTTTCATTCTGTAGTATATTTATTTTATGAGTTTGCTTTGAACACAGCTAAACCCTTTAAATGAAAATACATGCAAATGGAAAACAGATAGGGTTTTTAAAATTTATTGTCGCTCGATATTAAATTAAAAATTTACGAAAATTGTTGCCCCTATTAATTGTACATAGTTATATCGAATTTTGATTTTATATAGTGAAGCATAAAAATTAAATTATCAACTACATATTTTGAACTTAACTGAGTTACGCAAAAATTGAATTAGGACAGGCCTGTGTTAGTGCATTTTGCCGAAGGGATACGATGTTGTACGATTGGAAACTTCGATACTATCATTTTAAATGTTATTAAATGATAATTTACCGGTAAATAGATACAAGAATAATATATGCAAACTAATTCAATGTAAAATTTCAGTTACAGTAGTGAGAAAAAAGGTAATTTTTATATGTTATTTAGTAAATTTAATTTATTTAGAAATAAAAATAATCGACAAAAGGTTTCTAGAAAAAAGAATGAAGCACTAAATCCTAAAAAGATAAAAAGTGGTAGAAACCTAATGGTTTGGGAGGCATTGGGGTATCATGGTTCGGGTAATTTGGTATTTATTAATGAAAAAAATTAGTCAATTCGTCTATTTAGATGTTTTAAAAGGGCATTTAAAACCATCGATGCGCAAAACCAACTGCGAAATGAATTTCTCATTTTGCCAAGATGATCCGAAGCATACAGTATATACGAGATACTAAAAAGCTGGTTGCTATATAATTGCCCCAACGTGATAAAAACTCCGCCACAGAGTCCAGATTTAAACCCCATTGAACATCTGTGAGATAATTTGGACAGAAAAGTTCGTCAAAACAACAAAATTATCCCTAAGGGTTCACTAAAATCAGCAATTCACGAAGAATGGAAAAAAAATAGTCCCAAATTCAAAAAAAAGTTTCGACTATTGGAAGCTGTTGAAAAAAATAAATCGAGAACATTGTCTTTCTTCTTTTTTTTCTTTGCGCACTGTCAGCTGGGTTGACTTTTGTCCTCACTCACAAAAGTCCTCCATCTTGATCTGTTAATTGCTAGGTGTTTCTATTGTTCTGTATACCAATACTTCTTAGATCTTATTAGATTTTTTCGGTCCAAGTGAGTATCCCGCAAAGGTACTATTAATGTGGCAAAAAACTATTCTTTCTTTGTAAATTTGTATGTTTAAAAGTGTTTAGAATATTGATTATTATTCATTATTTTGTAACGTACTTTCAATATTACATTCAATAAAAATTTTGCAATAAAAACCATGTGGATGAAAATTTTTTCTCACAACTGTACACAAATCTCTCCTGAATTTTTAATTTCTATATTAGCATTTACGTTCTAGTAAGAATTATTGTGCGTATTTAGAAGCATACGTTGATTTTTGATGACGAGGATTTAATATTATGTTATCATCAAATTTATATCACTTACACATTAAAAATACATATTACAAAATATGTTTATTAAAGTTTATTAACTTCCAAAAAGGAAATAAATAATGTACTTCGTTTTATGATTAATACAAAATAAATATTAAATATGAACACGGTTATAATTCTATTACAAAAGCATTAGACAAACTGTGATATATCCCGTTTAATATATGAATACAATTTTAGATTGTATTAATTTTTTAAGTTATCAGTTATTAAAAGTTTTGCATATCGCTGCACAAAAGGACATAAAATAAACAAAAATACAATTAATTAACTTCAATGGAAATAAAATATGATGGTGATAAGGATTTTCGAAACTCTTAAAAAATGTAACAACGTAAAGTATCTGACAGATGACGTAAATGCTTACGAATTGTAAATGACGTTAATCTTTAAGTCCAACGAAGTTATTTAGCAAACTCTAACGGCCGAAATTAGGAGACATTTTTAATATTTCTTAGCTTATGATGATGAAATTAATTAAACTTTTTGTTAAATATTTTTACATGACATAAGACAGCAATATAATCTAGAGTTCTCTTTTGAAATTAAAAATATAATATTTTTTTTAACAGCTCAGAATCGACTTTGTCCGTGAGCTATACTAGGACACAACGTTATGTAATGCAAGTTGCGTAGCGTTCATGTGTGAAAGCTCTGCCCATTATTAAACTTCATGATTTGAACCTATTGTTTAAATTATTTTAGTTTTTCAAACATCAAAGTTATATAAATAGTTATTTAAGTATCAAAGTGGAATATATCATTTATAGTTGTGAAACACTTATAAATCAAATAACACATTGCTAATAGTGATAAATACAATTCTGAAATTGAAGCCATTTATCATTGAAAAAATATATTACTTCTTATTAATTTTTGAAGACTTAAATACAAATAAAAACGCAAAAAACAATCGCTGGGATTTTTTAATTTAAATTTTATTGTGACCAAATTTTCTCAAATTATTTAAATTTAGTTTTAGTAAAATAAAAGCTCTTAATACTCAAAATTAACGAATAAAAGTCTTTAAAAAAAACTAATGACTTTGATGTGATAATAAAAAAAATATTGTACTAGATATTCAGCAATCTATTGGCTTCTTACCCATATTAAATATCTACAAAACCCTGAAATGTTTGAAAATTCACACCCTAAGAATTTTTGATATTCTGATAATTATTTCGTTACTTATCGATTTTTATTTTTGCTTATCTTGCAACATCTTGCTTACAATATATATCTGACTGAATTGAGAACTGGGTAGCTATACCTGTGTCTTGATGTCAGCGCTTCTCGTAATTAAGTACGCCTGTAAGTCTTTGGATGGAAGCATGTAGATATTCTTTCAAAAGTTATCGAAATTTATGATTTTAAACTAGCAGACCCCTTGCCAACAACGTTGGCAAACTGATATGGAATAAAAATCAATATAAGCAGGAATCAATTATTAAAATTTGCATGATTCTGCGTATATTAACAAAACTAAAACGTTTCTTGATTATACCTAGGAATTCCTAAAAATCTGCTTAATGTGTGTTGTTTAAAAATTAGTATCGGGCCGGATACGGCCCGCGGGCCATATGCTAGACGTCAATGGTATAGCTGTTTCTGATTATACCTGGGAAATCCTAAAAACCTGCACAATGCGTGTCGTTTAAAAATTAGTATTGGACCGAACACGGTCCGCGGGTTTAACATCAATTGACACAACATCCTTTCACCAAGTCACCGTACATACTGACTTGAGAGCTCTGGTAAGTCAGCTTCTTTGTCGAGGTACGTCGTGCCCACCTCCCAACACTCAGTTCGTGACCGACCGCATGCCGCAAGACCAGCTAGCTCCCAGGAACCTAGCGTTACGTTAAGAAAGAAATTTGGGCTTTTATATATATAATATATCCCCACAATTTGTTACATTTTACTTAATACATATAAAACCCTGAAATGTGTGAAAATTCCCAATTTACATCAATATTTTGGCTAGTTGTGTAGATCAGTCCTTCTTAAACTTTTTGATGTCGCGGCTCCCCTGCAACTCAAATCATTAACCCACGGCCCCCCTAATTTTTGTTATTGGAACCAAGATTAGTTAAAATATATACATACATATAGTTTTTTATGCTCAGATCATTCAATAATCTATGTATAATGAAGAATAATATTTATGTAGCATTAAAGTTAAAGCTACTCATCCTTTTTAAGTAATAAAATAATTAAGTGTTATATTTGCGACTCTTCGCGGCCCACCACTTTAAGAAGCACTGGTGTAGATAACCCTTCAGTAAACCAGCTTTGTATTTATATTTTGCATTTTTATTTGAAATATTGAATCTACCTTAACCTTTCAGTATCGTTATTGAAATGTAAAGTGAATTTTAAAAAGTTTATAGATAACTTTGAAGATAATATTATGTTATCAATATTGTTTAATAATGTTAGATTACGAGCCGGTATAAAAATATAGAATGTGCAATAACATGCATTTAACGTGAACTTATTGGATAGGTTATTACAATATTTCAATCATAACTGTATCATTTAACGTGACTAAAGATGCTTAACTAATCATAAATAAATAGCTCTGTGTTTTTTATTAAATTAATTATTACACTATACATCCAAGTGTAATAGTTCAGCGTATAATTTTGATTAACGTCTAAGCATTTATATTGTAATGTATTTTTAAGGATTAGATTGTAATCGGAGACTGAATTATAAATTTCCTGATAGTTTCGAGCTTTTTGCCGCTCTTTATATTTTTATGTATAAATTAGGGTTAAAAAATTCTTGTTTTTGAAATTAAAATTAAAATTTTGCCGCCCTCTTTAACCTAGTGGTACATCCGTCGCTGATCATAATATATTTTATTGGTTCCATTTTTCGGTCCGACAAATAAGGTTTACTAACGACAAATTTGATTTGAAGAACGACAGAATATAAAAATTATGCTGGGAATTTTCACACAATTTAGGGTTTTGTAGGTATTTAGTAAATGATAACAAATTGTGGGTACAAGTGTCGATAACTTTTGAAAGAATAAGGCATGTGTTTCCATCTAGAGACTTACAAGCGTACTTAATTACGAGATGCGCTCGCATCAAATCTCAGCTAGAGCTACTCAGTTCTCTAGTCAGATAATGTAAACACGGTGTTGCAAATAGATAACAATCCAACTCACATTAATGTACATTATTCAGATTTTTTTTAGATTTTTAGATAAACACTAATATTTTTTTTGCAAATTTTTGGCAGTATCATGTTAAAATAAAGAAATTTCTATAATTGCTTTTCATTTCTTCATTTATGTCTTAAAAGATTTCTTTTAATTCCACAAGATAAATTTTTAAAAAATATTTTTTTTTCAACTATCTAAAAATTTCGATATTTTTCGAAAAAGTGATCTGATAAAAATTTCTTGTTGAACTATTCCGATTCCCGTCAATGTATATTATTGTGAATTTTTTTATATTTTTAGATCAACCCCTCTCGGAATTAGGGTTGGGGACGAAAGTTTTTTAACACATTTGTGGCGAATATCCCATTAAGAAAATGATCTTTCCAGACTAAAAATTTGGTGGTTCATCCATGTTTTCCAGAGGTTTCATTTAATACCCAAAATTTAAAAATATATATTAAATTTTTCGTTGACAAATTTGTTTATTTTTTCCCGCGATGTGTTTGTTTTGAACTCTTAATAGTTTTCCTACATGTAGGTCAAAGAGTTTTGGAAGCATGCCAAATTTCAACTTTCTAGGTCCAGCTACTACGGTAGAAATTGTGGCCAAACAATTTCTACCGTACAGGACATATGGGTGATGTTATAATGGTTTACCAAATACCTACGAAACCCTAAAAATGCACGAAAAATTATTCAATTAACTACAAAATATTTAAATAACGATAAAATATGTATCTTAACAAGATATTATAAAAGTGAACAACAGAGTATGGTGCGCTATATGTGAGACTGTAAAGTAAATGTAATATAAAGTAAAGTTATGTTGGCTGTCATTTGAAGAATTCAAAGAAAGATATTTTAGCATTTGGATGATTGAAACGCAGAATGACGAGATTTTTGAATCCTTTTTATGAGACCAATAAAGCTTTAATTGTCCTTTAATTATTCTAATGATTTTTGTGAACTTTTATACGTCTTGTTGTTTTTCTTCGGCATGTTTATCACACTGTTCAGATTTAATTTAAGGGCTGTGTTAGTCGCAAATAGCCATTGATGCTATGCCCATTTTTTTTTTTAACTAACTGATTTAATTTAATGCTAACTTCATTTTCCTTCAGCGTATGCACTAACGAGTAACAATATTTGTAGGTCAAATGCCACTTTATCGTCCAAAAGAACCTAAATTGTCGTCAAGTTATTTGTCGTTAAATATACATATTTGGTCGTGACGTTATATTTTCATTTTTTTTTATTCTAGAATATTTCTTGAAAATTCTAGCATCAGCAGTGCAATGCTTCATAAATTCCGTGTTTAGTTGAATTTCTTGATAACATGACTGTATTAATTTGATATTTCTTGAATTTTGATGTTCGCGCAGAAATTTTATCCCTGAGTATATGCTTAGTTTGCATATAAGATTTTATAAAAAGTGTTGCTTACTGTGACAAATATTGCCACGTTTGAAAAATATATTGCTGTTTGTTAAACCGTACGCCTATATTGTGAACGTATAAATACTACTTTTATTTCTGTATTATCAAATAATTTAGAATTTTTTACTTCCGACAATTCTATTTAGTATAGTAAATTTTATTTTTGAATGCCAACTTTTTTGTCAATATATTACTAACAATTTTAGGTTTTCAAAACATTTCTAAATTATTGACAAAGAAATTATTAAAAAATAAATATATTTATTTTAAGAATATTTATTATTTTAGACATATAAAACTATACAATATACAAGAAAGGTGCAGTATATGATCTATTTTATATCTAGCAAGTTCCATTTTTAGTTTTTTGTGGGTATGACCACCAAAAAACCCTTATAACCTCATTCATGTGTCTGTCTGTCTGCACGGTAGAAATTGTAGCCAAACAGCTGAACATAGAAAGTTGAAATTTGGCATGCTTATACAACTCTTTGACCTACAAAAACTATAGAAAACACATCACGAGATAAATATAAACAAATAAGTATTTAATGAAAAAATAATTGTTTTTAAAATTTTGAGTATAGTAGTATTAAGAGATTTCATTTAAAACCTCTTAAACAAGCAAATTTTTATTTTTGAAAAATCTTTTTATTATTGGTTTCTTGCCAAAAATATTGCCCTATTTCCCAAAGAGATTTATCTAAAAATCTGAAAAAAAAACTTAATAAATTTACATTGGTGGGAACCAGAATATTTCAACAGGAAATTTGATCGGATTAGTTTTTCGAAAAATGTGGAACTTTTTGTTTTGAAAAAAAAATGTTTTAAAATTTATGTTCGGGTAGCAAAAGAAAGCTAAGACGTAGATTAAGGAACGCAAAGTAATTTTTTAGAATTTATTTATTTTTTATAACCTTTTCTTTAGAGTAAATTACCTGCACACTTAACGCAGATGGGTTAAACTATAAATCTGAAAATAATCTAATGTACATTGATCTAAACCAGAAACGTAGAAGAGGTATTTTTGATGATATGTTTTTGGAAAAAATTGATTTTGTGTTTTTGACAAAATTAATATTTTTAATTTATGGCTAAAATATAGCTAATAATATTATTTGGATTTATGGCTAAGGTAGTGCATGTCTTATTTGATATTTAAACAATTGAGATGAAAACAGCTGAGATCCAAGTTCATGTGTGTAGAGTGTAGTGTTCAGTAGGCTCCGCCTACTACTATACGTCGTGATTCACCCTATTGTTTGAATTACTTTAGTTTTTTGTTTTTAAGGTATCAAAGAGAAATAAATCATTTATAGTACTAATAAATCACTACTATATAAAGTACTAATAAATCAAATAACACATTGTTAATAATGAGAAATACGTTTCTGAAATTGTAAAACTATGAAGCTCTTTATCAGTATATTTCTTATTAATTCGAAAGACTTCGAAACAAATGCAGAAAAAAATCACTTGGATTTTTTAATTTAAATTTTATTATAACGAAATATTCGCAAATTATTAAAATTTAATTAAATACATTAATGGAAGTTCTAAGTACTCAAATAACGAATAAGAATGATTATAAAAAACTGTTGATTTTGATGGGATTATAAAATATTGTCCTAGACATCCAGCATTCTGTTGAATATTACTTTTATAGGGAAAAATTGCTAAGCGATATGACATCTGGCAGGATTTTAAGCAACTACAGAAATAGACATTCTATCGCGCTTTTTACATTGAGTTATATGGAATCAAAATATATTTTTGCATTTTACTATAGTTTTGTTGCTATTATATTGTTATATTGTTACGTTTTGTTAAGTTTTATGTTATTTTATATTATTTTAAAATCAGTTTTCAATTGTTTTTACTGTGATCAAGTGATAATAAGTGAAAATAACCTTAAACTAAAGTGGAAGACAAGACAAAAATCATGTCGAAGTCGAACTATTATTGCTGTGTAATTCGTGGATTAAAAGAAATCCATTTCAACCTAAAAAAACCTAACCTAAATAACCGAAAAGGTCCATTTCAACCTAAAAAATTAATAAAAACATGCCTAGAATTATTCTTATTTATTAATATTTGATGTTTTAATATTTCACTGATTACCCTGCATAAAAACACGTATTAATATTGTAGCAAAATTACAATAACCACAATTTAACACTAAAATTCACGTTATTGTCCATATGATTATATGTAATGAATGTCTGTTTTGGAAGTTCCAAGTATGCCGCAACAGCGCTGCGATCTTAAAATATTTTCCCTATTAAATACCTACAAAATCTTGAAAAGTGTGAATATTCACAATTCATTTTTTCTGTTTATGCAAGCCTCGTTTATCACCTTTTGAACATTTCTAGGTTTTCTTGTTTTCTTATCTCTTTATATATTTCATATTTTATTATTTATAAAAATTAAATGCACTTTATATACTTTTTATAACATATAAAAAGTATCAACAGTGCAATTTCCCTATATTAATAGTTATCGTAAAAAATACTGAACACTAAACAGCCACTTAAACTGAAATGGTACAACTGGAAAGACTGTGATTTATTAATATTAAAAAAGTAAGGTAATTGTCATTAAAATGTCCTATTAATATTTTTTTAAAGTTTTTATAAGCAAAATCATATAAAAATATAAGGTGCTTAGCTTGTCACATTTCTAGTACATCCGAACAGTCAGCACACAGCTGCTATTCATCGGAACCGCGATTATTCCAAGGACAAAACTGAAATTGTTCAGAATTTCACCATAGGTACAATCCAAATCCGCTAGATTTCAGTACATCGTGAACCGAAACGGGTCGGAACTAGTGCGTGTGTGCGACTTGAGTATCTAATCACTTTCGTTTCGTTGGCATAAGAAACTTGTGTGCGCCACTGACCTTTCTCTCTACCTTATTGATTTTTCTTCAAAAGTTTAACAAAACAATGATTTAATTATTTCCTAAATTAAATATCTAAACAATTACAATCAATACACAGTAAAAAATATATACACTGCCAAATATTCGTTCTTTCTTAGTATTTAAATAAAAATAATACTTTAATTTTATACTGGTCAGAAAAAGTGAGGTTAGGAAGTAACGTTTCTGTTTAATATTGAAAATTATTGAAAAATACTACGGTATAACTGTTTAAACAAACGAAATTCAAGTTTTTCTTTGATGTTTACACATTTAAAATATAGAAACACCAAATATCTGCGTAAAAAAAATGCATAAGTAAAATAAATAAGGCAAGGTTATCTTGTGTTAACTTGTCATGCAAAATTTAATTAAAATCGGACCAAATTTGAGCAGTTTGGAACTTGTTTTAAATACAGGTACAATTGAAACATCTAATAGTAATTGTAACACCGATGAATTAATCGTGGTTAGACAAAAATTAAGTAAAATATTGATCTTTGGGTTTATAAAGAGTACGCGTCGAAAGAAGTATGCAATTTTTTCTAGATATCAAATTGGACTAAATGACATTCAGATCAATTCTGTAAAAATTCTTGTAGTAACGTTACTACAAGATAAAATATTATAAAAAGTATAATGCCTTTCATTCATGACAGTAACTGACCTTGTTCATATAGACACATTTAGTTACTATTTTCATAGTAACTGAGTCACAGAATTGGTCTGATTCAGTGGCTGTTGCGTACAAGGATGTATTCTACATCAAAATGTATTGTACATTACTTATCAGTAGAACCCTGCGGAGATACGTTTTTCTTTATCCGCATCCGCAGCTTTTGTAAATGCAAAATCTGCATCCGCAAAAATATCCGCACAACAGGATTTGCTGTAAGTTTGGAAATTACTAAGATGTTTCGCCTTATTTTGCATATCGTTGGTCTTATTTTTATTTAGTAAATAAATGGTCGGCATTTTGAAATGGTTAAAATTAAAGTATGATATTTTGATATCCTTGTAAAGCTGATTTAATGTACTTTCAACAAAAAAAAATTAAAGTACCGATTCCCTATACTAGATAAAAAGTTAAAACAATTTCCGCTAAAGCCGCTAAAGTGATGCAGAATTCTTATTATAGTCCTTAAGTGGGCCCTTTTATCTAGTTTAACTTTTCTTTTGAAGAAATTTTTGTATCTCTTAAAATAAAGGAGTTATTCGAGGTGCGGCGTTTCAAACAATCACTCTGTACTCTGTATATGTAAAATAATATGGATAAAAACGTATGGTTTTCAGATACAAGCATTTTTTAATGGTTGTAATAATGAACTTAACAAGTATAGTTTGTTAGCTGTTCTGTGGAAAACGCATAAAGCTTAGGTAAATCCAGAAATGTATTTCAATTTTGTGATAAAATATGCTAAAAATCCATGAGATTAAAATTATAAAAGTATAAAAGCTTTTATTTTAACAAAAACTACAAATAATGTTTTGAATTTTTAATAAACTGTATGTTTCATTAATTATTAATTTTTAAAAAGGTTGGAAAAATAATATAAAAATATTTCAAAAACTAATAATTAGCTCGCCTGTTGCAAGTACATTATTTATAAAAGTTTTATACCCAACATGGTTTTGTTAAAACTTATATTGTAAAATATCAAAAATTTATAAAAATGTTGAAGGATAAAACGTTAGTTGCTGGTTATTTTTCAACCGGCCCTTCGGTGTTGAGCATAAGTTCTAAGTCAACGTCAGTCAAGTCTTCATCCTAAAAAAAAACTAAGGTGAAATTTTAAAAAACTGTCAAAACGATTTTGAAATATTTTGAAAAGACACCTATGTGCCAAAAAGAAATGTTATAACTCAACAAACTCAGGAAATACGACGGGATGTATAATTCACCCCGATTGTGGATTCACCCCTTTAGGGGTTGATTAGGACAAAATTCTGAAATAAGTTTTTCGGCATTTGTATGAGTAATCTTTGTAAGCAAAAACCAAGTCGATATCTTATTAGTCCTAAGAGATATTACGGAATCCTTCAAATCACATGTCACCCCTTTTCACCCTTTAGGAGTGAAATTTTAAAATACTGTCAAAACCATTTCGAGATATTTTAAAAAGACACTTATGTGCCAAAAAGAAATGTTATAACTCAACAAACAGGAAATACGACGGAATGTATAATTCACTCCAATTGTAGATTCACCCCTTTAGGGGATGATTACGACAAAATCCTGAAATAGGTTTTTCGGCATTTGTACGGGTAATTCTTGGAAGCAAAAACTAAGACGATATCCCATCGGCCCTAAGAGATATTAAGGAATGCTACATCTAAAAAAACACAGGAAATACGATGGGATGTATAATGCACCACGATTGTAGATTCACCCGTTTAGGAGTTAATTACGATAAAATCCTGAAATAAGTTTTTCGGTATTTGTATTGGTAATCCTTGTAAGCAAAATCTAAGTCGATATCCCATTGGGCCTAAGAGATATTAAGGAATACGTGAAATCACATTTCACCCCTTTTCACCCGTTGAATTTCGAAAAATCTCTTCTTAGTGGGTGCTTACGTCATGAAGGCAATATACTCTCCAAATTTCAAGTTTCTAGGCCCAGGGGTTCGGGTTGGGCGGGGATGAGTCAGTCAAGACATAGCCTATAGTCTTTTATATATATATATAGATTTATCATGTTCTTAGTAAAAATTAACTATGCTTTATTTTTTAGATATATTTTAAGCTCCGATAAATATCTGTGCTTTAATTTCAGCAGACATTTTCATTATATCGAAAATTCCTTAGTTCGTAAGTGTGCCGCTAACATATAGAGGTTGAGAAACACAAGGCTTGGTCTCTGTATATATGTATTAAGTATCTGGCTAGTCCAGGTAGGTAATCTGTCCTTCCTTTTTGCTAGACCTTTTTGATTATACATTTATAAATATTTTTCTTTGTTTGTAATTGTACTATCTTATCACTTAACTAGTTTGATGCATCGACCACTTGAGTTTTGTTTGCAAATGTTAGTACTGCAACTTATACTTAAAAAATAATCATGCAACTTATAAAAAAGAAAAGACATTTATCTAAGTATAATTTTTATAAAACATATGGCCCCTATACATGTGCCTGGAACAAAGCCCCTTCAAGATAAAAAGATAAGGTGATAAGAGAATTAATCAAAAGCACGTCTATTTCCGTAGTCACGTATGCGGCACAGAAGAAAATTCTAGTTTTAGTTTTAAGATTCTAAATATATGCTAGCAGAAAACCGAAATATACCGAATGTAAATAAATTTACAAAGATTGAAGTACAATCTAATCTATACGAAAATGTCTTAATAAAAAAATATCTTAATGAAAATATTAGAATATATTATTATTATTTTTTTTTAATATTCAGGAAAAATAGAGGCAATTTTTCTCTTTTTCTTTTTAAGCTTGATGTCGAATGGCACGGAAGGATTACGCTTTTCTGTGTTATCTTCACCAAAAAGCCGATTCATGCATTTCACAACTAAATTAATAATTATAAAGATTTTTACTGACTGAAAAATACAACTCATGTTTACTATTTTATTGTCAACTCTAAACAACAACAAGAACAAAATTGCATAGCAAACTACTGGACAATACATAAATTAATTATAATTACAATGGTCAAATAAATTGGTAAAATATATTAAATAATTTGGGGAAGCACTCAAAACCTGGTTTATAAATAGATACATAACATACGCGCATAACATGGCCACATAACATAACAAAGATGAATCCTAGGACTGTTGGTGTTTTGTTTACAATATGAATGCATTACATTAACGCATAACTGCATAGCATAGAAGTTCACCAAGTAAATGCTGGTTTATAATAGCTCCACAACATAACGCATAACAATTGAACAATGGGTTTGACCCTTCAAAACATCTGTTTGTAATAAATAGAACAAAGTGAGTAGTGTAATTTTTATACTTATGTATCCATAGCATATCTCGCTGTTCTTATACTTATGCGAGCATTCACTGTCCTTCTCAGCTTTCAGTTTAATAATGACTTTTGAGGCTATTAATTTTTTTAATATTATTAATGTATTTGAATTAGATAAGTTACACCCATAGATTAAAACGGGAATCAACAACCTTTACTACGTCGCGGGCCGTATTCTTAACTTTTTTTTAATTTTTACTTCGCGGACCCTATTCAATAACTATTTTTTTGCGGGTATTGTAGCCAACACATTACAGTCGCTGGAGAAGAAAAGTTAAACATTATATTTTCATATTGGTGGGCCGAATACGTTCCGTGGGTTGCCGGTTGCCGACCTCCTGTATTATAATATTAAGGGGAGGCATAACAGTATAGTTCCTAGAAGTTTCCTGTGCAAAATTAAAGTTCTGAACTGTAAACAACAGATCTAAAAAAATGTATTATTTGAAAATTTCTACGCAAAGCTATGTAAATATTTTAAAAAATATAGAAAATTGTCTGGTATCTATTAAGTTATTGAGGGATAACATATTTACAATATTTTTTCTACAATTAAAAATATCCTACTAGGTAAAAATTTGCTGCATATATTGATGTATAGATTGTTGATAAAAAAAAATAATAATTTGAATCGACTATATTTAATCTAAATTCTATGGCCGAAAGAAATGCATGTTAAGGTTGCCCTAAACCTACCTACATTGCCCTCTTAATGTCAAATAGAAGGCCGCCAGCTCAGCTAGAGCTAATAAGATTAGCAGGGGTTGTACAAAAATAACCCTATACGGCCAAAATTTGTGTAAGGCGCTAGCCATTTCTCATCTGCTTGACATTAACCTGGAAACGGATTTTTCCTAAGTACAGAGTTCTCGCAAATAATACACCGACTTAAAATTTAATTATATAAATCTATTCAATAAAAATATTATCATAACAAAATAATTACAATTATTACATTACTCGTATAAAATTATTATTGTACAACAATCTTCGTTTTCATAATTGTCTACTGCAAAGAGATGAAAACTATTTTATATTTTAAAATATTTTTATTTACATTGGATGCGGAATTAATGTTGAGATTTTTAAGAAACTAAAAATGTATCCTGTAACTATTTTATCTTGAATTATGGACACGACACCACTTGCAAAAATTTAGATGGCGTTGCTAATAATTTATATTTTATCTTAGTATTATAAATGTAATATTGAGTAATTTCTTTTTTCTCTATCATAAAATTTAAAAATTGCTTTTGATTTGTTATTTAGATATTTTAAATAACTAAAATACATTGTAATTTTAATGTTTAACAATTAATTATTAAATATCAATTTTCTTTTATTGAACATTTCGTAATAATTTCTAAATTTTAATTTAAAAAGTTAATTTGCTATTGTGTTGTTTCTTAGTCATAATTTTGTATTTTTAATTTCTTTTTCCAGAGAATTACTTCAGTCATAAGACTTTATCGGCCTACTAATTATTTAAATTACTTTCAATTTTTTTTTTTAAATTAATTGAAAACTGAACTACGTATGGTCTTAAGATTTTTCGGCACCGACTCAAATAAATGATTCAACTGGTTCAGTTGTGTCTTTAAAGTACCTTGTATACCCTTGTATCAGTGCTGCTCAAACTATCTTGATGTGGCATTGTTTTTTTCCCGTAATACTTTGGTGGTAATACAACCATTTACCATGTTAATAATGTATCTATAGATACCGTTTTATTTAATCTTTAGTGTAAATTTCCTATTCATTAAATGTGTGTTAGAATTAAATTAACTAATGAGCTATTTTATAACAGAATTACTTTGGTTATTAAATATTAATTTATTTTTATATTATCCATGATTAACATTGCAGATATATCCTTTTTTATTAAAATTTTTATTAATTGCATATGTACTAGTTACTTACATTTAAAAGCAGTACCGTAACCAGAAAATCGGACGCCTATGACCACAATACACAAAGCGACTAAAAAAAAAACCTTATCGTATTTCAAAAAATTATATTGAGTAACAATAAAAAATGATAATATTATAATAATAAATTAAAATAAGTTTGTAAACAATATATAGCGTACAAAAATAATATCTGAATACAAACATAATTAAAGCATTGGTACAAATATGCAAATTAAATAAGATAAACTTTTCTTGCTATTTGATTTGCATAATCTCATCAAAATTTCTGTAAACCGTTCGTTTTTAGGGTTTTGTAGGTATGACCAAAAAACCCTTATACCGTCATTTTGTCGTCTGTCTGTCTGTCTGTCTGTCTGTCTGTCTGTCTGTCTGTCTGTCTGTCTGTCTGTCTGTTCGGTTAAAATTGTAGCCAAACGGCTAAACCTAGAGAGTTGAAATTTGGCATGTTTATACAACTCTTTGACCCGCACATAGGAAAAATACTAAAACATCTAAAAAATATACCCCCCTAAAAATATAAACAAATATGTGCTCATCGAAAACAAAATTATTTTTTTTTAATTCTGAGTAGGGTATCAAATGAAAGCCCTTAGTACGTGGATTAACGATCAAATTTTTATTTTTGCAAAATAAATTATTTTGAGGCGATTTTTGCCAAAATTGTGCAAAAAAATTTTTGTCCCACACCCTGTAGCCCAGATGGTTTAAACTAAAAATCTAAAAAAATTCCAAGTAATGTATATTGGTGTGAACCGAAATAGTACAACAGGAATTTTTGATCAGATTATGTTTTCGGAAAATAACGCATTTTTTGTGGTTTTTGGTTCACAAAGTACAAAAGTTATACCAATGTAAGACACTGATACGCCAAGCGTCCGATAGCGCAACGCGTTAGAGCGCTGGTGTCGGAAGCTAAAATTCTCTGGAAAACGAAGGGTTTCGAGTTCGAGTACGGACGGAGTCTTATTTTTCTGTTTTTTTTTTTTGCGTTTTATTATGTTGAAATTATTTTGTCAAAATTCTAGTTATATTTTGACAAATGTTGTATTTAATTTTTAAGAGCGTAAATTTAATAACCAGTCTTATTATATGATTAACAGACGATAAATTATTTTAAAAATATCGTTCATTTTGCCGTGATTACTATAAAGTAAAATTTGTCCTACACACTCAGCATACCGCCTTCACTTATTATATACCTGCGAAACCCTGAAATGTGTGAATATTCACACTTCACATCAATTTTTTGTTTGATATCACTTTGTAGATCGCAATAGAAAGCGCAATAGGCACTCTAAAACAGTGATGAACGTACGATTCGCGAGTCAACATACGGGTGTATGATGATTTGAAATGACCAATACAAAAGAAGATCTTTGTAGTTCTGAAGATTCAAAAGAGATAGTCTAAGATAACTAAGGTTGGGTATAAGCAAGTGCGTTCACGAAACAGGGTAGAGAAATCGACAAATATGTTAATAGCGAAAAGGAATTCATGTATTACCTGTTATATATCTGTATTATACACAACTCTGCACAAGTTAGACTCAAGTCTGCTAGCTCAGGTAGAGTTAACAAGATTAGCAGGGGATTCCATACAAATGTTATCACCCTAAAGCGGCATATTTTTATTTACGCATTATATATTTGACCCGCGATTTGAATCTACAAAAATTCCAATAAAATTTTGACCTGTCTGGGAAAGAGGTTCGTCATCCCTGCTCCAAAACATTTAGAGCAGCGCTTCTTAAACTTTTTTCATTCACGACCCATTTTTTATCATAGAGATTATTCGAGAACCCGGGTATTAAATATAAATTATATATATTAACATTAAATTCTTGTGTCTGAATTAAATATTCGCGGCCCCAGAATTTCGCTTTGCGACCCTATTTGGGGGGTCGCGACGCACAGTTTGAGAAACGCTGATTTCGAGCAATGTCTGTCAAACTTTTTACTTCGCGGCACATTACGGGATTTTTACCACGGTATACCAAATAAAATTCCAAAAATATTCATACTTTACTTATTTATACATTATAAAAGTAATTTTAACAGTAATAAAACTGAAAAATATAGTGTTTCACCCAACATTAATGGGAGATTGCAATTGTTCTTAGGAACGTATAAACTCTAAACGCAACTCTAACGTTGACAAGCAAACACGAATCTTCTTATCCACCTGCAATCGTTTACATTGCTTCGATTTCATTTCCGTGAACACCGAAATATCTAATTCATAAATATATGAAGATCCAAACACTAACTAAGATTTGCTGTACTAGATAATTGAGGATATTAGTTCTGAAGTAAAATCCAGAATGCTGGCAATTCTTGATTCACAAATAACGCTTTATGCAATGAGTCGTTCTTTTAAATCTATGAGAGATTCTGTTTCTATCAATGTCAGATTTATACCGTCATAGCTCGCGAAAGGATTAACGACCCACGCATCATACTATTTTGTATCAAGTGATGGAAAATACTTAGCGAATGATGCAAATAGGTTTTCTAGTGTCTTCTGATTTTCTGTCAAAATTGTTAGTTTGAAGATGGGAATTTCTTTCCTTCCAAAACCGCATTACAATGATCGTTTTTAAGAAATCGCAGTTATGTATTAAGCCTGAAATCTCCTAGCAAATTTAAAAAATATTTTTTTATATTTACGCTGCACACATGGAACCTTCCGCGGCACACAATGGGTGCGTTTTGTTGGTGGCTGGTTAGAAGTACTGGAATTGATGCGCAACAAAACGACAATTTTGATCGTGAAGTAAAATATGGAATGACATTTACATGTAAGTTAAATCACATGGTCGTACAACACCCTAGACCAGTGTTTCTCAAAGGATGTGCCGCGACACATTAGTGTGCCGTAAAATTATCCAAGTGTGCCGCGAAATCTTAAAAAAACTTGCGCCGTTTTTATTTTAACATAATTTTCCGAATATACGTACAATACAATTAATAAGAATAAAGTACACGAAGTACCTATTTTTATTTTGATAGTTCATTATTTTGAAATGAGGGGGGGTGTATCGTAAATTTGTGTACAGTCGGGGAGGATTTACTTGACCAAAGCCCACCAAAGAAAGGGTATGGTTCAATCTAGAACAGGGGTGGCTAACCCAAATGATCTTGCGGGCCACTTTGGAAATACATCATAACTCCGCGGGCCGCATACAAAATTATATATCCCCATATTAGATTTACACCCACTATAGACATTTTTTTGGAGTGAAAAATTGAAACATAATGTGTTATTATTATTGTGTTTACTATTATTCTTACATGTAAACATAGATAATATAATAATAATGATACTAAACGCACATTGTAAAGAAATATATAACACTAAAAATGAAATATAAACTATATATAAATATAAATGAAATTTAAAAAAAAAAAAAGAAATCATTAAAAAATATTTATTTTACTAGTGCGATATTTGTTTCTCCACTCTTTCACTAACCAATGTATTTTTTTAATACATTGGTTTTCACTGCCTTGGCCATTATAAAATAAATATATTTTGTAAAAGTGTGATGAATCTCTTGGGCCGGAAAAATGGTCCAGGCGGAACGCGGGTTGGCCACCCCTGATCTAAAAGGTCGTAAAAATTAAGCGATGTTATTGATTCAGATGGTGAAAAAGAACTGTTGTCTTGTTACACTCGCTCTGTCACAGTTGTAATAGAAGTGCTTCATATAAAAAACACACGATTATCTGAATATATTTAAACGAAGATAAAAACTACGGACGTACGTTGGGTATAAGAAGCTTACTGACGTCATTGATTTGACACAGAACTGTGTGAAATAGATATATATTTGTTTATCCGTTCTCTATCGATCAATTTGGCATTTAAAGTCTCGTGAACTATATCTTCGTTTTTTGAAAAGATATACCGGCGCAGGCGGCCAGATCTTTTCAACTCGGATAGCGAGGAGAGGAAAGATGCGTTGAAAATTATCTTTACAATTCAATGGACCTCTAACAATCTATATTAAGAATGAACAGGTCCCATTTAAATAATTCTTCTAAAATTTGAGGCTGGTGTAAGAATTATTATATAAGCTTAAATTTAAAAGATTCTAGTTCATTTGATAACTCCTTACTTAGATTGCCGATACCAGTGATGGCGAACCTTTTGAGCTCGGTGTGTCAAAATTGGGTAAAAACCTAGCTTAACTCGGGTACCGTGTCACGTCTAGAAATATCCATAATTTTGTGATATTCGCAGCCCTAGTAAAATAGTTATATTTTTGATGTATTTATTTGTTAAAAAAAAAAAACAAAAACAAATAATTCTTTACATTAGTGACTTTTTGTTGCTGATTTGTATTTGCTAAATTCAATTGAAGGTTGGTATTTCGTGCACTTCAAGCCCAATCAAGCGTTACTAACTTCATCTATCAGTCGGTTTCTTTTATTGGTTTTAATATTATTTAACGCCGAGAATAAGATCTCACAAAAGTACGTAGATGGAAAAATTGTGAATAAAGCCATCGCTAGATTTTCCAGTGCTAAAGTGTCCGGTAATCGGTTCCAAGCACTCCAAATGATTTCTCTCCAGATTCTCAAGTTTGGACCTCAAGTCCAACATTTGAGCCCAGATGCGTTTATTGTTCTTGGCTGAAGACCGTCCGTAAACGATGCGTGTCACCTAAAATGTCTTGGCGTATCACCCGTGACACGCGTGTCATAGGTTCGCCATCACTGGCCTATACCCTAGTTACGGCTCTGTTTAAAATTATTGTACAAACACGTGTTTCTATAATTTCAATATCCTGAATAATTTAGCATGAAAATTACACAAAACTATACATATAAAACAATGCATTTACTTTAAATACACTTGGTAATGGTGTATATACCACTTGTCTAGTTTAAATCCAGTCCGAATTCGTCTGTTACCGTCCCGTATACATGTGAGTAGGTCTTTATTTGTCGTATGTATACAGCATAAATGTATACATGGTCGTCGAAACCAAGGTCATTTTATAATTATTAGCATTCTGATTTGTCTATGAGCGATCATTTAAAGTAAAATTTTATTAAGTTATGATATGAAGAGCATAATTTCTGTGTGTATGTTTCTGTTCTTTTGCAAATTTAAAGATTGTATTTTGTAATTTACACGTGGCTCTCGCACTAAGAGTAAACAGCATGGAATTAGAACTAGTTTTTTTTTTCTCGTATTGGTCTTTGCGTATAATTGTTTTAGTTATATATTTGTTTATAAAGTGTAATCTAAATGGTTGTATATTTTTAATTTGGTTGGATTATAAGTGGATGTTTTGTCACATTTATCCATAACTTTAAAATGGGTCAACTTTTTATCCTTGAAGAGATTTAGATTGAATTTACAAGGTTATATTGCAGTTTTGAACTGGTTTCATAGTTGTTGGAGAATAATTTTTTTAAATAATCTTCGGCAATTCATTTTTAAAGGTCCAGAAAATATTTTACGTCAGGTGTTATAATATTTCGTGACTGGGGTTAGTTTAATGTTATTTAACAGGTAGCAAAAGTGTAAGAAATCATTTGCAAATACCACAAGTTGTTTTTTTTTCTGTTGGAACAATCGCATTAATCTGTTTTTTTTTTTACCAACAGCGTATTATATAAGCACACACATGTATTGAATTGCAATACGGAACGTGTTCTTGAGTCTTTCTGAAGTCTTTCTTTTTCAATCCATACATGTATTTCATTTGCGTGTACGTATTTTTTATTATTTTTTTCATTAACAATAACACTCTTTATATGAAAAGTTGATTGAAGTCAGAAATATTAAACAAATATATTTTTAAAAAGCGCATTACTAATAATTTACGGCTGCCGAAGAACTCGTACTTCATACGGTTTTTGAAAAAAGAATCGTTTCTTCATCCTAAACAACTTTTTTATACATACATTCATGGGCGCCCGCAAAAAAAAATTCAAGTGGGCAAAATCTGTACGCATATTTTTGAAAATATTTAGTAATTTATTAAATAAACTTTTATAAATTCAGAACACTATTTAAATTGAAATTGAAGGTGTCTCCGATCATTAACAAATTGACTTTTATGATTTTTTCTGTAAAATCTATTCTAGTATTAGTAATTTTTTACTCAAACCGGATATATCATCCGTCATAGAATAACTGAAATAATAGTGTTTACATATCCAGGCCAGAACAGATTTGACTGCACATTTTGTTTATGTAGTTAGCTATCATCAGTATATGGGCCCCTTTGTGGAATTTCTATCGGTGCACGCGGTTTCTATCGGTGCAAATGAGCACGTCACGTTAACATATATTATATATTATAGAAAATATAAAGTACAATTTCTATCTACGCGCAGTTTTTTATCAGTCATCGGGCCCGTAATTATGGTTTTCCGGGGGTTGGGGCGGAATTATTGTCTTCCCAGGACTGGAATTATTGTATTATCGGGCCCCGGGCCCTCTCTCGGCGACTCTTTTTGGCCTGAATCAAACGGAAAGAGAAACTATTTTTTGTTTTTGCGTGGAAACATATAGAAATTAAATATATGAACAAAAAAAAAATAAAATAAATAAATACAGTAGAGCTTCAATTAACTAATTGGGACCAAGGGTAGTTCGGATAAACGATTTTTTTCGGATAATCTATCTGACAGAATAATAAGAAAAAACAAGAATACATATGTTTTATTGTTTAAATAAGTAATTCTGCCGCATTTGTTTAATTAACATCCTAACCTAACTATTCTGAAAAGTAATCACTTAATTTCTAACAATAGTCAACGCGCATAACATAAGCTTAGATTCTCCCACCCTAC
This sequence comes from Liopterus haemorrhoidalis, assembly GCA_963971575.1. Taxonomy (NCBI): domain Eukaryota; kingdom Metazoa; phylum Arthropoda; class Insecta; order Coleoptera; family Dytiscidae; genus Liopterus; species Liopterus haemorrhoidalis. The sequence continues at coordinate 56,882,111 of OZ020614.1, forward strand.
ACACATTGTAGAGTGGGAGTATGAGACCTGTTGCGTATAAGCGTTCGGATAAGCGACGTCTCGGTTAATCGACGTTCGGATAATCGACGCTCTATTGTATAATAAATAAAATAAAAAGAAACAGATTATCCTCCAATTTTATTTATTTACATTAAGAACGATCAACTACTTATTTTTTTAAATATGTTGTTAATGTTATATTTCGGTGAATTTCGCTAATTGTTGTTAATTCCTGCCATTCACCAGCTGTTGTCAAACAAATGACAATTGTAAAAATATGTGCTGTATCATACATATACAATCCCCTATCTTCAAAATTATTACTATTTCCGCAGTGATAAACAGGCAGACCGATACAGATTACCTACTGTGGTGGCACCTATAACAGATAAAAATCGCAAAAATTGTTTGTATTTCCACTCATCAATTAAGCGTTTGAGTGTAACATAATTATAAACATGCTGAATTACTCATTGCGGTTACAATGCAACTGAATAAAAAGAAAACATATCGTCCGATAAATATATTGCTATTTGAAACAACGCGTGAAATTATTTGCGACGCCTTGAATTCACCCTGATTAGTATTCAGTAAATAAATTGGATAATACATAATAATTACTAAGCTAGATCGATATTTCAAATTTTCCAAGTTGGATTGTTTTTAAATTGGAAATTAGTGTGGGGAAACAATCGACTTATTTTTGAAGGATTTCTCAGCTTCACCCCACGACGAGATGATTGATTTTGGGGTAGCCATGTTGCAGAATTGGATGATGAAGGAAAGTGACACAAAACTTACCGGTATCGTGCACTGTTCTCCTTCATCATCAAAAAACCGTACAATCTAAAAAATGCCCATTGCCTACATTTCTGCAAAGGAAGTAACACTCGCAAAACAAATAGTAATTTGAACCATCCAAAATTAAAATTGTTGATAAAAGTGTTTTGAAGAATTGAAAGGTCAGCTGATTCAATAACAGGCAAGTTCTTCCAGAAATTGTTCCTGTCTTTCATTTAATGAGAGGTAGTTGGCAGGTTTGTTCCGTACTGAATACCACGTGTTAAACATTTGAAGTATTTAGCGTATACAATATCTTAAATAGATCAATATTATATGTTACATGACAAAAATGCGTACATATAAGTATTGGGTTGGCTATAGTGTTGAAGCACGCGACTAACCAGGTGTATCTGTACTGTATATATGCATGGCCATTATGATGCCATGCCATGCTGACATAGCCAACTTGATATCAACTCAGTTGGTAGCTTAGCTTTGTTAGTGAGCATTAGTTCGGGCTAGCTTGCTACTGTGCGCTGTTGTATACGCGCTATATCTTCTGTAGACATGTCTAAAAGTGTATATTTAACTCAAGGTCATTGATGTAAAGAGACGGGGCCTGTAATGAAATGCGTATTCCATCTCTCAGAACGGCCGTACCTAACCTTTAGGCCCTCCGTTTCGCCAGTCAACTTTCAAAATTCGAAAATTTTCTCTCATCCGCTAAACATAGGGATGTGTTACGCCAACTGAAAAATTTTAGTGAATGCGTACATATTATCCTATTTCTTAATTCATGTGAGTACACGTGTTTTAGTGTGACAAAATTGTTGGTTGTTACAGATTTCAAAGGTCCCAGGTTTATGTTCCTCTAACCACTAGTTCACACAGTACCACTATAAAAAAATTAACATAATTCTTTATTTAAAACATTTTATCGTTTTTCATTTAGAGAAAATCGGAGATCACATGACGCACGTCAATTCACGTTTATAGTTCTTGCTCAGGTGATGTTAATTCTACTAAGCGCCGTACAGTGCACGTGGAATAAATATTGCCAGGACATGTTGCGATTTTTCACACGGACGTGCGGGATAAATATATTTGCTAATAATTGTTAGTTCTTTTTTTATATCATAATGTGTTCCCGTGGAGTAAATCAACCCTAAAATTACCTTATTCTTATTGACCTAAATATGAAGTTTTGTCTAATGATTTTAAACTTGATAATTGTACGATTGTCATATAGAAAAAGGCAATTCATTTTTATTCATGTTGTGAATTGTGTCTTATTTTGTAAAGAGAAAACAGTGGCTGTGGAAATGAATACACTTCATGTAAAAAATATATGCGTTCGAAGTTGAGTGTTGGGTCCAGACGCTGCGTTCGGCATAAGCTAAGAGTCTTCCGTGCGCGAGGTCCGAGCGAACGTCACACACACTTGCGGTTGATCTGTACCTCGTGCACTAGTTCCTAGTTGACTCCATGATCAATGTTACAGTAAATTATACATTCGCGTTCCACTCATTCTGTTGCTAGGAGACCTGCTCATTACTGAATTCTATATTCTATTTCCGAATTTTTTTTCAAATGCTTGATAAATTTTCAATCGTGAACTATTGTTACCAATGACCTTATCTGTTTGTCATTGTGCCAGTTTTTAGTAGTTTGAATGTACCTATAAGGATACAAATTTTAATTGTTAAGTGTTAATATGTCACCGATAACAAATAAATGTATCTATGTTGGCTGTTGGTTGAAGATGTCGATTATTCGATGAGTTAATGAATTAAACTGGTCTAGCTATGGCGGTTGTTACGGTATCTTTTTCGATTATGTAGAGTTAGTTACTTACTGGTTGGCGATACGATGAACGTTCGACCAATGGTAGCGGCGGACGGCTGGTTGCTATGTGCCTTGGTGTGTTGCGGGTCGCGTCTCGTTTTCTCTCTCACCGTATGGAGTTGGTTAGGTCGTTCGCTTTGTACCATATATTTGATGTTGCTACTGGAGCTACGAGCCTAGCCGAGCTCTGCCGGATCGAGCCCAATGTTTAGCTGCTTAGCGGGCGCTGGCGAACAGAGCGCACCGCACACGCGACAACTTCACAGCGATCGTAGTACACGATCTGGCCGCGAAGATACGCTAGCTCGCCCGTCAATGATTCGGGGATTGCGCGCGGACCTCATTTATTTCAAATTGCTTTACAACTTTTTAACCCCAAATTCCTAAATCTTTCCATTTTGCTTCTAATATGTTCTGTAAAGATGATTTAAAATATATTTTATTGCGCTAATATAACATATTACTTGGTCTCTGCAGGACTTAAATAAATAAAGTGAATGATTTAAAGGCCCTAAGGCTAAGCTGTAAGCTCTTGGGTTGACTTAAAATGAGTATCTGTTTATACATGGATAATAGAACCTGTCAAAACGTCACCCTGACCACGTGGTTTTCATATTTATGCCTATCTAGGCGGTGGGAACCTATTACTTTTTATTATTTTATTTATTTATGCTCATATAAAATTCAATTATTTTATAATTTTTTACTTTTATATAGCCGGGCCGCGAAAATTTATTTTAAATTTTATCAGTCCGCGAAAAATTTATTCTGTCATTCTGTCCACGAGATTCTTGATATTCTGTAACACCTTTAGATCTTTTAAAAATATAAAATTGATTCGGTAAGTACAGGCACCCGTCGTTTATCGCGCTGCCGACCAGTGCGGATCATTATATCGTGATAGGTATTTATTTTTTTTTTAAGATTTTATTTTGCAACATAGAATATTATTTTATGATTAGTTACTTGTTTGTTGCGGGTGAGTGCTATAAGGTAGGGTTATGACAGATTATTTCACTGTTATTGGCATATTTTACATTATAAAAGCAGACTAACAAAACGAGGTACGCGAGATTCTTTTTTGCAATACGGTATTAACAGTATCTTTTCAATTTTTATCAAATTTAAATTATTTTTCTTAAATGTATTTATTTTACAAATAATTGTATTTAGTTAATTAATAAATTGTTTCATATTTTAAAATGATTTTTTTTTATATCTCCCGTTGATATCTCCCGCGAAATTTCGCTTATCGCAACAGTCCCCGGAACGCAACCCCTCACATTCAACCTTGACATTGATTAGTACATCGACTTATATTTAACTATTAGCTAATGTTCCGGTACTTCGTACGGTTTTTATTGAATACATATTTGCTGATAAGCGATTATGATAATTGAGATATTTCAACTGCAGAGATAGCGCCTCCCATTGCCCCCATATTATTCATCTTATTAAAAACTACATTGCACTGAAAATAATCGGTTCTTCATTTTAAACAGCTTTTCTTATATATATTTTTTACTGTATAGTAAATAATAAGATATTTCAAGTGTATAGGTAGCGCTCCCCATATCCCCCCAAATATTCAATTTATTAAACAGTAAAGAATGTTTCTTCCCTCTAAATATATTTTCTTATATACATTTTTGATGTAAAATAAAGAAGTGAAATACTAAATACCTATAAAATCCTGAAACGTGTGAAAATTCACATACATTTTTTCATTTTATACACTGAAACTCTTTATACAATTTTTGGTGTTAAGTAAATAATAAGTGAGATATTTAAGATTTTAGTTTTAGGATGACCCTCTGTAACACCCCAAATATTCATCCAATTGAAAAAAAAAAAATCATACAACAAAAAATACTTGTTTTTATATTATATACAATTTTTGTCATATACGTTTTGGCTGTTAAAATAAGTGAGATATTTCAAGATTTTAGTTTTAGGATGTCCTCCTGTAACTCCCCAAATATGCATCCAACTGAAAAAATGTATATAACAAAAAAGATTTGTTTTCTTATTATAAACAATTTTTGTCATATACGTTTTAGACCTTAAGTCAATAATAAGGAAGATATTTCAAGATTTTAGTTTTAAAGTGTCCCCCGTAACTCATGAAATATTCATCCAATTGAAAAAATCAGCTGTGGCCACCATAGATACGACCGCCATCACAAAGTACTTGTATAAAATACATGCTAGCAGCAGAGTAGAAATAACTTGGCCTAATATTTTCTAACAAAGATATTATACATCATGACCATGGTAAAAGTTACACATAAGTATGAAAAAAAAATTTATCAAAAAATATCTCAAATAAAAGTTGTTAGTTATTGCTTTTATAGCAATTTTTGTTAAATAAATGTTTTCGAAATATTTTTGTTGTTAAACATTCGCAAAAATCTTAAAATCGACACGAGTAAACTCTCATTTCTAGTTAACCGATATTTACCAAAAGTTGATCAACTGCCATTGATGTCAAAAGCTCAAATATAAAGTTTCATAAAAATCCTTTTAGCTGAATTTGCTCTGCACGTGTACACAGACAGACAGACGGACATACAGACAGACAGACAGACATCATGCTAAGAATAGTCAAAACGTTATGTAGGGACCTCAATTCGTGGAAATCCATCGAAATCTCGAAATGTCAAAATCGGTATGATCACAATACCTACCTTATATATGTTGGCGGTCGGTAAAAATGCATAGAACAAGATTCGTTTTGTTACTATAAACAATTATTGTTATATACCTTTTTCTGTTAAGTCAGTATTAAGGTAAATATTTAAAAAAATTTAGTAAATAGTTTTTATCCCATCAGAATGAAAATTTTGAGATGCCCCATACCCTATGTTCGAATCCTGGTTTACTTTTTTGTACCAAATTTCGTTTAAATATGTCTAGTCGTTTTTACGACAATCTCTGACAGACAGACAGATAGACACCTATTGATTTTGCTGCGGATATCGTTTTATAATCACCTGAAACTTGTAGAAACCAAATATGAGGCCGAAGAAACAAAAAAAAAAGAGATACACAGATCAATTCTGTAAAAAATTACTGTGTAGTAACGTTACTACAAGATAAAATATTATAAAAAGTTTAATGACTTTCATTCATGATAGTGACTGACCTTGCTCATAGTGACAGATTTAGTTACTAAAATCATAGTAACTGAGTTACAGAATTGGTCTGACTGCCTCCAATTTCATTACTATAAACTGATTGACGTGCCCATACTTCGTCCGGTTTTTGTTAAATGCACCTTATTATACTAAATTCTAATAAAAAAAAATGCTAAATTCTAATTATGAGTACGAAAAAATAAAAAAAAAACTGGTATAACCTCCAATATTATTAACATAGATATTATTTAGATAATTAATAAATTGTTTCACATTTGAAATTGATTTTTTTTTTTATATCTCCCGTTGATAACGAAATTTCGCTTGCCGCTACCCCCGTGATCAACAAGATATGCATGAAAATCGATTAGTATATCGATTTATATGTAACCAATAGGTTATGTAATCCAGATACGGTATTGTACTTGGTATTTGTACTTGTATTAAAATTATATGTAACGGAAAAGGGGATATATAAGGTAATGCGTAACCTTACATGTACAGATGTTGTATTTCTTTCTCTTGTAACTATTTAATAACTTGATCTAACTAAAGTGATTCCTGTATCTGGGGTTATATTGAAATATCCGGGGATAATTTTTACTTTCTTAACATGTGCACAGTAGGAGGCTAAGTAGAGGGTTATACTGCAGGCCGAATAAGGGGCCATTTAATTTCTTCATAAACGAGTTTCAAAGAATTAATCCGGGGTTACATTATTCAGTACTATAAAATTATAAAGATGCGTGAGAAGTGCTTTAGAAAATATGAAATAGGTAAAGAAAAAAGTATTTATAGTAAGTATGTATATAGATAAATTAGAAATATAGTAAGGAGTTTTGAATTTTTGGACAGTAATTGTTACGCCCCTGGTAGAAAATGAGAATTGAGTCAGCACGCACTGCGCATTCTAAAAATGTTGTCATGGAAACTATGGATTTTAGATAAATTAAAGTACGTGTTGATTCGGCAGCTTCTGCTAAAAAAAAAAACTATTTTCGGTTAACTTCTGGCATAAATCTACTATGGTTTTATGGCCACTGTGCGATTATGTACCAACTGAATAACATACATTGTATTAGTAAAATACGGAAGGGAACCATTGTATTAAAAAGGGGGTTAAGGTTATTTTTAACGCTGTCGATATTACAGTTGCATATCCAATAGTGTGCTGGATATCCGTATCCGCGGATGATCCGTTAAAAATAAAAATCCGTATTCGGTTCCGTTTCTGTTTTTCCAAGGCGGATCTTAAACGTATATCATATAGATAAATTCGAATTAGTTTTTATATAAGTTTGCGTTTAAAAATGGTCAAAGTGTAGTAAATTATACTCTGACGTCTACTACAGCGGTTCCCCAACCTTCTTTGACTCGTGAACCTCTCTCAACATAATATTTGTTATCGCGAACCCCCCCTCTGAAACCGTACTGGGAGCACCGTAGAGAATCTTTTATATAAGATATTATAGTACTTCGGAATACCATATATATGAGAATATTAAACGTTTAATATTTAATCAATTCCGTTCATCGACCCCTTTATTTAGAGTCAAATATTTGCGAAACAGTAAACTTTGTGACATAAATGTTTTTCTTTAAATCGGTCTTATTTAATTTATTATTTCCCGTTCTACAATAATAAGCCTAATAGTGTACCATAATCCTACTTTAACAATGGATTTTAAAATAAAAAAAATAGCATGAAAAATGCCAAGTAGCGTAAACTGAAGCCATTACAGAATTTTTAATGTGAACCCTCTAGAACAGTGGTGGGTACATTTTTTTGAATAAAAATAATAATAATCGCTCCAGCAATTACAAAGTAGTAACGTTAAGTTGCTACAATCTAATACTCATAAACAGATCAACTGTTTCGCCGAAATCAACGATAGTATAATAATCACTTGAGCGCGTTGCGTAGAATGTTTTTTTATTGGCATCAGTATAAGTTTAAACTAAGATAATAATTCATGGAGGGCCTACCAAGAGCTGCATGAGGCCCGCTGATCCCGGTTTTCTCACCGCTGCTCTAGAATACCTTCATGAATCCCCGGGAGGTTCGCAAACCAACGATTGGCAACCGCTGATCTAGTATATCTACATTAAATATTAATGTAAAATTAATTTAATCAAAGAAAATCAGTGAGTGATTTTGAACTCAACTAAGTTGCATGTCAGTTGGCTTGTTTTTGTTTGTAGGGACCGCGCGACTCTTCAAACTATCGCTTCAAAATCGCAGATCAAGACTTAAATAATCATTATCTCAAGCCCTAGCCCCCCTCCCCCTCCGTTCGTAAACAATTGTTCATGCTGTAATGATCTTAATTTTGTACAGCTTCACACACTGTTTTACACTGTGTAAACTAAAAAAGGAGGACATTTTAAGGTGGATGGAGGATATTATATTCCCAGTGGCGGACTTTCGCAAATACAAAAAAGTCATTTGTCTTGGGTCCGTAATTTTCAAGGGCCCAACGAACCCTCCCCTTTTCCCCTTCCCTTTTGAACGCCTCTAGGTTGAGGGCCCGTAAATCAAAAATGTCTTGAACCCGGCGAAGGCTTAATCCGCCACTGTATATTCCAATTCAAAAGGAGTACATATTCTGTTTTCAATACAAATTAGCAAGGATGTGAAACTGGCGGCCCGCGGGTCGCATCCTGTCCGATTATTGCATTTTTGCGGCCTGCGACGACTTCTTGTACTATAATAAATTTTTATACTACATATATTGTCTTATATAGTATAAAAATTAATTTGGACGAAAATACCTCGTGACAGAAGTGCAGGCCGCGGCGTCAAAACTTTGGGAAAGGGCAGAAAACCAATAGTCAGACAGTAACTGTTGCCTTTAGTCTAGGCCAGGGGTCGGCAAACTTTAGAAAATCTGGAAACATTTTAAAGAGCCATAATTTTGTTTTAATACATGACTTTTTGAATATTTTCTTAATTATATTTCTTATCAACTTAATATAAAGAACCACACGAATGTCCTCAAAGAGCCGTATGCGACTCGCGAGCCGCGATCTACCGGCCCCTGGCCTAGGCTGTGTGATAGTCGGTATATAAGTGATTCCCCGTGATTCCAAATAATATACTCGTAAGAAGAGCTTTCAAATAGGACTTTTCTATAGGTGCTAATGCCGTGTACAGAGCCAGTACGCAGATTTCGACCCGTTTTTATTTTGTTGCTTGATAAAGATAATATTTTGGCAAAATTAAATTGTTCTTATTTAAATGTTATTTCTTTACTTCCTTCAAATAAATATTCATAAAAATGGTGGCTAATGAAAAACAGAATCAGTAATAATATAAATACATATCGTGCTTCTCGCGTGAATTTTACTTGTTATAATGGCCCGGGGCTGGGGATGGCCGGGGATGAGTTTGATACCCCTGCTATATAGTACTACATGGGCTCTTTGGGCCAGTATCAAAACCATGAAATATTCAAATTCTATAATTTTTTTGTCTTTCCAAATAACTAGCAATATACCCATGCTTCCCTACCGAAAGCAGTCGTAGTCGGCTTAGACCAGGCCCATATTGGATGCGTTCCAGTCTGACTCGGTGCGAATCGTTTTAAGATTCTTACCGACGATTATCCCTTTCTGAGCTCCTTTCGGCTTTCCTTTTCATTCTCATTCTCTTTGCTCTGTTAAAATATGTTCCAATCGATGATTCTACGTCGTCAGATTAATTTACGTATTATGTTCTTTCCATGATTACTCCTAATCTATAAATCATACGTATATAGGTTACTTTTTTTCGTTAATAAATGTTCTTGTTATTTAAGTAATTTTTCTTTATACATCCGAGGTTGCAGCGATTATCAACAGTAAACTGAAAGTTATAATTTTTGTCGAAAATGATAACATAAATACTCATTGTGGGTTATCTATTTATATGTGATATATGCAGGACCGCCAAGAGGACTTGTGGGGCCCCGGGGAGAAACTTTCTTTGCGGGCCCCAGGTAATGATCAATTCTATACCGTCTCTTTCTCTGCCCCTTATACGCTTATCTAGGCGTTGGGAACCTATTATTTTTTTAATATTTAAAAAAGAAGATAAAAACAATATAAAGCTATTTTTATTAATAAACATTCATTAAAACCAGATTTTATCCTTGTTCCATCTAATTAAACCATTATTTGTCCACTAAGTTCATTCAAAACGTGATTTGTCCAAATTTAAATAACCGACTTTTCGTATTTTTTTCATTAGAATTTAAATGATATGTTTGGATTCAATGTTTGAGATCTTATAAATAAGGGGGTCAAAAAATTAGGTTTCCAACGTATTACTAACAAGATTATAATGTTTTTTGCACAAAATTGCATTACTGTGCTAAATCACGTTCTGAGTGTTACCTTCTTATATATACTCATCAAAATGGTCCAAGAACATTCAATGAAATGCTCAATGACGTTAGAAAAAAATGTCATTTGTTACCCCTTAAAAACCCCACCAATACCATGTGCAAACATTCACAAGGCCGCCCCTACTAGAATCGAACTCAAATCGCGTAGGTATGTAAACTTTCATTAACACTTGCGGTATTTGGGGTAGAATATAGCAAAAGGCGGTCCCATCAATGCCCTGACACTACATAGCAAAAAATTCGTAAGTGTAAAAGTTCATTCTCAGTTTGATTAAAATTTTAGCTTTAAAATTTTCATTTAAAAAAAGTAAAAAGTGCACTATTTTTAACTAAATCACCGGGTAAATCTTCATATATTCAAATAGTGTTATTTTTATGAAATATTACTTTTTCAGTGTTAAAAGTTAAAATTAACACTATTTATTTTCTAACACTATAATTTAACCAGTATGTGTAAATAATTAATGCGAAATTAAGGGACTTTATGGTACACTAAAAGTTCATTTTTTAGTGTATCATGAGTTCCTTTAACACTTTCTTTTAACACTCTTTTTAGAGTGTACGCGCCATTAACAAAATATAATAACAAACAAACATTCTTTTCCCTACCTCATCAAAAAGCCCTAGATCATTTGATGAGTGTATTTTTGATATATATTTTACAGTTTAGCCACCATAACAATTTTAATGTGCCGCACGCAATTTTGTTTCGGTTATTTCAATACCTTTCTTAATTGCTCAAAATCCTGGTATCATATCGTGATGATATTATAGCTTAAAATCTTTTCCCACAAATGTCCAATACGCTGGAGAAAACTGCATAAAAATCGGTTAATTTTCTCGAGTTATAAGATAACACGTTTCTTATTATATATTTTCAGAATTTTTTAGTATTGAGAAGTATTAAAAAAAAAACTTCCCAAATACCAAAAACCCCTAATACCAAAAAATCCTAAAATTACCAAAAATTACCAAAAAAATTTACCAAAATACAGTCCCCGAATTCTATAAATATTCGACGCTTGTCGGCAAATTCATATATGAATTTGTATAAATCACCAAACTGCATTAATACCGTGAGCAGAATGGCATAAGCTTTTTATAATCGTAAATATGTAAAAAACTAGAAAATCATCAGAATCAGAACCCAGATGTTGATCTATTTTTAGTAATAAATGCAAATAAAACTATTAAATCAATCCATTGTACTGGAAGGAGTGGGAATTTTTTTTATATCCCCGTCGCGAAATAGGTATAAAAATATTTATGCGCGTAAGTTTAAAAGTTGCATTAGTGCAGTGTGCAGTAAGGTAGTGACCGCGCAGACCCCCTAGCGACGATGCAGCGAAACTACCCGATCAACAATACCTCCCCTTTATATAAATGTGTAGTATTACATACATTAACCATATCGCGATTGGCAGTACGCTGTTGCACAACTCCTTATAAAACCCTACTCAGTCAGCACAACACCTGCAGTTAGTCATTTCTAAATTCAAGATATTAAATACTTCTGTTCCCAAATAACTCAATTTTTAATTCATTCGTTTAAAAAATATCTTAATTTATTTTATTATTTGTGGTTTGTTTAAATAAACGTTATTTGTGTTAATTGTTTAAATAGAATATAGAAATAGTTAATTGTCTAAATCAACAATTTAAAAATATATATACATAAAAAAATAGGTGAAAACAATATCAATATTTTACTTGTTGTATGCATAATATCAAATTTAAATATTGTTAATCGTCTATCTAATTACCTAATATAAATTATATATCGTGTTAACATCTATATTATATTTAAAATATAAAAACTACGTGTACATATTTCATTATTACCTATATCAATAAATTGTATTGCAATAGTGTAAGTAATTACTCATAGCTCTCATAAAATATTTGACAATTATACACAGTCGTGCTTACGCCGGCAACAAGTGTGCTCGAGTATTTGCAGTATTAACATTTATACAATGGAAGAGTATTTGTACGAAGATCATCCAGAAAGATTGTGCAAAGATTTTTGCGTAAATGTGGTATGTAAGTTTTTAATTCATTACCAGAATCGAGTTATTATTTAAATAACTTATTTTAATGTATTATATTCGATTTTATATTCATAATTGGTGATTTTTAGGTAAATATTTTTTGTACCTTTTTTCTATACAAATAATTTGATTAGTAATCTCAAAATGTATGTTAAAAAATACTCATAAGTAAAAAATGCGATTCATTATCTTTAATATTTATTAAAGATAAAATATTCATATTATTTTCGATAAAATTCGTTTCTGTGTTGCAATTCTTTGTGAAGAAATCATAATACGTATTACCATGTATAATAATTAGTTTTTATTGTTAATTATATAGCTTTTTGAGATCTATTGATAGGTCTGCTCAATACAGTATCAATTTTTCAAAAGATTTACAAATGCTTTTAATTTTTACATATAGGAAAGTAGGTTCACACCCATTTTAACTTATAGAGATTTCTACAGATAAGCACGAATTAAGTTTTTTCGTAAATCGAATCAATTGTTTAAGTGTGTCTGCACGTATAGAGCAAGTTCGGTTGAACAGATTTTTCGGAACCGAAAACGCTTCGGACGTAAATATCTCATTTGGGTAAATACTTCATTTTTCGTAATTTAACTTCCTTTATATCTCTTATAATAAAGAATTTGGCAATGGGTAAACAGTTTTCTAAGACATCCTGTAACTGTGGTATTTGGTACCTTTACAGCCTTCTATGGTCGCCCCTATATCTGTTTCGTTCTTGGGACAGATTTTTATCTAATTTTGTTGATATTGCTTGCATAGACAAAAAACAACAAGATATCTTGTTTTTATCGCTCATCACACATATAAAGGGATTTGGTGATAACAAATTGTATATATTAAAAATCATAAATTGAACTTTTGAAAGGATAATCGACGGGCTTCCATTTAGAGACTTAAAGTTGTACTTAATTAACGAGATGTGCTTGCATCAAGACCCAGCTATAGCTGTCCCGTTCTCCGGCCAGACAAATATTGCAAGCACGGTGTTGCAAATAATTCTTTACCTTTCGAAATAATTTTCAGAACAAATATTTCTCTTCCGTATTCCGGTTTATATTAATGTGCATTACTCAGATTTTTTCAGATATGTAGATTAACTCCCTGAGTTATAGGGTTTATGACTAGAGTTTTTAGCACATTTTTAGTAATAATCATCTTAAAATATATATTTTTTTTATATCTTATCTACGTTCTATGAGCTTTGTTGTGTTATCACTCAAAATATATTTCTGACTAACCTGACCAAAAACTATTCCAGTTTCCTTCAATGTACATTATTGAGATTTTTTCAGATTTTTAAATCAACCCCTCTGGGAAATAATGTGGAGGACAAAAGTTTTATGACACGATTTTTGGCGAAAATCCCATAAAAAATGTTTTCAAAAATATTTTTTTTAGTTTATCTAGGTACTAAGAGGTTTCATTTGATACCCCACTCAATTTTTTATAGAATTATTTTTTGTTGAATTCATATTTATATTTTTCCTGCGATGTGTTTTTTTAACCCTAATAGTTTTTCTATATGTGGTTCAAAGAATTGTACACGCATACCAAATTTCTAGGTCCAGCGATTTGGCCACAATTTCTACCATACAGAAACACACAAGTTGCATTCTTCTTCTTCAGCCTGTATTTATCCATTACTGGATAGAGGCCTCCTTTATCTTCTTCCACGCATCTTTATCTTGAGCTTTTTCATACCATTGGTTCCAGGCGATGTTCTATCGTCAAGCCAGCTTTTTTGACGTCTTCCGACGCTTTATTTGTTTAGCCGCGGACGACAATCAGGATTCAATTTAGTCCACCTAGTTGAGTCCTGTCTTGCTACGTGTCCAGCTCAATTTGATCTTCGCAGTGCTGTGTTACGTCTGTAATTTTGTCGCGTCTCCGATTTTCTGATTCTGTCCCGCAAACTGAGTTACGTTATAAGGATTTTTTGGTCATAACTACAAAACCCTATAAACATAAAATCGGAAACTTTTTAGCTTGCAGCAACAATAGTTATTAGTACAGAATATAGGAAACACGTACCTTTTGATAACATTTTATCCTTGGTTTATTCAGGTTTCATATTTCCCTTAGTCAGTGATGACGTTCTACTTGATTATATACTTGTTGTATTCTTTTGTAAATTTTTTTTTATCGTAAGTATTGTTTTAAAACAATCAATGTATTCATAATTTCTCAATAGTGTAATTCGATATGTTCCAGTCCGAATATATTCCAGGAATTTTCAGTTTTGACATCGCCGGTTTTCGGTTTATTGTATAAAATCATTATAGAAATTACTGTATGTAAATAAAACAAGGGTGTAATACAGCCTACTCTTCAAATTTTACCAGACAGTAATTATTACTTTTTAGTACCCAACGTTTTATGCGGGTAAACGGTTTGAAGTTTCCAGTGTTTTAGAGTTTAACCCTTTTGTCCCTGAATTAATATCAGAGATATTATATTAAGGTTTAGAAACTGCATTATAAATTAGGGTGACCCATTCGGCTACGATTTCCTTCCCAAGTGGCAAATAATTTCTCTAAAGAATAAGTTGCCTATATTATAATCGATTTTTAAAAATAGGCATTTATTTTATAAGATTCGTTCGTGGATGAAGTTTCTCTAGATTGTCTCTTTTGTTAGAATTTTGCTAGAAACTTCATCCGTTGACGAATATTCTCTATACAAATTTTGATAATGTATATCTAGGTAGTCCTCGATATTCGACAGGGTTCCGTTCTAACACCAGTGTTGAATCCAGATGTTTTTCTCCGGGTGAAATTACTGAGCTCGGGGAGTACTGCATGAGCCCGCAAAAGGAGTATATTAGACAGGTACCATTGCTATAAAAATTATTCGGGGCGAATTTTGCCACGGAAGGGAACCCTCGCGGGTACCTTCTTGGATTCAACACTGCCTAAGACTCCGTCGAAAGTCGATTTTGACGTCGAAAACATTTTTTATACAAATAAATAAATATAAATTTAAATATTGCAAAAAATCGATAACTTTCGAAAAAATAATCGGAACCAAAATTCCTGTTGTACTATTTCGGTTCAAATGTGTATTACTCATATTTTTTTCAGATTTTTAGCTTAACCCCGTAGATTATCTTAACCCCGTAGGGTGCGGGACCAAAGTTTTTAAGCAAATTTTTAGCAAAAATCGTTTTAAATTAAAGAAATTTTAAAAACTATTTTCCGTTATTTTATCTAGGCCTTAAGAGGTTTCTTTTGCTCACCACAATAAATAAAAAATAAATAGGTACATTTTTTTTCAATGATAAATTTTTTTCGTAAAATAAATATTATCAAAAATTCGTGTTGAACTATTCTGGTTTTCTTTGATTTTTAAACCAATCCATATGGGAAATAGGGTAAGGGACAAAGCAAAGGCACATTTTTTGTAAAAATCCCATAAAGAACGATTTTAAAAATTAAAATTTGTTGGTTTATCCACGCATTCAGAGGTTTCATTTGATACCCCACTCAAAATTAAAACAAAAACATTTATTTTTGCGTTGAATACATATTTTTTCTGTGAAGTGTCTTTAACTCTCAATAGTTTTTCTGTATGCGATTCAAAGGTTTGTACATGCATGCCAAATTACAACTTTCTAGGTCCAACCGTTTGGCCACAATTTCTACCGTACAGACAAAAACATGAATAACGGTATAAGGGTTTTTGGGTGACACCTATAAAACCCTAAAAAAAGAAAAAGCAGGATAGTCTGACGTTTGTGCGGTGTGTCGCAAGTAGAAAACGTCGTTAATCGAGAACTACTAGTATTTGATAATATATATATTAATGATGCATGTCTGCTTTACTAACAAACGAACTTATTTATAGTTTTTCCTACAGCTGTCTGTATATATGCAATGGAAATTTTATTGGGTCTATTGCAATATAAGTTGCTTTTTGTTGGCTTATTTTAAAAACCTTTTATGTAGAATATAGCCATTTTTGCAGGAGAACTTGCACTACTGATTTATTATGTGCCAATATTATATTATAATTATGACTATTTAGTTAATTTTGTTGGCTAAGTTATTTCTACAGAATTTAAACTGCACTAATATTTACTTATAAGTTATATCAAAATACAACATCCCAAGAATCGAACCCACATCCTAAAGAACTCGCGTCTTACTACAGAACCACTGGGTTATGGAGGCATTAAGATAGCATATGATATCGAATGAATATGACTCGATATATATATATATTTATATATGCAATCTTCATACTTCCATAAGCCCAGTAGTTCTAGATTAAGACGCGAGATCTTTAGGGTGCCGGTTCGGTTCTCGGATAGGTTGTATTTTCGTAAAATTTTATACCTAGTTATGCCTAGCACTTTTATGCCTGGTTGCATAAAAATCTTAAAACTAGATTTAAGCTAAAACTCATTAAAACGCATTGCGTTGCTAGGCAATTGTGTATTTTACATCGAGTTTTAGCTTATATCTAGTTTTAAGACTTTTATGCAACTGGGTATAAGTGTTTCAGTTAAATCTGAATGATCCATTTTAATTATATAACTCATTTACGAGCATTTCTAGCGTCGTTGACAGAAGGTTTCTTAAAATTAGAGATTTTAGGTGGTACTGGGGGCGTTTTATGTAACCAAAGGACTCTCAAACTTATCAATTTTACCAACAGGTGGCAGTAGTGTAAAAATCTAAAAATTATGAAAAATCCGAGTTTTTAGTAGTACAACGTTATGCTTATTCTAAATAGAATTTATTTAGATCAGGTTTTTTTCTCATTTTATATAGACATACGACACAGTGCACTAACCATTTAGCCAGCGCAATTAAATAATTAATTGGCAGTCAACTTTGTTTCTATGATGTAAATATGCAGTCAATATGTAATAAAATGTGAGATCTAGCTGAAATAATGTTGTATCAATGTGAACGTAGTCCTAAGATGCATACAAAATTATATTCGCTTCATTGATTTTATAGTAAAATTAAAAATTCTCTTTCTTCCCGTTTCTCATGGGGTGGTCATATTATGGTCACCCTGTTCCCGAACGGGTTTGTTTAATACAGAGGGTTTATTCTTATGAATGTGGATGTCTTTTGAAAACAGAATTAGAATAACTTGTTTTCGAGGAATTGGACAAGGTAATTTTGTAAATTTGTTGTTAGAATAAAGAGATATGAAGGTGAAAAAGATGCGGTAATGAAAAATTGGTCAAGGTTGTCTTTTATCTGTCGTCCTGCAGGTTTCTAAGGCATTGTTAATTCTCAAAATTCTTAATATATTTCGAAAATAGTTGAATACAACAATCTGCAGTCGGAATTTTTTAAATTGTCACCGCGTAAGGAAATATTTGAATTGATATTGTCTTTATTTGTCGGAAAGAAAAAAATAGAAATAATGCCAAAAAATTAGTCACATGGTCTTATTTCAAAAATTAAATATTTTTTTCTGCGGCATTTGAACTTAAAAGGTAATATTTTAAATTCATATTTTGGGCCAAACCGGAAGAATATTTGTACCGAATCCGAAAAAGAAATGTATCAGATAATAAATAATAGACAAAAATAAAGACCCATTTACACAGATCGCGTCAAGAGAACTTTGCTGATTGTTGTCGTCCTGGTGCGGTACATCCCTTACACTTTCGGTTTACGCGCCCTTGCAGTAGGATGTCCCAATTAAGCTGTTAACGATTTTTAATTTTTTGGTTTTAAATCATATATATTGTATGTGCACTGGAAAACCATGGTAATGTTCTGTGTAACAAATTATTTAGTGGTTTTAATGTAGTCGGTTTTAATATTCTTGACGTCAGAAGCCTAAAAGAAAACGTTAATTTCGTCTGTTGTGTTTTGAATATTTTGTGATTATGGAGAGATGTATGGGCGGAATTGTAACCTTTACAACTGTGGCTATCATTTTGTAAACTACAAATATACAGAGCCGGTCATAGTGCACCGAAGTTGGCCCCGAATCCGGTCCCCGAAATTTTTTTTCGGAACTTGGAACCGTTCTCCATCACTTGGATCCGCCTTCTTTTTTTATCATGACTTGAATCCGTCTATGGTAGCTCGACGTACGGCGTACTTAGATACCCACACAACATCCGTACGTTTGAGTGAATACTGTGGATATGCGTACAGGGTGATTTTATAACGCCGTGGAAACTTACTAATTCAAACATTTACTTGTGCCGTCTGTTGATGAAAAGTTCAACTACTTAACTATAAGAAACCATATTTTTTCATGCGTTGTTTATAACTTAAGTGTCGCGCTTGCTTTTATTTCTACGTCTTTTTGAGTATTTTTACAAATACAATCGTGTTAATTAGTTTACATTATTGTTTTATTTTTGATAAGTTGCAGATGACTTTTTTAAATATATTAATTTTATTATCATTTTTGATAACATTATTTCTGTACAATCTACCTTAAATATTTAGTTTTTGACAATTAATGATTTTTAACAACAGATGGCTCTACAAGTTTTGCATTAGTAAGTTTCCCAGCTTTTAAAATACGGCACAGGCGCAATAAAATCGCTGACGTCATGAGTCCATTTTATAATTATTTTTGACAGTTTAGTAGTTCATTATTTCTTCAACAGATGGCTCTACAAGTTTTGCATTTGTAAGTTTCGCAGATTTTAATATACGGCACAAGCACAAAAAATCGCTGACGTCATGGCTGCAATTTATAATCACTCGGTATGTCTTTGAACGCCAGGTGACATTATTGTCTTCTTAAAAAAAAAAAATCCGGCTGTAGATTGCATTATCTGAACATAAGCACTTGACAAGTAATAGACCTGGTTTTATTACGTCAGTCTCCTCAGCGCTTTAGTGCTTCGACACTAGCATACAAACATTCAATTCTAAGTTTTGTTTTTTTTTTATATGTCGGTCAAAAATTAGTACAAGTATGCCAAATTTCAGCTTTCTAGGTCCAGCCTTTTGGTTACAATTTCTGACGAACAGACTAGGTTTCAAGGTTTTCTTTATCATATAGGTAACCCCTTTTAAGATTGCAGCGCCAAGGTGGAAAAATGGATACCAACCAAATAGAATGAAATATGGAGACAATACGTTGTATTTGACATTTAGAACGAATTTACTAATATTTTTGTAAAATCGAAATGAATGTAACATGCGTTAGAACTATAACAATCTTGTCTTTTAGGTTAGTTCAACATAATTCCGCCAGATAGAGTCTCTCTTATGACCATTTGCCTATTGAGAACTGACAATAACTGAAGTGACACCTAGCGGAAATTTTGGAACTTAACGGAATAGGATTTTGTTGGATGTGGCTCATTTAATTGCATTGTTTGTATGTGTTAAAGTGAGGAAAACTTTAATAAAATATCTTTAAAATCGCAACAGAAAATTAACTGCAATGTGAATTGTTGTGTATCAAATGGCAAATGTCAAAAATATCCTATTCCAATCGCCATTTTAATAAGTGAGAACAGCGCCTCTATAGGTAATGTCACTTCTCAATACTACTTATAAAATTGACTCCAACCTAATCTAAAGTCTAATAATTCAGTGTAGAAATAAGCTTTGATTGCAATGTAATAAACATATCGATATCAAACAAGTCAAGACGAGTTTCTAAAACGTATAAATGGAATATGAGATTTGTGTAAACCAAAATATATTTTTTCTTAATGTTTACATATTTTAAGATGAAGAGTAAATGCCATTAGTTACTTCCAAATAACTTTCTTTGATCGTTTTCCCAGGTGTAAAAAATCAGGCAATGACATCAAAATAATCCTATAGAGTGTCATATCTTTTTGAGGTACGAAAAATAAATATATGAGAAAAAAACTCTTATCAGGGTTATTGACCTCGAAATACGCAATAATATAATATATTCTTGAGCTCTAGGGCTTTAATATATATTGGATTTTAGTAAAATATAAACAGATACTCACAAATCCGAAAATATTATTGGAATTGAACATCAACATGTAATTATAATTACATTTATATGTAAATAATATGAAATACTGCGGAAGATTTTTATATTTAGATGTTGGAAATTCGTATCTTATCTCATGGATTATCCTATTTTAAATATTGACTGCTTGTACCCCAAATAGGTGATAAACTGCAAAATTATCTGGGACAACTAGATTTGAAGGGCGTTTTCATAATGCGTATGATGTATTATTATTGGCACTTTCTAAGCATACACTGGGGTAACATTTTGATATTTAGCTATCCCAGACATTTAAGTATAAAAAAAGTATGTCTCTATGGGGGGCAACGGTGTTAGCCCTTTTTACTTTATATTTTTACAATTATTATATTTTTTATGAAGTATTTATTTAAATTTCACACACTGTGTTAATAGTTTGATTATAAACACAGCTTTAATAATAAAGAATATCACAAGTCAATCTGACACATACAATCCAATATGATTGAATGCTAATCCAGCATGTATACATCGCTATTATCAATACTGCCAATAGCAGCAAAATGGAAATCTTAATTTTTACTTAAAATAATGGTTAATATTAGCCATACTATTGATAAATAAAATTATAATTGTTGTTTTTCAATAATATAGATGCTTATTATGCATAATATTAATAAAAACACAAATTTGTGTATTAATTCAATGAAGATGTATAGAAATATTTCGTTTTTAAAGTTTTTTACTTTATGACCAAATTCCTCTTATATCGTGGGTCACATGTAAATAAAATACAAAATTATGAATTAATAGGTAGATAGTGTGAAGTAGTAGAGTGCTTTTCCCAGGAATCAGGCTAGTGACGTCATCGTATATGCTCCAAATAATGACCTCAAACCAATAGCAACAGTTTGCAGTCGATTCTACGTCCATAAACCGTAGATAAGATCTCTAAAAGTTAATTTGTATATTAATTTTAATATTTTATGTTATCTTTTGCTTTGTTAACTTTTTATTTGCCAGACCAACTATACATTTCCCGAGAATTTAATTTTTAATTTTATTTCTATTGAATTTTACAGTTTTCATTTATAAATTCCTTTGCTGATTAATTAGATATTTTATAAAGCAAATGTTTTATTAAAGTTATGTTATTTTTAATAAAACTTCTTTTTTTAGGGATTCATATTTATGTATTACATACAGCATACAAAATTAGCAGTAGACTATTGTGCATGTTATAATTATATACGGTTTATTTTAAAAGAATTTAATTTATAAAGTTGGATTGCCTGTGTACAGTAAAACCTGCTGTTACCACATACGTAAAGTGGTCATCTATTTAGGTTGGCTGCTTTTTGACAGTCAATGCTAAGATATATCCGTTTGAATAGATTATAAAAGGAATGGATGCAGTCGGAGTTGGATTCGAAATCGGTGGTAACAAAAATTCCAGTCGACAGTTTTCTATGCGAGCTAAACAGCTCTGCTAGCATATGTGAAAAACAAGGTTGAAAACTTCCATCTACAGAATATTCTCTTCCATCCGTAGGTATTAAACAATGACGGTAGAGCGCAGAGCGGTGTATTTCTAACTTTCTCACCTACCTCAAATCAGGCCCTGGATACAAAATTACATTATTATGCCAATATTATCAACAATTTATTCCCATGTATGTGTTCAGAGATGTACTGTAGAAATTTATAAAATTTTACATTGCCAAAAAATATCCTAAAATTAACATTAATGTTTCACAATCAGATGTTGTGATTTACATACCGGCAGCTTAAATTGTAACCACTTACTTAATCTGCTAACTAATTCACATTAGCATATTCACCACTAATGACATAATGGCTATTTATTTATACGTGGTAAATTACAAACATCAAACATGCCCTTGTTATACGATTATACGCCTAAGTTCACTCTACAACAGAACTATTTTGGTTATATTCAGATTTGTACACAATCGTTATCCCATCGAAGAGTTAATCATTTTTAGGTTAAAACAAAGAACGATTTTCGAACCATAATTATGTAGTCGAAATTACGTTTTTTTGTAGGCCAATGAACTATTGAGAATTAACAGTACGGATTCAAGCTGTCTATCAAGTTGCATCAGTCTTGAGCGACTCTTTTCTGCTCCAAAATTAATCATAAATGATCTAAGACAAGCAATGAAAGACGACTGACTTTCCGCAATTCTGTTTTACATAATAATTTATAATGATGATAGATTTTGTAACTATGAAATAATGTATACAAATACTGTATTTTGCTTGTGTAAATAGTGTAGGATTTTCTTGACAGTATTCTTGAAACAATATATTTTTGTTCATTTACAGCCTCTGTCGGAATGGACGTCGGCTAACGTAGTTGAATGGATGGCTGCACTAAATTTGTACCGATACGCCGATGTGTTCAAATGCAAAGATATCAAGGGTTCGGATTTGCTGCATCTCGACAAGGAGAAGTTGATGGTAAGTTCTTTTTTTATTTCTATTAATTACTAGTTGATATTACTACGATATTACTGATATTACTGTTCGCTCTAAGCCAGGAAGGTAAACGGAGAAGTTACGATGATTTGAATAAGAAAAGATTTTGATTTCTAAGCCCTCCCTAAGAAAATATTTTGGGAGCGCGCCTCATTGCACCTGATATGTTGTAGATATGTATTTTTATTTAACTATTTTTATTTCAACAATTTCAAGCCACTTGAATGCAAGCCAGATTGAAAACTATCTTAATTTGGACAGAGTAATGAACTTGAAATTTAAAGATACAACATATAAAAACAAAAAAAATCTTTTTTCCTTTAATCATGTCGGTGTTGAAAATATAATATTATCCAAAGTTAAATAATTTGTATGTGAATATGATATTTGAAGGAAAATAAATAAATAGTAATAGTTAATAATACGCACATTAAATATAAATGAGGACTTTATTTAGTTAACTTTTATTTATGTATTTATTTATTGCTAATGCTACTAATTTAAAAGAATTATGTTATTTAACTTTTGCATAAAGCACACTACTGATAAAAACTCACGTGAGCTACTGGTTTTCCTTGTTTCTTATCATTTATGTATATAAAAGAATTAAAATATTTTTTGATATAGCGTCCTTAGCGGATGTTAATCCCTAACAAGTTCAATGTACGTGCGCATTTTTGTTTGTATGATTACCTTTTCGATTCTGATTGGACGTTTGTTGTTCGAAAGCAGTAATAAGTACTCGCATCGAACTCCAACCTGCCAGGAATTACATCCGCGAACGAGAGCTATTAATTAAGTTTAATAATAAATCAACAAAATGTCAAAGATGTATTATTCGACAGCAAAAAGTAACCAAGTACTTTTTGTACTTGGTTACTTTTTGTACTTTTGTACTTGTAACCAAGTACTTTTTCAAACAACAAATGATTCTTTTTATATTGTTTTAGCTTTAACAACAGTAATAATGTTCTGCAAAGGTACTTTGACATTATTTTAAAATGTTTGGAAAGTACCTGAACTTGTAATGCGATTTTCTTGACTTTGCCAATATGTGACTTGGTCAATTTTCGCAGCAAGCCCACTATTTGTATTTCAATTTCAAGTAGAACAGAAATTTTTTATATATATTTATGATGTAAAATAAATAAAAGTAACATATTTCAAGATTTTAGTTGTAGGGTGTTCCCCGTAACTCCCCAAATATTCAACTAAATGAATGCATAGAACAAAAAAGATTTGTTTTCTCATTATAATCGATTTTTGTCATATACGATTTTGCTGTTAAGTTAGTAATAAGGGAGATATTTTCAGTTTTTGTAGTAAAAAGTTTGAACCCCGAAACACCCCCTTAGAATGAAAATTTTGCTGGTTTTATTCTGTCACCGTACTAAATTACGTGAAAATATATTCAGCCGTTTTTTTTTTTCGTTCATCTCGGACATACTAACACAAAAATTATTTTTTTACGGATATCGTCTCATTATCATCTCAAATGTGTAGAACCCAAATGTGAGGCCTAAAAAAACTTATAGCCTCCAGTTTTATTAATATATGTGAGTGACATCAGAATTTTGACCAATAAGAAAAGCTCGGCATCCTTGGCCGAACACAGTATTTATTGTAGTAAAAGTAGTAGCTGTAGAATAACCGGTTTTAGAGCTCAACTTTAATAACCAGTTCTTTATATTTATGACAGAACCAGTATATATAAACATCGTTTGCGTAGGAGTAAAAACTGGTTGTAAATATACAATAAGAACCAGTCGTACAGTATTTTTAGCCAAATGAAGTATCATAGAAATGTATAAAGATAATGACTCTCATTACGTAATCAACGAATAATACTAAATTTAGTTTGTCGGTTCAGAATATTCCAGTGAATTATATTTAACTGGTATTCATATTAGTTATTTATATTAAATTAAATTTTGTTGTAGTATTCGAGTTATTTCTGCAACGTGCATAGTTTTGTATGAATTTGTTAGAAATGTTTTTCGTAATGCATAGGTACTCGGATAGTAATTGGAGGTATTTGGATTATTCCACTGAGTGCACTGTATCGTCATAGTAACCTATTCAATTACGTGGAAAACAAATTGTGCTACCTGCAGATTTATCTTGAATTTACGTCGCAGTTTTGTTGATCTGTAATCGTGACAAAATACCGGTCATGTGCATTCCCATTATGTTAGCATTGGCATTAATGTGATATTAATAGAGTTATGGGAGCTTATGGAAGTTGTCTTCAATTTGCGTTATAATGAAATCAGTGTTCGTAACCATCACAAATTTAGTTAAAAAATACCTTTAAACATGTTTTCGGGATTTACGGAACAGTAAATGTTCAATATGATGCAATATAATATCAACTTCAGGAGTATCATGTAGGAACAACCCACGTGCGTATTTTATTAATTTTTTTACGGACAGTTTTTGATTAAATTGTAGGACGATCGGATTTGTCCTGGATGAAGGATAGAAATTCCAAACTGAACCACAACATTTCAACCTGAGACTTTCATTAAAATTTTGTCGGAAATTCAAAACAATTTCCTCCGCAGGTTTTTAATCTAATTGAGTTTCAAATTTATATTTTTATGAGTCTAGCAGCGTATGCTATTGGTAGAGTTGCCACCATACTTTTGTATACCAAGGATGGGGAGTAGGCAGAAAAATAAGCGACTCCCGAGTCGGTATTTATGAAAACCGACTCCGACTCCTGACTCCTTTCACTCGTAAATCATTAAGTCTATACCAAATGTTTAAGCAGTTAAACGTTAAAGCAGCGGTCGGCAATCTTTTTCACTTCGCGATCCATAAAATATGGCTGAAAAATCACGCGACCTATGTTCAAGCGCATATGCAAAACGAGTTTTGAGGTTTTAAAGACGGGAAAGATGGTATGGCAACTACGAATCCTTGTCCTGGAAATTATACCTCATTGCACCCTTCTCTTGCCAATCTTCCCAATATAAACGGATGTGTAATAAAAGCAGTAGATTTTAATTGTAACATATATATATATTTTTACTTTATTATAACAAAAATTTATTTTATATTTATATATTACATATATATAACATAATTTAAAAAATAATAATAAAAATATTATTCAATAAAGATAAATAATTTCCGTCCGACAAATTATTTTTTGAAACAGAATTACTGTAAAACAGCCCTTTTTAATTTGTAACGAAACACTCTTTCAAAAATAAGTACGAACTACAAAAAATGGAACACGCATATAACACTAGACATAAAGAGCAAGCCATACCACCAAAAATTAACAAAAAAATTAATCACAGATGCTTCAAATAATATTTAGCAATAAAAAATTAAACAGATATTTTAAAAATAACAACATTAATAGTACATACACAAATAGTTTAATAAAACATTCTAAAAAATGGGCTAAGAATTTATCTCAAAATGAAATTTATGATATCT
This sequence comes from Liopterus haemorrhoidalis, assembly GCA_963971575.1. Classification (NCBI taxonomy): domain Eukaryota; kingdom Metazoa; phylum Arthropoda; class Insecta; order Coleoptera; family Dytiscidae; genus Liopterus; species Liopterus haemorrhoidalis. The sequence continues at coordinate 56,908,188 of OZ020614.1, forward strand.
TCAAATAATTCAAATAATAAAATTTAAAAAATTAAAAAAATATAAAAAATTACACTAAATTCGATACATGTTATAAAATATTGCCCAAGTTCTATTAACGAATAGCTTTATTCTGAAGTTTCTAGAGGCGAATAATATCCATTTTATCTAGCGATAAGAATAGAGTACTACAAAATGAGGTTTAATAATTGTATTATATATTAAAATTTTAGTCCAAACTGACAAATGCACCGATATTCTTGCCAAGAAATCAATTTTTCCCCAATCTTTTGGTATACAAAAGCGGCAATAAAAAAGCCTTTTCTGATAATAAATAGAAATGAAAACTGATGAAAACACAAAATTAAATATGCAAATGTCAGTGTCAAAAATATCTGATGTATGTTTATGCTTAATGCGTCATGTACAGTTAAGGACCCAACATTGTTAGACAAAAATTACTAACACGACGCTCTAAATTCAAACAACTGTCAATCATTAATGAATGTTCTGTAAATGATATTATTAGTGACATGTTGCTCCATTTCATGTATCGATATCCTTAGGCACTGCATTAAACGTATTTTCTATTTAAAAATGACGATTTTCTCGGTAATAAAATAAAAGGTCAAAATACAGAAGTTTATTTAAGATTTTTACATGAAATCAAGCTCATTATATAAAGTGTGGTATAAATATTAACATACTAACAGTAAGCATGCAACATGACGTACTAATACGAATATCAACAAAATTAACCTTCAAATGAACGACTTATATGCTGCTGAAAAATGTACATTACAATTATTAGCTTAAGTAAATAAATAAATTATCAGCACATTAACTCTATAGAAGAATTTTTAAAATCGTATAGATTGCAAATGTCGTAATCTTAAACAGTGATATGCAAACGTTTTAAACACATAACCACTGTTTCTTTTATGAAAAAGAAAAATTAAATTAAAAAATACTGAATGCTCATCGAACTAAATTCGCCCACAAAAAAAAAAAAAATTATTGGAAAAAATGTATGTAAGTGTTTTAAAAGGAAATAAGTATGAATCTATGGGTGAAGACACCTGGAGATTCGCAAATAGCCTTTGTTGCTGTGCGCCAAAAATTTTAACTAACTAACGCGGAGATTTGAAACTCAACCACGACTCATTTGTGCACAATCAGATCAATTCTGTAAAAAGTTACTATAATAGTTACCGTATAGTAACGTTACTACAAGATTTTTATAGTGACTTTAATAGTAACTTTAACATTTTTCGTATTCTGTACTATCCAATTGTAGTGACGTCGCTATGAAAATTATATCTTAGTGACAGTTACTGAGAAAAGAATGAAGTTAGTTACAGTAGCGCAACACGCATGCCCATTGGTGGTATACAGATGACAGTTGAGGTCATCCTTCGCCATGGTGCCCCTTAACAAGCTCGTCAGCGCCCTTTTCCTTAGTGCGCTAGGGGCCGTCGCCCCCCCCCCCCCTCCCACCCTTACTGCGGCTCTGATGTCGCGTATCATATGTGTGTGATTCACCTGACAGTTGAAATTGATTTTTATTTTTAAATGCGTATAATAAAGTTTCTAATATGTATAAGGAAGGTACTTTTGAATATGTATTGAAAACTTGATTTAAAAATTTGTACTAAGAATCAGGGACAGAGAACGGAACGAAAACGAAATAACGGTATTAACTAAAAAAATTTAAAGATTGGAAATACAAGAACGTTATTTCGTTTTTTTGTTCAAGAACGAAACGACTGTTTGTTTTGCAAAGTTTTTCAGTATTTGTTGAATATATTGATCAGTAAACACGTGACTGGTAATTTTGTATAAAAAATTTAACGAGTATTATCTATTGTTTTGACAGTTTTCTTGTTAAATGCTGGTACATCTGTTTTTTGTTGGCTGACTTTTACACTGTAATTTTGTAACTTAGTAATCAGTTACCTTACCTCAAGGAAAATAGTATCATACAAAGTAAGTAGTTTTATTAATTATATTTTTCTACTTCTGTTAAAAGAACTACTATATTTCACTTGTTTTAGTGCATAAAATGCTTTTTTATGAGAGTTAAAAAAAGGAAAAAGCCTGAAAAAGTTCCATAATGTGCTATTATTTCACTCTTGTCATAAGAACAATACAAGCTAATGGGATTTATACAAATGCTTCCACGGCTGTAAGCACGCCCGTCATGGACGTCATATACTATAGACTGTACTTTAGCATTCAAAGTTTTGAAGCCAAAACCACGAAAGGAATATTTGCCACTGAGGGTATAGCAGGCCTAATTTATATTTATTTCTTACAATTCTTGTCGGCAAACTTTAGACGTAATAATAATTTGTCTTATAATTCGCGACTCCAAATAACAGTGAGACATCTGGTGGCAGCTTGGTAAATTAAACAGAAGCGTATATTTGTATAATATTTGTAGTGTGTTGTGCTGCAGTTTATGTAAATTAAGACGTATTTTTAAATATAGTGACTTAAATACAGTGCTTTTTTGCTGAAATATTGTTTGAACAGATAAATATTAAGAAAAAATTTCTGACATATACAACGTTAGTTTGAGTCGCGAATAGTCAACTTCGTCTCTGGAGGTGTAGTTGGCTTCACAGCAAGGCGCATGCTCTCAGCCTGTTTTTTATGACTTCATTGTTATCAGTACAATCCGAAGAAGATCAGATAGTGTTTTGAAAACAATTCAAACCAATTTGCAATTTGTGATCTTAAATATTGCGAAATATATAAATATGGAAATACAAGAACATTCAGATACTCCAAAAGATATAATCGCAACGACAAATGAGGCAGAGTAAAACTTAGTATCTTAGAAATCTAAAGATGTTTATTTAAAAGAATATAACTTGTTCAAGGAATGGCATAATCAAAATAAAATAAATTCCTTTACAGAACGAGTAATATTAGCTTATTACAAGGAAAAATCATGAAATTTTAAATCATCCACATTATGTTCCACATACTCTAAATTGAAAGTCACATTAATTATTAAAAATAATGTAGATATTAGTAAATATTCCAAGCCTATAGCTTATCGTAAACGACAATCAGTTGGATATAAAGCTAAATATATTGTAGAGAAGAAATTAATAAGAATCATAGCGTAGAATATTTTATCAAAAGTGCTCCGCGACTTCGAAAGAGTTAAAAACAACTGCTTTAAAACGTGCCTGCATTAAAAACTCGATGTTATGTTTTAATTCGTTAATTAGAGCAAATTTTATTGACGAGAATTAAAGGTCAATTTTAGAGCGGGAAAAATCCTTTTCCCAGGTTGATTTGTTAAATTAACCACTGATTTCATATTATCCCTGATTTTAAATTATCATTTTGGCAAATTAATGCATACTAATACCTAATAATCTTCCACGTGGCGTCAAATCAAGAATTCCGGATTGTTTGTGATAACAGTTTTGATTGTGTGAGTGCCATTGTTTTGTCCGAAGCTTTAATAACATTTTGTTGTTATTCTGTGAGCAAACTGCAGCGGTATACCACTGTCCAATATATTAATCCAGAAACTTTTCCACCTTGGTGATTTATTTATATCTTGTGTTCGTGCAGAATTTGATAATACAATATAATAAACTAGTAAACAGAATATATGAAGCGTAAAAGAAACGGGATTCGATTAGACTAAATTGTAGGATTAAAGTCTGTTCTTGTTTGCATATTTAACAAGTTTTCTGTTACGGTTATTGTTAATTTTAAAACTTTAATTGCTTTTTTACCGACCGTCACATATAGAAAGAGAGGTATTGTAATCATATCTAATTTGACTTTTCAATAAACACGAATTTGGTTAAATACCTATCATAAAATAGTTAACGTAATATAACACGTTATTATCTTTTTCAATTATAATTTCACTGTTGTTTAAGTATGACGGTCGGTGGTGACCACGGCAGATTATTTTCATTCGTTACTCTTTATCTTTATGTATCATTAAAAATTGTTCCATTACGTAAATACTGCAGGATCCTCTTCAACACATGTGAAATAACAAAATACGGTAGTAAATTAGAACTTTTTCAGATGAGCATAAGAAAATAAAAATAATTAAAAATATTTCACTTGGAAAACTTGAAAGTTGAATATTTATTACTAATATTTTTTTTTTATATGCTCCGAGCTACAGGTAGATCAAGAGTAAGGATGGGAAAGAGTTTAAATCAAAATGAAAAGCACTTTCAACACTTGTAAATAAAAATACTTTGCTTAGAAGTCTCTATATAAAATACAATTTTTTGTATACCGTAAAAGATATTAAAAAAATGTTTAAGTAAAAGTTGTTTCTTTTCAAAAGCTCTATCCTAAGATACTTAACACGGGTTAAAAATCAAAGTTGTCCTTGATATCCTGTACTTCCAGTTTGTTCCAAAATTATTTTTTAAATAAATGGTTGTCATTTTGAAATGTTTAAAATTGAAGTATGATATTTTGACATCCTTGTAAAACTGATTTGATGTACTTTCAAAAAGAAATTAAAGTACCGATTCCTTATGTTAGATAAAAAGTTGAAACAATTTCCGTTGTAACCGGAAGTGATGCAGAATTCTTATTATAGTCCTTAAGTGGGCTCTTTTGTCTAGTTTAACTTTTCTCCTGAAGATTTTTTTCTATCTCTTAAAATAAAGGAGTTATTCGAGGTGCGGCGTTTCATACAAACACCCTATATATTGTTACTAATTTTAGTTCTGATTTATATAAGAAACTATACGGTTGTTGCCCCGTTAAACGGTTTACACTATAAATTTAATAATTTAATATGCTATTGAAAGCGGAAGATGAAATTTCGTGTTTATAGAAGTTGAATTGTTAATAGTAAAATACATTGAAATATTATGTTCTTACTGCAAATATCATTTTAGAACAAAATGCTTTATGGGACAGTCAGCACGTGACAAACATTTGAAATTGTTGGAGCAAGATGACGAAAAGTCGAAGGAAATAGCTGCACCTGCTTTTATACAAACATCATGTTATTTCTACTGTTACTATTCTCAGTACGTTTTATGAAATTGACAAGGCAATAATATTCATAATATACTAAACAGTATGTTATGACTGGCATTAAAACTTATTTTGAAAAACTGAACAATATACGTATCGAATAACACGATTAAAATTAATCTTAATATGAAACACCTTTACATCTTGCTTTTGTGCAGCTGCTTAAACCTTTTTTTTATAAATACAATAAACATAATAAATATAATACATAGCATATTAAATATAATCAATATAGGAAATATAAGAAATGTGTTAAATATAATCAATATAGGAAATAGAAATATATTAAATATAATAAATATAAAATATTAATAAATATAAAATATGAAAGATTCATTACACCTACCGTCTTTTTCTCCATATTATATCCGTGTTTATTTTGCGGAGTTCATTCCACTCATATACCCATTTCATATACCTACCGCAGTCTAAACCTGGGTACAGATAAGCAAGCCGAACCTGTAATGTACCCCGTAACGTAACGCTTGCTTGACATCTACGTGTCACGAACGTATAGGGGAAACTTCCTAAGCGCCCGGACATCTAGTGGCAATTTACGGAAGATACGAAAGTGACATTGTTTTGTTTTGTTCAGTGGAGAAGTGCATGTTTTTTTTTTGTTGTTTGTGTTTTAGTTTTGTGAATCATGGAAAAAAACAATCAATTTTGTTGTGTGCCGCAATGTAAATCGTGAATAAGGAAGAATCCTTCTTAAACATTCCATAATTTACCTAAATCGAAAAAAATATCAATTGAAACGACGTTTGAAGGCAGAGAGAAAGTGGATCGTTGGTTTTTATGGACCCAAAAACTAAAAATAGGCAAAAATCCAAGCCCATGCATGCATGCTCGTTGCATTTTATGGAAAGTGATTTTTTACGTCCAAGAAAAGACTGAAAAAAAGCATTTAACCCACCCCAAATTTGCCTAAATCATCAGTTGATATATTAAAAGGCTTTTTCAGGCAGGAGATATTAATTTTTACTAATATATTTACCATATTTTTGTTGTTATTATATTGACAGACTGTCAAAAAGAATTAAAAATACAATGAAAAACTAAAAATTTCCTTGAAATTTCTTTAGAATAGTATATTACAAATCTTGTAAATCGTAGATTACCTTTAAATTAAAAAAAAAGGTCGGAAAACAGGAAATATACAACTCATGTTCATTTTCACCATGTAAACAAATACACGAGTAACATGTCACTTTCGAGTGTTCCAGCTTTGCTGCATATGGCGCTGTGATCTTAAAAGTTTCCCTTATTGCAATCTTCCTGTGGACCGTCCGATAGCGTAGCATGCTACGAGCGATGCTGATCGTATGTATGCTCGCGAGCATCTAAACCAGTAATGTCCAACCGAAATCGTTTCCAGGGCTCAAAAATTTGTATTATTATTTATTTGGAACAGATACAAGACTAGCTCAGTAAAATGTTCACTAAGAAAATACAAAAAAGTTCTATAGATGAAAAAACGTAATTCAATTCTTTCTACCATTTTATAAGTTCATCAATAAACAAAAAACATAAATTTTTAAAATTTGTATTTATTTATTTTTTTTTTTTTTTGTTCTTATTGTTCGTTTTAGTACTAAACTTGTTTTGTACCGTAACACGTTCTAGATTACTTTAATGATTTTATTTTAATTTTATAAATATAACAAAGAGAAAAGACTGATATCAATATCTCAATTTTTAATTTTGTGTGAGAAATCACGTTTTGAATGTTCACCTCTTCAATTATTTTATTACACCGCATCTATTGTTTTTTATTCGATTTTTGTAAAACTTGGCATTGCAAAATTTGATTTTTTTAAATATTATATTGTTTTTTGTTACAAACAGCGTTGCCAGGTTGGGCGATAAATCGCCGTTTGGGCTAATTTTTTTTCAGTTTTGCTACCTAAAATATAAGGAAGTCGCCGGGCGATTGTTTGGGCTCCTGGAAAATTTGTTTGGGCTTCTTTGGGCTCCTAAACTGATTTGGGTTTGAGTGAACTTGGAAATTTTTTAAGTCATTATAACAGTAAACATCGAGCCAAGAAAAATAGCAAAAGACCCAGTTATTATAGAATACTCGTAGAATATCCATTTAAAATTTGATAATTTTAAAGAGCGTAGCGTATTTCACGGGAAAGGCCTGGACCCCTGGACGGCGCAAGGTCCGACCCCGTTAAGTCCGCCACTGAATGGTATTTTGTATGTTGTGCTGTGGTTGTACGGTATAGAATAAAAAAATTAAAGCTATAGTGCGTTCGAAGGTGAGTTTGCAGTATAGCTCTTATGGCAAATGGGAGCGGTGTTGCCAAATGTTGTAAAAGTGTCAAATGTGTCAATTATAATAATATGAAAAACTGGTATTATTTACAAAAATCAACTCTTATAAAACTCAAAATAACACTCAACAAAAACAAATGGCCATTTGTAGATTACTGCGTCTTCACAGATCAGCGCGTTTTAGAGCTGGCAACGTCGACCAGCAAGAAAAGGATAGCGTCATTCTGTAAACCCATTAGAGAGTATGAAAAAGAACTACTCCATATGCCCTGTACTGCAAACTCACCTTCGAACGCACTATAGTAAAAAGTAGACGTTCAATGTGATATGGTCGTCAAGGATGAAATTTATAGAAAAAAAGGCAAAGTTGGTTGATAACTTACAAATATAAGGAATTATTTTATTCATCAAAGTATGCACCCATATTGTCGATACACTTTTGCCATTTAAGCGGCAGGTTGTTCAGGCCGGTGGTATAAAACCCTGGCGGACGAGGGTCAATGAATACCTGGAAGGCCAGTTTTACAGCATTGCCGGAATTAAACTGTTTTCCTATTTGAAAGTTGTCCAAATTGCGGAAGAAGTGGTAGTCAGTGTGGGCTAGGTCTGGTGAATATGGAGGCTGATGAAGAAGTTCCAACTACAATTCCTGTAGTTTTGCCACAGTCATTTGTGCAGTGTGTGATCTAGCGTTATCGTGCAATAAGATAGGAGTCAATCTGTTGACCAATCTAGGCTGTTTTTCTTTAGGTTTTTGCATCATTTCGTCCAGCTGGTTGCAGTATATTTCTGCTGTGATCGATGAGCCAGTTTTTTGTTTGTTTGATTTTTAAGTTACCTGTACTAAATTTGTCGAACCAATTTGATATTATCTGCTGCGTAGTTACACTAGAGCCAAATACACTATTAATGATTCGCGCGGTCTGCGATGTCGTTATTCCACGTAAGAACTCATACTTCATAATAGTGCGTATTTCTGACCGTTCCATTTTCAACAAAATTAATTTTTTAAATAAGTTTTTCATATTTTTATAGCATACAATGATTTCTTTAAACAGGCGAGATGTGTAACTTTCAAAAAAAAAAAGAACGGTAAAATATTAAGCTAATGTCAAATAATAATCTATTAAAGTTGGCAATATTACTAACTACAAATTTCATGCTTGACGACCTGATATAAATACCCCATTTTGTATATTATACACTATCAGGTGAACAGGGCTCGCGCTAGGATTTGCGAGGCCATGTGCGAGAAGAGCCGCGGGGCCTCAACAACCCTATACATTCTCAACTCCATGGGCGGGGCCTGTTGTTCAGATCCAAGTGAGGAGCAAAAAAAAGGTCCTCATCTCCATGCGCGGGGCCTGTTGTTGAACCGCGGGGCTTGTTGTTGAACCGCGGGGCCTGTTGTTGAACCGCGGAGCTTGCTGTTGACCGCGGGGCCTGTTGTTGAACCGCGGGGCCTGCTGTTGACCGCGGGGCCTGTTGTTGAACCGCGGGGCCTGCTGTTGACCGCGGGACCTGTTGTTGAACCACGGGGCCTGCTGTTGAACCGCGGGGCCTGTTGTTGAACCGCGGGGCCTGCTGTTGACCGCGGGGCCATGTGCAGCTGCACATGCTGCACACGGCCTCGCGCCGGCCTTGCAGGTGATTGAAGATTTATTCAGCTTTTTGGGATTAAGTGTTTATTATTTTCAAAAACGCAACATCAGTTTTTAGCGAAACGTGCGTTTCTGCCAATAATAAACACTTGTGCAGGTAAGCAGAATGAATCTTTATTTATCTAATAATGTATAATATACAAAATGGGTAAATAGGGTAAATATGGGGAAAATATAGATTTATTTTCAAGCTCTAATGAAATTGTCATTTTAAAATGATAAATTATCTTATCATACAAATGTTATAAAATTTCGATTTACAATATAAAAAGAAATTGTCAAAAACCCCATTCCATCATTAAAAGTCACTAGATTTCAAAATGTAGTCCGCACCGCGTAAAGAAATGGACTATACCTACTAATTATATTTATTATTAGAAAATTGTTAAATTATTATACTATTATAAATCTGTTTTATTATTATTGTTTGTAACAAAAATAAAATTATTCTTATGTACCATTTATTTTATTACTCCTTTTTTGACTTTCTATATCACATTCGGCTACTTTTGGGCTACCACTGGTTTACAAATGGCTACTTGGCATGTTTGAATACTGGCAACCCTGGTTACAAATGAAATATAATGTATAATTGAAGTTGTTATTGGATTCATAGATAATTTTGAGATACTCGAGAGATTTGAGATAGTTGTGAGATTCGAAACAAAAATACGTAATTTGATAATTATGGTTTTATTTCTGATAAAGATTATGGGATCCATATTATAGTATTTCCAAAATGAAATGGCCACTCTCACTTGCTGATTCCAATAATGACAGATAGTATAGCCATTATACCTGCTGAGTTTATGGTTCTGTTAAAAATAGTAACCAGGACCGTAGTAAATATTTAAAATAAACGTGTTTTCTTATATGCTATTTAGAATGAACTGTATATACTCACATGATATTCCTTCACATTTTTATCAGGCTTAGGCTGGCTATATTTGAATTATAAATGCAGGCATGTTTAAAAATCGTATTTTTGCAACAAAAATAAATCCTAGCAACTTCAAATAATTATACATATGGCTAACTTTGTATGGAAATTCTATTCCGTCTTCTTCCAACTTGTAACTTAATTAAAAGGTGCACAGTCGGCATTATATTTTTCGAATAAAAGTAGTATATTTTATTTATTATTGTTTTAGACATAAAACTATCTATTTTCTTGAAAACTTGTAAATCGGGTCATTTTCGCTGCTGATTTTTGCCACGAACAATGATACGTTGAATTGTTCTGTATGAAACACTAATTAATTCCGCAGTTCTAAGTATAGGTTTGTCATTACCTTCCGAAACTAACTTTTTATAAACGTTCAGTATCAGAACTTTGCAGTCTTCTGATAAATGACATTTTTCTTTAGTAGCCACGTCCGCATTCCACGTCAACGTCCACATTTTCGCTCTTCAAATCACCTTGCACAGATTCACTATTTTCACTACAGAAATTAGAAATTTCTTCAAAATCAAATGGTCGCCAAAGAGCCATGTTGTTAATGTATGCACGCTATGAACGTTGAAAATTAACTAACAAACAGGTATAACAACCCCTAATATTTAGAAACAATAGGATTATAAATTTGGAAAATATCCTTAATGGTTTTTAAGAAATTTCAATTGAACTAGTGTTACATCTATTCGATTAAAATTTAAAATTCCCTTAATACCTCTTATATTCTTTTTGCTGCAATAAGTCTTTGGATTATTGCCATAAACCTATTACCGTATTGTTAAGCTTCGTAACAAGAGTGGCCATTTGATTTTGAAAATACTATACCGTCTTTTATATATAGATGCTATCTATCAGATTATTATTTTTTCCGTGTATTGGTAGATGGCGATGAGTCTGTATACAAAAAATAGATCGCAATTATAGAAAGGTATTGTAGCCCTGCACTATACCTTTGTGGTGTTAACAGACTACCTCATACTCAGTTCTTTAAGATTTCTTTTAATTCCTTTAATTAACAAATTAATTAACGTTGTGTGCGGTAAACGAGATGAGTTGGTTTATTGTATGTGAAAATTATCGTTTTTGGTGGGGCCGCAAGCCGTATATTGCCGTTTGTAAACAGCTTCCTATGTAGGAGTATTAATTAACTCTTGAAACATATTGAATTTTATCATACATACCAATTCGCTGTGCGGTTTTATGCAATAATACAAATATGCGTAAAATTAAAAATGTTTATTATTGATAATTGTAAAATGTATAAAATTGCTTTTTTAATACAATACCGAGAAATGTTTGCGAAATTAAATTTTATTGAAATATTATTACATATTATATTCTGTCAAATGGTATTTCAAGTATTGTTCTAGCAACAAAAAGTATTATTTCAATAAATTCCAATTTATTTATTTATTAAGACTATCGTGGATATAATTAAGGTAACTGACAAAATTTTATTTAAAAACAAAATATATATTTTTACTTTGTTCCTCTCCTATCCTCTTTTCCATTATTTCTCCCACAAACTCTCATACACTGTATATTTATCGGTGATTCCTTTGTTGTACAACTGAACTTTTGAAAATATTGATTCATCCTTTGCGTTTTGAAACTCATTTATTAAAATGAAGTTTTTTAGATTCGATTTCCAAGTGCTTCATTAGATATCCTTTTTAATTGTGCTGGTTTGTTAACCTACTATAGATAGTTGCTGTGCACCAAAAATTTTAAGTGTGTGAAAATTTTTTAGTGGAGCAGTATACAAAATTTCAAGTTGGGACAGATAAATGGAGACTTTAAACCATGGGGTTCTTCCTGCAGGATTATCCGCAGGGAGGAAACCGCCATCACACGCCGCCGTATAGGCCACTGTTGGTGGACCCATGGACACCTCCTTCGAGGTGAAGAGTCCCCTATCTGTAACACACATTTGTCTGTGTTACACTTTTTAATTGAGTGTGTACAGTTCGAGGATGTCAGGGAGAGGTTAGGCCTGTGCTATGACCTGTCAGTTGCTTTAGGTGACGACAGAGTACTCATGGACAGGCTGATACTCTTATTTTAATGTCTTGCACCTTATTTTAATGTCTTGCACCTTATTTTAATGTGTACTATTTATAGACTGTGATATTTGATGGTAATTGGACCCTTTACAGCCTCTTACCATCACCCTGCGTCTGTTCATTTTTTCGAACAGACTTTTTATTTTATTTATTTGTATTTGTCCGTGCAAGATTTCTTTTATTGAGTATGCGTAATTTTAATGATTTTATTTACTTATTGTCTAATTTATTGTTTTTATTATGTAGCGTAGTCATTTAGATGGGCTGCGTTAGGCGCAAATAGCCTTTGTTGCTATGCGCCAAAAATGTTAATTAACTAACTAACTAACTTTTTTTGTTTTGACCAATGATTCTTTCTTAATAAGTGCATAGGGACACACACAGGGGATACAAGGCAAATGTTTGTAATTATACCATTTAGATGGGCTGTGTTAGGCGCAAATAGCCTTTGTTGCTATGCGCCAAAAATGTTAACTAACTTTTTTTTGTATTGACCAATGATTCTTTCTTAATAAGTGCATAGGGACACACACAGGGGATACAAGGCAAATGTTTGTAATTATACCATTTAGATGGGCTGTGTTAGGCGCAAATAGCCTTTGTTGCTATGCGCCAAAAATGTTAACTAACTTTTTTTTGTATTGACCAATGATTCTTTCTTAATAAGTGCATAGGGATATACACAGGGGATACAAGGCAAATGTTTGTAATTATACCATTTAGATGGGCTGTGTTAGGCGCAAATAGCCTTTGTTGCTATGCGCCAAAAATGTTAACTAACTTTTTTTTGTATTGACCAATGATTCTTTCTTAATAAGTGCACAGGGACACACACAGGGGATACAAGGCAAATGTTTGTAATTATACCATTTAGATGGGCTGCGTTAGGCGCAAATAGCCTCTGTTGCTATGCGCCAAAAATGTTAACTAACTAACTAACTTTTTTTGTTTTGACCAATGATTCTTTCTTAATAAATGCACAGGTACACACACAGAGGATTCAAAGCAATTGTTTGTAATTATACCTTAATAAGTAAAAAAGCTCGAAATATGGTGAATATATAAACATACGAAATTTATTTTTATGAAACGTCATAACGTCAGTATCAATTATTTAAGGACTATCTACTGCATTTATGCTGCGCCTGCTCTAATAAGATTTTTTCTTTTGTAATTTTTAATAAAAATATATGGAAAGGAAAATGTTTTAACATTTAATAAAATTTGAGGAGCTTAAAAATGTTTATAAGTGTTTAAAAACTGATGATACCCTATACTTTTTGCTTTTCACCCAACAAATGGGGTTTTAACGGCCCAGTTTTGCGGACCGCCCCTAAAATAAATCTGTGTGCGCCCCTGTAAGTGCACCTTTTTTATTATAAATGTGAATACAAAAATTGTTTATATGGTATATTTAACACGTTCGCGGACAGTTTTGTACAATGAGATGTACCCAAAATGTCACTTTTTTAGATTTTTGTTTATAATAGGACATTTACTGTGTTTGGTATGTTCCTGATAGGGCAGTTTATACTAGTTTTCATATACTTAAATGGAATTAAAACCTGCCCCAGCCGTCATTTGTATATTTGAATAAAAAAGTAGGACGGTTTAGACCGTCATGACCTGAGCTAGGAAAAATATTCGACGGCTATAGCCGTACTGTCCGCGAACGTGTTAAAGCAAATTTAAAAATGTACCTCGCGATGGAATTCAGTATTACACAATCATATGTCGCAAATCATCCGTAATTACGGCATTGCTAAAAAATCCTAAATATTTTATACATAAAAATGTTATTGCTGTAAATTGTAATTAATGTGTTTTATAGCTATATATTCAATTGTTTTATTGACTTGCAATAATATGGACATATTAGATAATATATTTAGAAAATTTATGTTAAATAATAAATTAAGACAATTTATGATTTTTTAAATTTATATTGGTATCATATATTTTTACAGTAATACATCTTGAGCTATGATGTAATTCTATTTTTAATATTAATAAATTTTAAAATTATGACTACTACGTAATCTAGATCCAATCTGCGCACCAGGAGTATAAAGCCTTGTTTATAATAGATCCATAGCGCAAGTACATGGCGTAAGCATAAAAATAAATTAATGAAGTATATTCTTTGCTTATTGTAAACAGATATTCGTATAAGGAGGGTTACCTTTTAAGTTTTTACAAAAACTAAGAAAGGATTTTTTTTTTTTTTGAACATACTGTTTTATTTCTTTTCAAAATATTCGCCTTTAAGATTTATACACTTTTGCATGCGTTCAAACCAATTCTCGAAACATTTTTTCCACTCTTAAGTTGGTATCTCAAAAGCATAGTTTTCGAAGGCTTCAACAGCTTCTTGAGGTGATGAAATCATCTCTAAAGGAATGGTTGCGACATGTCCAGTACAACCGAAAAATCATTTTCTTGGAAGTGTTTAATGAAAGAACAACTTTTGTAGGTTTCGATTCATCTTGGAAGACCCAAACAGTGGATTGTTGCTTAGTTTCCGGTTCATATGAATAAATCTAAGTCAGAGGCGAATTAAGCGGCAGGCGGACTGGGCGGCCGCCCGGGGCCCACGAAGCCGGGGGCCTACATTCTATTTAAAATAATAGAGGGCCCATTTTAATTTAACCGCCCAGGGCCCCCAAGCAACTTAATTCGCCACTGATCCAAGTTTCGTCACCTGTAACGATGTTGTATACGGGTTTTGCCTAGGTTGAATTTTTTTAGCATTGTCTTACACAATTCAACATACCAGTCTCCAAGGAAAAAATACCGGTCCTCAGAAAATATTAAAATAACCATTTTATGAAACAAAAATATCAAAAAACTTGTAGCTTACAAAACCTGAGACTTGTCATGAATTTACAATACCTCAGTTTTATTCAGCTACTGGGGACGTCTACTTTGTAGCAGAAACGTACGTCTGGTGACAATAAAATAATTTGTGAATTAAAGAATCTTTTTAATTTTACTTCATAAAGTTACAAATTTCTAAATGATTTTGATCTAATATTGCAATCAACAAATTCGTGGGCACTATTAAACGTAATTAAATGTTAAAAACAGTATAATATTTTTATTTTATGCTATTTAGCCCCCCTCCCCCTTAGAAGGGAGGAAATAAAAATAAAAACACACAAACTGAGTTGAGGACAGCTTTTTTTTAGGTCGTCACTTGTATTTTAGAAGTAACGAATTTCGTTAGATTTTCCAAGCGAGGACCATTTTTTTTTAGTTCATCACTTGAAATTTAGAAGTGTTAAATAATTTTGTCTTCCGCCCCCCCCCACCAAAATTCCTGGGTGCGCCACTGGACATACTCCACTATTACGATATGTTCAGCTCCAGACAATTGTCGTAAAACAAATTTGGCGAAGATTCAAATCAGGGATTGCACCATATCATTGGTTAGCAAACACCAATTTAATTGTTACGATATTTAATACTGCTATTGTATTAAGTTAATTGTTAAAAATTTCTTAAAATAGCTTCTTTATTCACTTACTTGTTTGTTTTGTAACCAAAGTAAATGATTGTACAATTGATTTGTACTTTAGTTTGATTTTATATCCTTTTCGTAATTGTAGGATACAATTTATAAGTGTCCCTTTACGTTAAACTAATTCTGTACAAAGCTTGACTCGTGTTACCTTCGTTTTGTTGTAATTGTACTGAATCAATATTTTCGATGATTATAGTAATTAAACGTTTGGAGTTTCTATTATTTATCCTGTAGTATTTGATTTACGAGCTGTGCTAGGCGTTAATAGCCGTAGCAGTGGCGTAGCGATGTGGGGGCGGGGGGTGCGGTCCGCCCCGGGCGGCACTTTTTTGGGGCGGCAAAAATCCTCCATAAATAATATCTTGTAATCTGAACTAAAAATTTGAACCTTTTCTTTTCATATTTTTGTCGCACCTACAATTCGGACCAATTAAAATGAGCACAGAACTTTTTATTATTTAATCTGTGACGGAACCGGGGAATAGCCTTTCTTTAACACGTTAATCGCCACGTCGGCCATATGTGTCTGACACTAAGAAGTTCTACATGCGCCATGTCAGACATATATGTCTGACATGGTTACCTTGCGGTAATTCCCCGCGTTTTATTTTGTACTCGGATTGTTCACAACGAATATTCAGCGAAAATCGATTCTTTCATATAAAAAATAGAGTTCAATATTGTCTAATAACACCTGCAACATCAGTCGTCCAATTCACATGGACTAAATTAACTTGCTACAATTCATTATTTTCTTTAAGTGCGTGTTGTGATTGTTAAATTATTGAACATTCTCGAAACTCGAAAAATTGTATGTAATCTGAGTGGTGTAGCATAGCGGAGGCGGTGGTGGCGGCAAATTCTGTAAATTTTGGAGCCTTTTAGATTTAAATACCTAAATAAGGGGGCGGCGAAATTGGCATCCGCCCCGGGCGGCTGAAACCCACGCTACGCCACTGAGCCGTAGATGTTCTTTAAACAAATATTGTAATGAAATAATTGGTCTTCTTAATCTATATATATATAAAAGAGGAAAATTGTTTGTTTATTTGATCGCTATTTACCTGGGCCGTTTAACCGATTTAGACCAAATTTTGCACAGTTACTCTATAGGATCCTGCGGAACCAACGGTACAAAAAATAATCGGTTTTTAAATGATGTACATGTTTTTAAGGCCTACCTGGAAACAGGAGGCCTAGGCTCAACTGGGACTGTTTCGTCAATATGATGATGTATATTCATATAAAGTTTTAACAACAATTTAATAAAACTACAATATAATGTTTATCCTAACCTATCTTAACCCAGTAATGTCGGAGTAATAAATTAAACTGCATAAAATACCCTCTAACTAAAATTTTAATTTTTTATTTATGCTTGTAGCATGCTATACTCTCGGATGGTTCACAGGAATATTGCAATACGTTCCCGACCAAGATTATTAAAGTAAAGGTTGTCTCGTAACTTCTAACCAATCAGAGCGTGAGAGGGAATACGTCTCATGTCTGCTTAGTTCAAACTAGCATACAAAATTAATATAGATGTAGCATGTTTTTAAATATTTTTATTGGTTGTATTCATAATAGATATTTATTTTAAGACAGTTCTACTGAATAATTATAAATAAATCCCTAAGGAAATTTTATACTGATTTATATAAAATTTAAGGTAATGGGTATTTGTATTATAGTTAATAAATAACAATAAAATCCAATACAAATATAATTTTAGGTATATTTAAATAAAAATAGAAAAACAAATTCCTATAATAATATAGTAATTAATAAAATTAGAGGTTATATCTGTTTTTAAAAACGGCTGGACGTATTTTAACGAAATTTGGTACAATAGAGTAGAACCAGAATCAAATATAGGCATGATATCTCAAAATTTTCTTTCTTATGGGGTGTTTCTGGGTTGAAACTGATACTAAAAAAATTAAAATATTTCCTTTATAAACAGAACTATCTTAACAGAAAAAACTATACAATAAATGTTGTTTATAAGAAAACAAATCTTTGTTCTCTGCATTTTTTCAATATGATGAATATTAAGCTAGTTACGGGGGGACATCCTAAAACTAACATTTTAAAATGTTTCACTTATTATTATATACTCTTCACATCAATTAAAAATCTTCACATCAAAAATGAATGTAAGAAAATTTATTTAGAACGAAGAAACATTACTTTCGAAGAAAAAAGAAATTAAGACAAGTAGAAAATCGAAAAATTAAACGATATTTTTATATTTATAGACAAAATTCAAACTTCACGTGTATATAACTTATACGATAAACAAAGGCTGACATCCCGTTAGCAGGCAGATGACGTGTAGCTTCGCTATTTACCCCCACCACTACAAGTTACGAGACAACCTTTACTTTAATAATCTTGGTTTCCGACACCTCGATTTCAAGCGAGTATTATCTTACGCGATACGTTACAGGATCTTTTCAATGAAATCGCATGCTTTACATTTTGATTGCATATCTGTTATAGTGTCGTCCGATCAACGTAGTGACGCGTCTACACTGCAGCAACACTATCGCGTAACACTGTCCTGCTAATAATGTGAAAGTGTTGTCAAGCTAATAAGTTTATTTTTCATACCAACTTTTTAAACCCAAATATAAGGAATAGTTAAAGTATTTTCATTTGTATTTGCCGAAAATATAATTAATTAATATTTATTATATTATTATAAACAAATTAACTTTACATCTAAATCATTTATAGGGTATTTAATTAAAATTAAAATTTTAAAATATAACATAATTAAAGTTATTAAATGAATTTTAATTAAAAATTTATAAAATATATGTATTATTAAAATTTATTGTGAATTGCAGTGTTTATTTGTAAAATTTTGATATGTAATCGATATTTGATGTTAAATTAATTACTTGCAACATTGTTACTAATAAATGTTTTAGTTTTTGTGTTTTGGTAAAAATGCATGCACAGTAGTTCAATGATTTGATATATTTGAAATCGGGTCATTTTATCATATAGTTTTTTGATAAATTTTCGCATTACAATTTAAATTTATCTACAGTAGATTTCTCAAGGCCTTTGCATCCGTTTTATAAAGAGCCGTAACTTGAAACAAGCGTTGCTGTTTTGAAAAATGATGGCAATTCAAAATGTCCATAAGTCTTCAGTGTTGTTATCGAAGACTATTTAATAGACTTAAAAAAGACTTTAGAGTTTCGTAGGTATGACTAAAAACCCTTATAATGTCACTCACATGTCTGTAAGTATGGTAGAAATTGTAGCCAAACGGCTGGACCTTGAAAGTTGAAGTTTGGCATGCCTGTACAACTCTTTGACCCACATATAGAAAAACTATTGAGAGTTAAAATTTAAAAAAATCACGAGAAAAAAATATACAATTATATTTTCAATAAAACGATAATTTTTTTTTTTTTCAAAATTTATGTGGATTGTCAAATGAAACCTCTTAATGCGTGTATAAATGCTAAAAGAAAAACTCCGCCCCGGAGCATATAACCAATGGAAGCCATAGGCGCAATTTTCAAAATCTTAATGAACCTTGCTATATAAAAAAATACTGCTCATATTTAGAAACCTAAATAATGGTATTAGGTATTTGAGTTAAAATTAACAAAAAACTATATTAACATAAAATTTGTTTTTAAAGCTCTTAGATTAACAGACGATATATTATTTTAAAAATATCGTTCATTTTGCCGTGATTACTACAAAGCAAAATTTGTCCTACACACTCAGCATGCCGCCTTCACTTATTATATCTGCGAAACCTTGAAATGTGTGAAAATTCACATTTCACATCAATTTTCTTATTTTTATAACTTGCGACTATCCGAAAAAATCGTTTATCCAAACTACCTTGGTCCCAGTTAGTTCGGATAATTGACGCTCTACTGCAGCGGTTCTTAACCTTTTTATACTCGGGACTCCCCAACTAGCCTAAAATAATTTCTGGACCCCCCAAGGAAATTTTTGAAATAATATTTTAAATGTTCTTAATAATTTATTGTTTAATAATTAAGTTTATTGTAATTTTAAAAGTAAAAACTGGTTAAAATGAAATTTTTTCTTTTAATTTCGGGACCCCCTAAGGTCTTTTCTGGACCCCCGGTTAAGAACCGCTGCTCTACTGTACCTACAAAACTCTGAAATGGGTGAAAATTCATACTTCACATCAATTTTTAGTTATTGATTTTTTATAAAACTAAATAATCTTGTTCGAAAAGTTTGGTAAAATAAATTGGTGTTATAAGCGGATATGGTATCTAAAAGATGTTGATAATCACTGTTTAAATATTACGTTATCTTATTACGTTTTATATATATAACTAATATAAATTTGCAAATGCTTATTAATTTTTACTTTTAAACTAAATTTATAAAAACCTTATCTTATTGCGACTTCTATAAATTATGTAAATATTATCTTGACTATTCCAGAAAATCTAAACTATTATGTATCTCATTCTTTAAATAAAATCATCATTTATTGGATTTCATAGTTTTTTATTAAATAAATAAAAACAACCATTATAACAAATAAGTTATTATAAATTATTAAAAGATATTTTTCAGTATGCAATACATTTTTATCTGTTTCTGCTAAAACATCAGTTTGCATATGTTAACCTTAAGATATGATAAGTTTGACCTGGAATATGAACGTAATTTTTCAGTTTTAATTTCCCTGAGTGATAACTAGATAGGTTATCGACTTTGCACGCGTACTGTTAAATAACATCTTTTATTTTAATGTTTTATTTTTAATATAAACAGTTAAATACTAGTATTACGCCATTTAGATTTTAATTATTGTATAATTTATTTATTATTTATGTTGGTTATATACTTGTATATTTATAAACAATATACACACGCATTTATTTTTATTTAACATGAATACAATTAAAATATATTCATTATTTATTTATCTATTATTTCTTTTTCTTGTTGGGCATGGCTTCGTCAGTCGGGTTGACTTTTGGCCTCACTTCTTCATCTTACTCTGATAAGTGTCAGGTCCAAATATCTTGTAAACCAGAGGTCGGTAACATTTTTTACATCACTGGGCGCGTTTATTAGCAAGTTTTTTTTTGGCGGGTCATACTTCTTTATGTAATTTAAAAATAAAATACACTGTGCACGCAAGGAATCATCTGTAAATATTTCATAAAGGGCGAATTTAGAAAAAATAATACAACAGAATCAACAAATAATATATGATCTTCACATATATTTTTATCAGATTGATTTTGATCAGTTTTGATCAGTGTTTTGTCAAAAGCGAGATTTTATAACATATTAAATAATTAACCAGATTTTACTCATGCTATTCAAACGATCAAAACCTAATAAAAATGTTGGTAAAGATCATATATTTGTTGATTCTGTTGTACTATTTTTTCTAAATCCGTAACCCTTTATGATCTATTTACAGATACAGTGATTTCCTTGCGTGCACAGTGTAGGATCCTCATAAGTTCTTGTTTACACTTATTTACGTCAGCGTAAATACGCTTAGTTTGTAAGAAGTCTAAAGTAATGTGTTGGCTACACTGGATAAGAAAAGTAAATATGTATTATGTTTTCTTACATAAAATTTTTATTTTTGAAAAATCTTTTTTTTTTATTTGATTGAGATTTTCGCCAAATATGTGTCAAAAAACTTTCAGATAAGCTTTTCGAAAAATATTGACTTTTTTGTGTCGTTGATAAAAAAATGTATTTAAAAAAAATGTATTGTGTAGGATCAAAAGAAAGCTCTACATAGATTAAGAAACAAAAAGTAAAAGTAAAAGTTTTTTTTAAATTAGTTTCTTTTAACATGATTTTAACCAAAAATGTTGGAAAAAACTTCTTGTCCCGCCCCCTTTTACCCAAAGGGGTTAAACTAAAAATCTGAAAAAATTATAGGTAATGTACATTAATTAATCTAAGCCGTAAAACTTACCAGAGGATATATATATATATATCCTCTAATTTTTGACGCGTAGCTCAACCCATCTTTATAACAAGAAAATATTAAAGTCTAAACAACTTTTTTAATACTGGGTTTAGACCCATATTGCCATTAAGATTTATTAAGGAGAAACACAGTTTCTATGTAATATATATATATATATATATTACGCGTCAAAAATTTGAATTGGTTAAATAACTATTGAAGACTTTATCAAAAACATGTAAATCGTGAGCAAAACAGATATAATTCTAGTATTTCATCGCCACCACATTTTATTGAAAAGTAAATGTTAAAAATTAAGTCTTAATAACTCTTTTATTTTTATTTATATACCTGTAGTAATATATAAGTTTTAATACTTTATTTTTAACATTTATTTCTCAATAAAATAGGTGGCGATGGTTTTTCATTTTTAATCGTTTTCATTTTATAAGTCATAACTTAGTTTTAATACTGGGTTTAGGCACGTAGTGCCTTAATGATTTATTAAAAAAAAAAACTAAACAAACATTTTAAATGCGATGGAATAAATATTAAATATACAAGGGGTACGATTCAAAAATATGCATTAAAAAAAAAATACTCTTAGATTTGTTTTTCCAATTTAATATTATTGTTTGCAAAGTAAAATACTTCATTTTTGAAATTAGAAAAGCTTTAACAGTTCCCAACACACTAACATTAATTTAATTTTGATATTAAAAAAATAAAGTTATTTTTATTTTATAACAGTTATTTCGTTCGTTCCGGTGGGTCCGGACCTCTCTCTTTCAAGTTATTTTACCTGTTTTTCAGAAAATATAATTTGTTTTTATTATGTACAGAGTGCGGCCAATCTAGGTCTTAACATGTTTTAATCCTACCTAATTGGAAAACCCATTGTTTTATAATTTAAGAGGATTAAAACGTATTACGGCCTAGATTACCCGCTCTCTAATTAATAAGAGATTGACCAAGGTGTTAATACGTTTTAATCTTATTAAACTAAAAACAACAATGGCTTTTTTTCTAATAAGTAGGATTAAAACGTATTATGACCTAACTTACTGCACTCTACTAATTATGTATTTACCATCGGATATTTTGATTTATTATTGCATTCTTATTTTTGTTATAAGCAAGGTTTTTTAATCAGTCATAATGTGATCAATCAGTTACAATCATTATATTGCAATTATAATGATTGACAGTGGAACCTAAAATCTGTAGATAACTCTACTATGGTTGCATACAATTCGTCACCCTAGAATTGGTTTGTTTAACATACCAAACTTGCATTTTTCTGTAAAACACGTTTGTAGTTTACATGGTTACTACTGTCAAAATTATTTATTTATGTTCAGTTGTTTTAAATTGTTAATTATAATTTAGAATTAAACATTAAATAATTTTCCAAGTATATTTAAGTGTGATTAAATAAGATATTAGCATTGTACATATTTTAAAGTTGATTTTAAAAAAATCATGCTAAAATTAAATTTTATAACATAACTCACTTTCGGTAAAAATAAATATTGAACAAACCAATAGACAATATCCAATTTAAAATCGACAGTAGTGACAATAGCTATCAGTCAAACTATTCTGACAAACAGTTGCTTTTCTGATACTGACAAATTAACTTTTCGTAAACAAATTTATAGTAAAATTTCATAGATAATTTATTATTATTTTTATAAAAATTCAATATGCACTTAAACCTAACCTCTCTATTAAAACTTTCATGTTTCCATGTTTTTTCTGGTGCTCGACATCTAATCACCTTTTTAATTCTTGAAAACAATAATCTTCTATTTTAACATATTTTAATTTCGCACCTGGTACGTCGTCTTCGTTGAAAATAAAGTTATTCATTACACTCCGACAATGTACAAATGAGATTTGTAAGACTAGTTTGATAAAAGAACACTGGCGGTAGTATTGCTGACGTCTCTTTGGATATCGTCTATTCTAGGGTAAAATTATCACGTGGCTTTTCAACTACTACTGCAGTGAAAATATTTTAAAATTATTTTTGACTGACACAAAGAGAGATTATAAATGGTACTGACCGGTTCAAGAGTTAACAAGTTTCATATTAAGACTACAATATTTTTAGCTACGTAGTAAATTTTTTTGAAATTGTTGCTCATAAAATATAAATAAATATGTTTTTAAAGCAATTACTGTAATAACAAAGAGTAATTTTCAGACAGTTTTTGAATTGAATTTTTATCAATAACTATTTTTGAAACAGTAATATAAAAAATATTTTTAGTTACAGTATGAATACTTCAAGATATGGCTGAGTTAATGATTTAAAGTTTATCATAGTTAATTATTAATAGTATTATTTACATAATTAAAAGATATTTTACAAAGTTAAAAAAAAGTTTTCCATTGTTTTTAGTAATATATATTACAAGTTATTATTTTTTATGTGGCTGTAAAAATAAATCTACAATAATAAATTTAAAGGGCGCTGTATGATATAAAATTACTACGGATATAAATTATTTTGGTTTTTTGGCTGTTTTGACAAATATTTTGAAACAATACAAATTTCAACAAAAAATATCTGTGTATCTGTACGTAGAGATAAATATGACGTGAATTATTACATTTCAATTTATTGATGCAGAAATTTTTGAGTGCTTCAATGTAAACTATTTTTTGTTATATGTAATAAATTTTATTTAAAATATATCGATGTAACTATTGTTTTGCATGTAAAATCTAGATCATAATTCACATTGAAATCGCAGTACATCATTATATTATCTTCAAAAAAAAAATAATTTTCATACTAGAGAAATTAATGTTTATGTGAGCTATTTACAGTGTTAAATTTGTTTTCAGAATATGGGGATTAAGGATGAATTCCATCAGAAAGCCATCTTGGTATGCATTGCCGAACTTTGCAGCCTCCAGCAAGGGCAGTCGACTGAAGAAAAACCACCGAATGAGTATTTTAATTTTTCCGAAAATCAGCATAACCTCATGGAACACAGTTTCAGTACCTTAGAAAGATGCGAGAAGTGTAACAAATACTTACGGGGATTATTACACCAAGGATTTATATGTCAAGGTATTTATTTATTTTATGTGTTAATGTAATTAGAATTAATTAATTTAGATTTTCAATCAGTAAAATCTGTTTTTAATCAACGAAATGCAGTTTAATTTTGTGGGTAAAATAAATTGCAGCACGATTAAATAAAATGTGGCGAATGGTAATTGTTTTACTAATACAAAACAAATATATGAGGCAGGTGTTTTTTTAAATATACTGCTACATTTGTTGATGAAAAAAAAAATCTTTTAATTAAACTGCTGCAAAAATAGACAAATTAATGTATTAGAAAACAGTTTTACCCAATAATTATGTTAAAATTAATGTGTCAATCAAATGTTTTTGCAAGTTTTGCCATCAAATGTGTCAATCACAAGTTTTGACATATTAACAAAATTTTACATTGTAAATTTTACAGTTCAATTAATTTAGAAGCGCTTTGTAAAACATCCTACAGACTTGGCTGTAACGAATATCCATCGTACCAGTATAAGTTATGTTATTTTAACTGAAAGAACGTAGAGACATGCTCGACCTTAAACAAATATACAGAATCATGGGGATAGTTTAGGTTTGGAAAGAGATATAGGGATGAGAGTGCCAGATCTGGCGAATAAGGTGGATGACCAACTACTTCAAACTTTAATTCTTTTAGTTTTCGAGTTGCAATACTGCTGGAATGGACAGGTGCAACGTAATGGTGGTAGAGGATTTTCTTTTTGACCAAACTAAGATGTTTTTCGTGAATTTCATTCAATGAACCGTCAAGAAGGTCAGCATAGTATTGGACGTTATAAGTAAAAGATCCCTTTCGCGTTCTAAAAAATGGCTGTCATAATCTTTCCGGCTGATGGGATTATTCTGTCTTCTTGGGAAGCGGGGAACCGCGATGAATCCACTGTTTGGAATGTTCTCTAGTCTCTGGCGTATAATAATAAACTTACATCTCATCCATGGTCACGAAGTGACCAAATTTTTATTAAACTTATCCAAAACAAACTGAGAAAGTTGACATGGAATGATGTTCTCCGCAGAGAGCCAACGTGACATCCATCTTGCGGATAGTTTCCGCACATCCTCTGATATGCCAGCTATCTCAGCTAACACGGATAACTAAATCATTGGTAATTTAAAATGGCATTGTCTATTTTGTAAAAAAATTCTGGTATTGTGGCGTTTTCGGACATGGTTTGCACTGGCGATCATTCTTTCTCTCATGAACTCATTTATCCAGCGATGGTTGCGTACAAAGGGGCATCCTCACCTAATGTATTAACAACACACCATGGATTTCCTTCGTCAACAACTCCTTTTTTTAAAATACTTGATGACTTTGCGATGTTCAAAATTGTCTTAGATAAAACCACACTGACTGCTTCTCACTACTGTTAAAACCATTCTATATGTCAGAACGGAATAAAATTTTACAGATATGTGACAGAATATAACCTCACATATCAAAATTTATCAGCGCACTACCAGTTCTAGCAGTTCAGCTTCTACCAGTTCGCACAACTTTTGATCCCGCCTTCGTATATTTACAGTATAAGCGTTTAAAGTTACTTGTGCTGACATATAACATCAATTAATTACTTTAAGTATTTACAAAAACTCAGTGTTAATTTTAGGATAACTTATATAAATGCACCTGTTGTGAAAAAGTATGATAATAGCACTGATACTACTTTTGCACTGAGCTCTTAAAGTAATATTAGTTCATACTGAATTGTTGTATATGCACCTAATAAGAGGTAGCTAGTTTTCTAGCAGTACGTTAACTCTATAGTTCTATATTCTCAAGAGAGATATTCCTAGTCAGGTTGTTTCTTGTTAACTAAAATTCTGCTTTGTCAGAGAATAAAGGTGTTAAATTGGACTACACTACATGAACCTTAAGGTCGTTAAGTCTGAAACGATGCAACTAAATACTTTGACGTTTAATATGAAAGCGTTTATACCAGCAAACGTTCTAGTATAATCTAATAAAATAAAAATAATCATAGTTTAATACACTTAAATGGAGCTCTTCTCAAAGTATTTATTCGAATTAAGAAGATATTTATTTCTTAAACTACTAACAGTAAAAATATAAAACTTATTTTTGTTATTTTGTGTATCTTGGTAGAATTAGTAATTTGCACCTTAAAAAATATGTAAATTTTATGTTTTAAATTTAAATAGAAATGTTAATTTCAAATTTTAAAATTGACATTTGAATCAACAATACCACATTTCTACACAAAATAAACAGATCTTGTTTAACTGGTTTTAATGGACAAAATATTTTATAAATTAAATAAATGGACACTTAATATATTTAATGATATTTTATTAAATCTTAAATCCGTAGTCAGATTGATTAATACATAATTTTGAGACCGTGTAATTACGAACGTACAATCGTTTTCTTACAGGTCTTGTTGATTCCTGGTTCGATTTTGTGAATGTCATTTATGTTATTTGTATTGAAAAAGTTAAATTAGGAATAGTTTTCGTTTATACCTTCTTGAGGGCTTGTGTAATTTAACAAGCGTTGAAAATCTCTTTCAAGTTAATATTACTTATTTATTGAAGTTATATTTTATTTAAAAATGATTTCTATTTACGTATTAAGTTTTATTTTCTTGTACCGTTATTTTTTGTTGCTAGGATTTTCATTGCAACGGGGTAGTTATTTTTTACAATTTGTAAAAAGTCTGCTGATCAGTCGCTGTGAAAATTAATTTTTAATTAATTAACGTGTATGGCTTATGCTTAAAACTACGGTAATATGAAGACTATTGTTTGTTATTTCGTTTTTTAACAGAAATGTAGTTAATTACAATAATTAGTTCAGTAAAGTGGAATCTGAAACGTTTCTTTTTAATCCATTTAAACAGTGGAGTGCAATTTTAATCAAATATCTCGGAGAAGAAATGTTTCTTATTTTAAATAAGGATTAAGTAAAGGTTTTCCATTTTTATATTTTTAATTGTTTTCAGATTGCGGATTAGTAGCGCACAGATCCTGTGCTAAGACAGGACTGCCGTCTTGTCTGGCTACGGAGCGTGATCGACCTCTGGGTTTGCACTTCAAATCGGTCTTTGGCCTAGGACTGTGCTCTCATTTTAACCACACGGAAACTCCTGCACCGCAGTTAGTAAGTATCTCCTTTTATCCTATCCTACTTATAAGGTATTTTCATTTTTCTACGCGATAGTTTAGTTTGAAGCAACAACAGAAAACATTATATAGACTAGTTAAATATTTTGTAACTCATTGCTTTAAACTTTTTTTGATCATTCATAAAAGAATGTCTATTATTTTTTCTGCGCGGGTAAAGAAATGCATCACAATACAAGTGTACTTAGGGGAGCCGAGTTCGATCCCAGGCTCCGGTAAAACATTAGTTCTGGGTAAGGGCGGACTGGCCATATAAATGCCCAGTATAATCGCAGGACTGGATCGGGCAACGGCCATTTTCGTGCTGCCTAGTTCGATTCGAGTTACTCTTTTTTCTCTCATTTTGATTCGCCTTCCTTTTTTTTTTCCTTACTCGTCACTTCTATTTCACTTACTTTTTTGCTCATCACTTCGAGGTCCGATAATTTCATATCGGCGGGAAGACACAATCTCAGTCCGCCCCTGATTCTGGGCCTGGGTCCTGGGAAAATAATAATTCGACCCCACCACCGAGGAAAATATAATTTTGGGACCGGTGACAATTTAAATATTACGTGTAGATAGAAATTGTTCTTTATTTATTTATTTCTTTAATGTAATATATAAGACATGACATTGTTCACGGAGAAGTTATCGACAGAAACGCAACAGAGGGGCCCAAAATACTGCTAACTAATGACAGCTAAATACATAAACAAAATGTGCAGTTAAATCGAGTCTGGGTCCCAGACCTATTAACACTATCATTTCAAATATTTTTGCGTATTATTACCGGCAGAGAATATTGCAACAAAATCACAAATAATTAAATTGGATAGTGTTTTATAGTATTAGGACGCATTTAGGCTCTGAACTAAATTTAATGTTTTCATAGGCGTTATTTTTAAATATAAAATTTGGCATCTTTTAAATTTATTTTTATTATTGATTTCCAAAAATAAAAACTAAATTACATTCAACCCCCAACGATAATGGTTAAAATAATGACAGGAAATTATTTAATCCAATCTCCATTTAGTAAAGCTTTTTACTTTGATTTATAGACATTTCAAGATAGTTACTTGTTTGGACAATTGTACCACAATCATATTCACAATATTAAAAAAACGATATAACATATTTAATTGAACACATTAGAATATATTTGCGGCTTGATATGAATGGGTTTAGCATATTTCTTAAAAAGATTTTTTTTGTCCGTTCAATAGTGATTTGTAAAAAATATATATAATCCAGTCTCGGGCCCCGGTAATTTATACCATCTCTCGACGCCCCTGAGATATGATGTAATGTGAAATTTATAAGTATTAACAATTTTCAAAGACGTAGATAGATAAAAGTATATAAGCAAAAGAAAATATTAAAAATAAAATGTAATCAGTAATTATTCGGAAAAAATGTTGAAGAAACTGAATTAGAGCAATGATTCCCAAACTAATTAAAACACAAATAGAAAGCATTCAGTGGTAATAGAAAATATGACCAAGATCCCTGATAAATTGTATAAATATATAGCGTCGTACTTTATTAATTTCACGCTTTAGAATTTAAGTTTATATAAAATAATTTGAAAGTAGTAGAACTGATAGAACTTGAAAACATTCTCCAAAGAAATAATTCGCGATTCACTGGTTTAAAGTCAAGAGCGTATATATTTTACAGTGTTTCATATTTTTACAGTGATAATTCAGTTTTATTAGTTTCTTGTTTTGCAAAGTTTCACCTTTGCAAGATCTTTGATAGTGAACGGAAGTATTGATCTTATATTTAAAACTGTTCATGCACGAGGTATGAAATCTACTTCCCTTTTGTATTAAATTATGTATTATATTGTTACAGTAGATAATAAGAGGTACTTGAACGAAGCGCGGGTTGTAATATGTCGTTTAATATAAAGAAAACAGTAATAATGGCTATATTATTCTTTTATAAAAACATTTTCTGTTAAATATTAACGTTGCATTTTATGTGACATCATAATAATGTATTATGACTAGATTATCAAACAATTGCACAATAAATGTTAGTTCTAATCACTGATTTTTTTTTTTTTTTTTAGGAAAAAAGTGTCTTTTAAACCTTGTTAGGTTTTTTATTTAAAAATAAAATATATTCAAATCTTAATTTAAATGAAATTTAAAGTATCTATAGCCCGTTCAACACGCAAGCCTGTGGCTGCAAGCGTTAAACCCAGGACCGTCTTAGACCATGCAGGGGCCCTTGGGCACAGAGTTTGGGGCCCTTTTAGAAAGTAAAAAAAAAAAATGTTAATGAAAACAGTAGTATGTACTTTTATTTAGTGACTTATTGGTTATTCTGGTTAGCTTTATACAGAACAAATATAAGTGAAGTGATTACTATTTTGAGAATTGGACTTATGTTAACCTTTCACTGGGCAATACGCTTTGAGATTTCGTGCTCGGTGTGCGCACATATTTCGGTGATTGCGAGTTTATTCGTGTAGAGCAGTTGGCGTGAACTTTTTGTGTAAGTTTTCATGACATGTAAGGATGAGTGATGGTGACGATATAATTAATGTTAGGAAAAAAATGTAATGTGAGTGAATTAATACAAAAATACAATCAAAAAGATTTTATTTATAAAAATATGTGTTTACATATTTACCTATATGCTATACCAACTATGAAACTTACAAAGAGTTAGTAATCTAGTTCCGTATACCGAACTGGAATAAACTATAATATACTTACCATATATATTTATATAAAATCAATATAAATAAGTAGATATACTGAATGTAAGACCCTATCTAACTGAATTGAACGGCACAGCAACATATACCAACGCAACGTGCTCGCAGGTACTTGAACTGGTTGGGGTACCCAGCGAGAATAGTCGTGTTGAGCAGGGAACAATTTAAAACACGGCGCGAGTTAACTCGCTCGGAGCGTATCGGGCCACACTTTTATTTACGAGTATATACGGTTGGAGCAGCGAAAGGGTTAATAATGATGGTTTCTTCCGAGATTTCTGTTGTGTAAAATCTTCTATTATGTCCTCAAAGTCTAATTTTTGAAGGATATCACTTTCTATGCACATGACTGACAAATTAGTAAGTCGTTCTTGTAACATTGTCGTTCGTAATTCATTTTTTATTCTTTTTATCCGTGAAAATGAGCGCTCTCCACTACAATTGCTGACCATTAAGCAAAAGAATATCTTTGTAGCAACTTCCACATTCGGGAAAAT
Organism: Liopterus haemorrhoidalis; assembly: GCA_963971575.1. NCBI lineage: Eukaryota > Metazoa > Arthropoda > Insecta > Coleoptera > Dytiscidae > Liopterus > Liopterus haemorrhoidalis. The sequence goes on from OZ020614.1 coordinate 56,939,093, forward strand.
TTCTTCTAATTTACCTGCTTTTATTAGACTATGTAAGGATGAGATACTCAAATCCGCCGATTAATTTTCAAGCTTTTTTAATAAAAGTAGTAAAACTGTAGTAAAATTGCACTAAAAATTGAGCTCCTGTTTTTTCCTTGTAAACTAAGACCTCCGCATTTCCAGGTCCCCATCAAGGGTCCTGGGCTCGTGTCCCATGTGCCCTTATGGAAAAGACGGATCTGGTTAAACCGCTTGTATCTGCTGTTTATCCGATAAGCAAGGGCACAGACGTGAGTCCAACTCCTGCTTATGTCAAATAATATGTGTAAAAATATTTATACAAATTACAGGTTCTGCTTAGCAGTTCGTAACCGGTTATAAACTGTAGGTGCCTTTCTGTGTACGCTAAAAATAGACTTAATACTGACCATATTACTCCTGAATGTACATAGATTGAAAACATGGCCATGAAACCTGGAAACAGGAGGCCTAGACTCAACTCGGGCTGTCGCGCCTATGATAATAGTCCGTTCAAATGTTAGAATTCAGTATTGCTCTTATGGCAGATTGAAGCGGTGTTCCTAAATGTTGAAAAAGTGTCAAATGTTCTTTTGTTGTTTATTCAGTGAAACTAAATGGAAAAAGTATCGGAGACTTGTATAACTTACAAAAAATCGGTAACACATGAATAACCATTTGTAGAATAGCGTGTCTTCGCATATTAGCGCGTTTTACAACCGGCAACATCGTCAAGACAAGAAAGGACAGAGTCATTGGGAGAACCCATTAGAGAGTATAAAAAGGAAGTACTCCACTTACCCTGTACTGCATTCAATTCCAAAGTTTTGTCCTATTTGTGTTCGACAAATCGTCTCGACTTCTTTCCTTACTGTTAGTATCTATGGGAGAATGTCGTCCTTTTAGTAACCACACAGCTACCTACTTTGAAGGATTGAAAAGTCTCAAAGGTGGTCCAACAAGTTTGATGAACAAAAGTGCTAAAACTATTTTAGTCTTCAATGAAGTTCTTGTTGGGGTGATAATTAAATCAGCTAAAATCTGCATTCACAATCACTTCATGAAATAAGAATGGTATTCAGAACAGTTTTTTTATCTTTTCTAGAATGTATTCACGGAATCTAGGAATCATTTCTCTTCCATTTAGTTGCAGTCTAATGGACATGTTTCTAATTTCTATTTCTCTACGTCCTAAATGTCAATTGAACATAAATGTCTTCAGGCAAATATTTTTAGTCAAGTACGTGTAACTCATCATCATTGCTATCAAACGACCTTTTTTCAATTGACTCTTTTAATTTTGTATATAATTTATTTGGGTGAATAGGAGGATTTTTAAAATCTTTTCGTGAAGTAAAACACCACGAAACAGAACGTAATACAACTTTAATTTTCAAAATAAACTTCATTATTTTCTACGACTTAGTGCTAATGTACGAACAATTTCCTTATTCCATCACGAAATATGTGGAGGTTTTAATTCAATCAATTCATCAATACATGTTTCTTACATCTTAAAATGGTTTTGAAGTGCATATCGTACAAATAATGTTGCAGAGACCGATAAAGTTTAAAATCAATAGGTGCTAACTCTGATGAATAACTCAGGTGCAGTAAAACAGCCCAGTCCAAATTAAAAATGGCCTCTATAGTATATTTTGCCACGAGGGGCCGAGTGTGGCTCGTCATTCAAGTCAAAATTTCAGTTTTCAGTTTCAAGTAAAATTTTCGAAATCGTTGATATTACTTTTGACATATTTTATGGGTCTTTTTCACAAAGGACAAAATAAATCATTCTGGCGGTGCAAAAATATGTTTGTTTAGTTCAAATGCAATGTGTAATTTGCGCATTATCAGCGACTATCGCCAACACAACTTTTTAAAGTTATGTTAGTGGCTCATATCAGACCCGCAACCAAACGTTATTTCACGTAACCAATTTTAATACTAATTCCTTCCGTAATTCACCCCTCATCAGATTGGCATCTACTTATAATATGAACTTTGGGACTATTGATATTTTCAATTCTGCCAAACTTCTGTTCCGCCGAAAGTGCATTGAAATTCTAAGATAAACTTTATGTTGTCCAATAAATTGCATGTGTCATTACTTGTATGTATCTAAAACATTTCGTATTTTTTCACTATTTGATTATGTACTTTAATTAGTAATAATTTAAACATATAACGTGTATTATTATACAGAGAACACTTTACTGGGCTTGTCCTGTGTGTGTTCCAGTCCAATAAATAAATAAATAAAAAGTAGTATAAATGCTGGTTTACATTATACTTTTGACTACACTTTCAAACTTCTGACTTCTGTAGTATTAGTGTCAGAACATTTATCACCTTTTGTCTATTGTTACTTCTCACTACCAATTTAACAATTTGCTAACTAACTATACTAACCAAACTTTTAACTGACACATACAATTAAAAGTTTGGTTATAATAACCATTTTATAAATATCGTTGGATAAAACATAATATAAACTAACAAGTTTTTATTTAATTATATGTTCAATCAAAATTATTTAAAATGTCAGAAAAAGTAAAACGATACAGCATAAAAATAAGGTTAAAGCATAATGTATCGATACGTCAAGGAAAATAGGCCTGGAGATAGTTTCAAAAAATTGTGTTTGATGTCGGATAGCATTGAAAGTTTTAAGAAAGTATTGTGTTTCACACTGTATATTTAACGTCAATACTACGAAAAAAACCGTAGTGCTTAGGACAAAAGTGTACCGAAGAGCAGATTTTGTATAGAGCGTTCATAAATGATAAGCGTTTGAATTTCGCGCTCATTAATTTTATAGATCTGTACTTACCAGTGGCACACATGGAAAAACTTAGACAAATTAATGAGTCATCGACAAAGCAATCTATTAATAACATACATTTTCTATTGTTTATGTGGCTATTTTTTACTAACCAATGATATAATGTACAAAAGTGGTAATAAAAAGAGCCTTTTCTGATAACAAATACACTATAAATTGTCAGTGTCAAACACCTGTCAATATCAAATTATAACCGTTTCTATATTTATGATCAAATGCGTCATTACAGCCAGGGTACAAACGGCTTCACACGGCAAGGCTGTAAATTCAAATACATATCAATCATTATTGAATGATCTGTATCCTACGTGATTTCTTAAACATAAATTGCGCCACTTCAAAACCGCGAAGGGCGTCAATTTATATTAATTAAAAATAGTTATTAGGGACGAGTAAAACGAAGGGTAGCGAAGTAATAATACACACCTAATAAATGCTATAACATACAGATTTTTTTATTATACTTGCTAGTTAATCTTTATGAATATCTTAGAATTTATATTAGTTAAAATGTCATTAACAGTGTGGTTTTATCTGGAATTAAAAGCTATAAAAGCCATACGTACCTCGCTATAGAACTCTGTATTATATCATAAATTTATATAAACATTTTCTGTGTTAGTTTGTTATTATTTTAAACGTGTAAGATGTAAATTAATTAACACTTTTACTGCATTTCAAGTATGTAGAGAGCCATATCATAAGAGCATTTCAAGTGTTATTTAAAGTGCTAATTACCTAAGTGTTAAAGGTAATAAATAATTCGCTTCAAAGGTAATAAATAATTTGCACGAAGAACATTTATTTTAATTCATTGACAAAATTTATATGCAAAAAATGGCATGCATCTGAAAGATAATGCAACAATGATTTATAAAGTATACCGTTACGTGCTCAAATAATATAAATGTGAATGTATCACAGTATATAAGCGATCCACCAGAACCAGCTGAGTGAATATTGTGCATACCACTCCTTACACAAGATAAAACAATTTTTATTTTCCTATTTTCTAGCAAGTGTTAAGCTTTCTAATATATGTTTAAAGGTTAGAACTTGTTTATAAGTTTTTAAAGCTGACATGAGCCAAATTATTCCTTCTAATAATTTTTCGATGAATGAAATATGAGTCTGTGAACTTATGGTGTTTGTTTTTGTAAAACTAAGAACTAAGAACCGGTCAGTTTTACTAAAACAGGATGATATATGTGCTGAATTTCATGATTTAGAACTGCGGCAAGCCTTTTATATGAAACCACTAGATTCTCTGAAAATGTAAAGATCCCCTGTGAACATAGTCTAGACGACTTTGTTCCAAAATTAAATAGTTACTAACCCATTAATATCGATCACTTAAATGGGTAATGCAGACAAACAAAGAAGTGCAAAGAAGTTCTAGAACAAACTAAGTAGTCTTCTGAAAAGTGTAAAAATGGTAAAAGTATTGCTTAGGTTAATATATAAGTTGAGGATAAATTGTTTATTTATTTCTAATATTAATTTTATTTATAGGTTATAAGTTGCACTCAAGAAATTGAAAACAGAGCAAAAGCTACTCCAACTTTGGATCTGTATGTTCTGTATTGCTCAACCCCACCGGCAGATAAAGTTGCTGATCTCAAACAAAAATTTAATGAAGCAACAACACTTGTAGATCTGACGGATTACAGTACTACTTGCATCGCAAGTGTTCTTAAGAAGTTTTTGAGGGAATTGCCTGACCCTGTGATACCTGTTCAATGGTACGACAAGTTCCTTGAAGCTTCAAGTAAGTATCTTTTTCTACTTAATCATTTTATATAGCGGCTTAGCTACTCCCAACACACTCCCACAATATCTTTTCATCAGTACAATGTGGACATCGTAACTTACAAAACTAATATTACCACTATGCCATTTGAAATTACCGTTGAAGTTACCGTTGTCCAACAACGAAACACATACATTTTGATCACTGTACACCAGGGGTTGTCAAATTGGTTCGTACCGACACTCAGGGGGTGGGTGAGAGATAAGTTAATATTTAAGAGATTTTTTTTTTTTTAGAAACTTGAATATTCAATAGAAAATAAGATAGTCTAAACATTCCTATAATCTGTATATTGTGAGAAAAATCATTCTGACAAAATGAAGTTTTACTATATTTTTCATAAATAAGACTACCGAATTATTTTGGGGAAATTAAATAATTAATATTACACATCTTAAAAATTGTGCAACAGTACTACCATTTAGTTTAGTATTCCCCACTTCATATATTGTTGAAGCTGGATTTAGCCATGCTAATACACTTATAATTAAGCAGCGAAACAAGTTGGGACTTAAAAGTAAAGGTAACAAATCGTGAACCCAATGTAAATGGTCTAATAAAAAACATCAAGCCCTCAGATTTAAAATAAATTTAAGTTCAGTTTAAAAATGTCATATTGCTTGATTAATTGTAAATTTCTTTTAAAATACCGTTTATTATACACTACCGTAATTGATATTATTCAAGAACCAATCATAAAATAAATTTATAAAGTATTTAATATCAACTTTCACTGGAGATTTCCGGATTTGTATGGTACCGACAAAGGGGCCGTTGAGATAAAAATTTGGCAACCCCTATTCTTCACACAATCATGAAATTTAATGTATCGACAGTTAAATCTCGTATATTTGCATAAAAACGTCAAGACACGAACCAACTATCGTTCGTTATAAACATATTTGTTGCAAGGCAAAAATAAAAAAATAAACGATTATTGTTTAAAAAAAAAAAAGATAATGTGTTGTGTTTTTACGTATTTTGGCTTACTAGGCCATCTAGGCAGAATGAACACATTAACATATATGACTAAAATATAACTAGTAACTAGTAGATACAACAAAACAATTTTTAAAAGAAAGGAAAAGCCTTGTTCAAAATGTTGCAATCAGTGCCTTCAACTAATTTAATTAATTATATTTCTTGCAGAAATAAGAAATGATGAACAGTGTGCCAGAACTTTGGGTCTTCTCGTGAATGACCTCCCCGAACATCATCGTTCTACTCTAAGGTATCTGATGGCTCACCTGTGCCGTATATGTCAAATGGAGTATGCTAGGGGTAACAAAAAACCACCGACCGTTCTTGTACAAATAATGTGCCACATATTTTTAAGACCGCCATGGGAACGTATTATGTAAGTAAAAATCAAATATTTATGATTTAGATAATGATGTTTATTTTCTTATAAGAAATAATGCAATTTTTGATTATTATTTCGTCACATTTTTTACTAACTTTGTTATATTTTTTATGTCACAAGTATTTTTAGTTATAATCACTGAAATAAATAACTGCAGACATTGCACATTTATTCCATTGTGGCTTATACCGCTGACGTTTTCTTTTCCATAGTGATTCACCTTCGTTTTGCCATGTGATTCAACAGTGGTTTAGCTGTTATCTGAGAATAAAAGAAAATTACATAAATATTTTTTTCCTCTTTTTAATTCATATGTGTTCGAGCCGCATGCATATTTAATATGCTTCATTTAGGATGCGTTCTAGTTAGTATATAAAGGTATTATTAAATTCAATTTTTATGACTAATTTTAAAAATTGGTAACCATTTAAGAACATGATTATTTCATATGAGAACATCAGTTTTAGTAAACGTATTTTATCATTTCTAATAATATATATTTTTTGAATTACAGACAAGTAGTGTACAACACAGAGGCTCATATTCGTATAATGGAGCTGCTTCTCCTTAATTGTGACTGGGGCGTAAAATTGCCAGAGTTTGCGTCTGCTCCTGCCGTCCCTCCTCGTAAGGTATCGCGCATGGGCAGTGGAATGTCTACTGATCCTTCAAACTTAACAACAATGATGATTGATCTAGATTTTGAACGGGACAAAGACAAGAATGCATCTACAAACTTAAACGATGCCGAATGGTACTGGGGTGACATTTCTCGAGAAGAAGTCAACGAGAAATTGAAGGATACAGTAGATGGTACTTTTTTAGTTCGTAACGCAAGTAGTAAGTGTGGCGAATATACTTTAACTTTACGCAAAGGCGGTACTAATAAATTAATTAAAATATGCCATCGCAAGGGAAAATATGGCTTCTCCGAACCTTTTAAGTTTAATTCTGTAGTAGAATTGGTACAGCACTATAGAAAGGTTTCATTAGCACAATACAATTCATCTCTAGATATAAGGCTCTTATACCCAGTATCAAAATATAACCAAGAAGAAGATATACCAAATAATGCTGATATAGATAAGTTGGTACAAAAACTGGTGGATATTCATAAGGATTATGTTGCTAAAAACAAAATATTTGAAGAATTATCAGAAGACTTTAACCGTACTGCACATGAAGTAACTCTTAAACGTCAAGCCCTCGATGCCTTTACAGAGGCTGTTCAAATGTTCGATGATCAGATTAAATTGCAAGCGAAATTCAGCAAAGATGCTCAGCCTCACGAAATTAAAAGCGTTAGCGAAAACTCTGAAGTACTAAAACAACGTCTGAAAAGTCTAGAAGAAAGCCGGGAACAGCTTGAAGAAAACCTTAAACAACAGATCGCTTATAACAGAGCTTTGGAAAGAGAGATCACTTCCCTGAAACCCGAGATTTATAATTTGGCGAGACAGCGTGATAGACATCAAGTGTAAGTATTTTTATAATTGACTGCTATTTTAACATAGAATGAAAAGATTTTTTTACTTACTTGATTTTATTTGTTACAGATGGTTGACAAATAGAGGTGTAAAACCGGCCCGAATTAAATTGTTGCTAGCAGAGGATGGCGAAAGAAGTCAAACTCACGACTTGGAAGAGGAACGTGATATAGATAGTCTCCCCCACCATGATGAATCGACCTGGCTGCTCCGTGACTGCTCCAGAACTGACGCCGAACGCTTACTAGAAGGTCATCCAGACGGTACATTCTTGGTTCGTCCCAGTAGCACGTATCAGTTTGCTCTATCTATCATCTGTGGAGGCAACATTAGCCATTGCATTATTTATGATACGGAACGCGGTTTTGGTTTTGCCGAACCCTACAACATATATGATTCCTTAAAATCTCTAGTTCTTCATTACGCGCAGAATTCTTTGGAAATCCATAATGATTCTTTAAAAACAACCCTGGAACACCCGATCTTTGTCAACGGTGTTCCTTCGCAAAATAATGATATAAATTATGTTAATTTCGTTAAACCCCCGCGATAGTTGGTGTCATAAACTATTTAGGTGTATGTGATATAAAATTATTTCTTGATGCACTTTTTACATATTATATATACATATATTGTATGTAATCAACTTTTATTTGTGTCAAAGTTACTGCAAAAACTACTTACAATTTAATGTACAGTCGCCTGTATTTTTAATACTACTATGGATACTAAACTAACCTTTAATAGTGATTTAAGTATAAGAAAATATGTATGAACACCACGTGTGTTATAACTGTGATAAAAGATTCAAAACATTAATGGTTAGTAGGTATCCAGGAGGAAACTGGCCAACTTCGAGTTCGTTCAGATATGCTTTGTACTACAGTGGGATGATAATGATACTATATTGTCATTTGTGTAATATATTTTGTTTCTGTTTTCTTCTTTTGTCGAATTTCTTAATTAAATTAATCATACAGAATTTTTATTGGCGAAATCAGTATCATGCTCGCTCGAATTATTTTATTCTATTAGAATTTAAAGTATAACAAACGGTTATTGAATACTTCCAAGTATTCAAAGGACAAAGGAAACAATAACTAAAAATGCTACACAAATGACAATTATTATCAGTTGTGTGTCAAGTAGGTCAGTCGAGGTAGGACTGAGTCTTATTTTATAATTCTTGAGTGTTACACAATATTTAACAAGATTGTTAATTTTGACTAGGGCGGTATGTATGTTTATAAGCGCACATTTATACAGTGCTAAGTAAAAACAAGGGTCAATTACGGATGAATGTTTTACAAATGTGTGATCCCTCTTAGGTTATCAAATTGTGAATTCAATTGTGATTACATTATTGTAAATATTGTGTAATACATCATGACTGAATGAATTAAGAGGTAATAATTGAGCAAAAATAATTAAGTCACTAATATAAATTAACAATAAAACAAAATAGTACTACAATAATTCCTTCCTGTGTCGCTTTTGTTGTTATATATATATATATATTCGTTGCTAAAACTATGTGCTACAGATATTAGTTACAATAAACAATAGTACCCGCTATTCGCCGTATTGGCATTAACTGTTTTGATAAAATAAATAGATGATCATGTTTTCTAGTGGCTTCTTATTATTTTTGCTCAACAGATGTACCGTCTTAGAAAGACAAATTTAACTATTAAATTATAAATATTATCAAGTGTCATTCACAAAACTATGCTTGACGCTTACATCCCTGAATTTATTTGAACCCACCCACCCTACATTTTGAGTTACCAAACCAGATGGTTATTGGTAAATTGTATGCATGGTTCTTAAAATATGGTTCAAGTCTGTGCTTCTTCAGTTGAATTACGTTGATTATATACTGATTATGATTATGATGTACATATATAGATTTATATATTAAAATATTTACACAAATTTATATGTGTGTATATGTATATACATGTAATTTTAAAATTTTATTACTTTTCCATTTCATATTTTTATATTTTTAAGCAAAGCGTTATATGCTTTCAGACAGATTGTGTTTTTATAATTAATGCTGTCAAATGTTATTTTTAAGATCATTTTGTAGGTATAGGAGAATACGCTAAAGCAGTTTTCAGTTTCAAATAATTTAACATCAAGTTGATGGTACAAAATTACAGCAAGTAAAACCCTACTACCTTTTAGAATTATATATCAACCAAAAAAATATTATGTGAAAGACGTAATAATTGAATTTCCTTGTCAACTTGATTCGCGTTGTATAGAATTTGTTACTGTTTTAGTTGTTTAAGATTATGTTATGAAGAATGCTTGTTTTTATTGGGTTTTATTACCCCCCTTTTATTTTTGTATGTTGTAAATTAAGGGATCTGAACTAAGATTTATATTCCCATAGTAAACCCCGCCCCCATATTGCTTATCTGTGTTCATATGCATAGCCAATATTCCGTTCAGCTTAGACATACGATAAAGATTTATTTCGGCGACAATATTTTAGGTTAATTAAAATACCAAAAGTAGAAATATTTTTAACTAATTGAATTCGTATTTTTCTTTGGAGTGCTCACGATCCTATTCCAAATTTTTGCTTGCAAGTAAGTATTTTTATTTTGGTATTGCAATTTTTGACAGCATTAATTACATTATTGTTACATTTTGAAATATTGTTTGTAATAGATTTTGTCATACAACTTAACAACAGACGAAATGAATGTGGACATATTTGCTTAGTAAGTGAGAGATTTAGGAAAATTGGTCTACAGCTTTTTAGAAGAATCCTTTTTCTACTATAAAATTTCCGTGGGATCATTTAATATATTCTCTAATCGCCACTTTACCAATGAGTGTATCAAAATCATTTTTATTATTTGTCTATCACAGAATCATCGATAATTTGTGTGCATCTCCGGTCCAACTTTTTAAATAGTATTTCAAGTCAGTTTCGTCTGTTGTTATTTTATAAACAGATAAATCGCAAATATTATATTTAGAATATGTATACTGGATACAGATACGAAAATCGTCGAGAGTGCAATACTTACCAACAAATAATGATTATGTCTGTTTATCAGCTAGATTAATGAATTATTATCAGCAGAACAAACTTGTTTTTCTTTTAAATGCAATATGTTTTACCTTTGAAATAAGAAACAACTCTGTAAGTCATTGTTTTAATTGCAAATATATTTTTTTCATTACCATTGAATGATTCAGCATTAAAGAAAGCTAGCAAATATCTGTATTTAGTACAAAAAGACGAAAATATTGAAATACATTACTATGCCATAAAACATTACTAGCGAAGTGTGTTGATATATTGATACATACAGTTTTTATTTCATACCAGATTCATTCAGATTTAAAAAAATATTCTCTGCTATCTTTAAGCTATATTTTTAAAACGTCAGTTCAAAATTTACAACTATACGGTTTAAATGTCTACGTTCGCGTTCACGTTCACTGATATAGTCCACAAAATTCGCGTCTGAACGATTTTCCCTACAACGTTGTTCTGGTCATAAATTCCAATATTTTTGCTAATCATTTTTTTAATCGTAAATCATTTATAAGCTAGACGCGCTCTATATTTTCAAGTGAAAATATTATACTGTATCATGTCCATAATATTGCTATAAATTGAAAAATACATGAACTAGAAAACTTAGCTTTCTGCAGGTATGAATCATTCATATATCTATGTTTGTTATGTTGTAAAATGTTAAAAACTACAAAATTTTTACATTGATATTGAATGTTGTGTTTGTGAATTAGTTAGCCAAATATATTTTTTCAAATACTTTGAAGTATTGGAAAAATATATTTTATAATAAATTAAAAATATGGTATTTTTATATTAATAGTGATATTAAAATTCTAAACTCAACAAATTAAGATTATATTCTGTTCACTTTAGGGATATTGAATTTGCCAAATTTGGTAATAGAAAATCTACAAAAGTGCATAGAATGTATTCTGCTAAATTATCTGCTTTAAAATATTAAGAACAAGCCTTTTTAATTGTAATAAAACCCTACTTGAATTTACTTTCCTTTTTTTTCCATAACTTACATAGATCGTAACATCGCATTCACCTCAATCAACTTTTCTTTTTCAAAATTTAAAAGATCTGTTGTTTATTATTTTATAATCCAAATTTAAAATGTCATTACTGAAATCTGATGTGACATGTGTAGGTCAAAATAAGCCGTCTAGTGCAGATATCAAAATATTGTTAGTTTACGGAACAATTTTATACCATACAGTGCAACCTAGTACGCGAGAGACTCAATTACGTATTAGTAAATTCATCAAATGCTTAAATATCTTATGATGTGAACAGTTTTCCTCAGGGCATCTTTTGATTCGCCTTAATACAAAAACCGTCATGTTTTGATTGTTGTGAATGAGACATAACAATTACTTTAAATTTCCTTTTTCTATTTAAAAATGACAAGAGTACATATTCTTTTTCAAAACGCTAAATTTATGGTATACTAACTTATTTTTTAATATCGCAAAGTAGATTTAGACGTGCAGTGCTTCAAAGATACATTTCTGTTTGTGTATAAGAAAATTTATTATAGGAATCAACAATTCATGTGTATAAATACAAGGCGTTATTTAAATGTATACTTACCTTTACGTCGATGGCTTCACCACTGAAGCGTTTGAATGCTGTGTTTTAATTCTTTTATTCGAGAGAAGTTTAAATTTGATACTGATATGAATCAAATTAAAATTCTTTTGTTTTCAAAAGAACTATGTGATTTTATTTTAATCCGTAATATATATTTGAATAACTCCTTGTGGTATTACTCGCTATAATTTTATTACAAAAATAATTCTATCAATTTATTCATTGGTGATCTGTGCTAATATTGTAACGTCCATAATACGAGTTACTCCAAATATTCAAAGGCGATCCTGGTGAAAACATTTAATAAATTGACTGAGTACAACAATTTGTTGCTGTTTGTCACAATCATTGCTTGAACAGTGTTTTTAAATATTGTAATATTAGGCTAGTCATAATAAAGTCGTATTATTCGCGTTACATTATTAACAGATTCGTTTTAAGTTGTACTATAGACATACATACATTAAATGTTTTTATGTTATTTTCTATAAGAAACAATCTTATTACAAATTTGTTTTTATATATTTGTCAAAATAAAAACTCAATGTCTACAATATTTCATCATTTTCATTTATTTCTTTATTTCCATTTTTCACATTATTTCAATACTGTTATTCGAAATATCGTCAAAAATTCTGTGCAGGTAAGTTTAAATGTATTTATATAAGTGTCAATATTTCATTCTTTATTCTAAACGATTGCGTACGCTACATAATTTAAAATGCCACATGCATTTTTTCCTCTTCTGAGTCTCATATAACCATCTTCTCCCCATTTGGTTCCCCACCAATTTTTGAGAATCCAGGCATTTTTGGTGTAACCAATGACAAGAACTGCGTGGTTTACCTTGTCAGATGGACATTTTGGATCATCGTATATTCCAGACCTGAAGATATTTAAAGCTAATATAACACCTTTATCATAGCTACCGACTATCTGAACTTAACTATTACTAGGATTTATACGTACTGAATTACCATTATATCAGATAATACATATATAAAAACATAAACACTATATTACATAATATAAACACTATAATATCTTTGACTATATACGTTATCATTATTGTTACGCAATAATTAGTAATCAGAGTATTTTAGTAGACGAATTAACCTGGTAAACGTAATGTCAGGAGACGTAAACTCGGTATACTAAATGTCGTGGTAGACGAAAATTCTGTATACGAATCAGGGCCACCCCTAGCATTTGCGGGATATGAATTGTCGTGGTAGACGAGAAATCCGTATACCTAATGTCTGTATACGAAACGTCGTAGACGTTAAGTCTGTAGACCAGTTGTCGTGACCCCGTAAGAGAAGGGGCACAATTTCATTTGAAAAAAACGTGACCGCGTTGCATTACGTGATACGTGATATTATTATGCAACTATAATTTTAACGTAAATAGACAGGGTGATTGTAAAATGGAGCAGCGACGTCAACGATTTTATTGTGCCTGTACCGTAAAAGATGTGCAACTTAATAATGCAAAACTTGTAGGGTTATCTGTTGATGAAAAATTGAACTACTGAACTGTCAAAAACAAAATAATTCAGGTTTGTTTGCACAAAAATAATTTTATAATATTCATGAAATCAAATTTTAAGTATTTTCATAGAAAATTAAAAATTTTAAATCGTTAATTAATTATTATAAAATGAATATATTTAAAAAGGTAATCTCCAACTTCCCAAAAATAAATTAGTAACAATGACGTAAACTAAATAACACGATTTTATTTATAAACATACTAAAGAAATATGGTTTTTACAAGTTTAGTAGTTCAACTTTTCATCAACAGGCAGCATAAGTAAATATTTGTAAGTTTTATAAAATGATGTTTGCAGGTTTAAAATCGCTGACGACATGGCTCTATTTTATAATGATCCTGTATCTAAATAATATCTATCTCATTTTAGTGCCATTGTTACTGTGCAGCAAAATTTTTAACCAATTCTAAAATCAGCAGGGGCGGAATTAGCTTACTGGAGGCCCCTGGCGGTAGAAATTTCAAAATTTTAATTGAGAACAGTAAGTAGAAATTAATTTGGAGGTCCCTGATAAACGCCAGGTCCTACACCCGTTAAATCCGCCTCTAAAAATTAGCCATTACTTATCCACCCGATAATTTTAGTGAGCAGAAATATATGTATACTACCAGCCTAATTGTAGTGTTAAAATGGTTGCTTATGCAACAGCTAACTGAAAAGAATTTGTATTAACTCAGTGTAGTTACTTATTAAGCTAAAACTTTGACTGTAATAAAGTCTTATATTATTATTATATTGTAGATGTGCTTTTAAAATATTTAATAATGGGAGAGTTTTGAATAAACTAAAGGCATATATAAAGTTATATGTACTGGAATTTAATTTATCCAGAAGTTGGTTGAGAATTCAACTTAAGTAACATTTTCATGGTGAATTCAATAGATCGATAACCATCGAATACATGAATAGAATTTATAATTCCTAGCGGTACTTCATAGTCAGGTTAGCAAATGCCAAAAATATTGTGCTTCTTAAACTTAATATGATTACAAATTAAACAAAATGAAACCAAAAACTACTACGCAAATAATTTTTTTTATATTAATAAGGTTACGAATATGTAAAAAGATTGTTGTCGGTGTCTGTAGTCACTGTCTAGCCGGCGAGGATAAATACCCCTTTATTTTAAAATGCACCTGGTCACATACAAAGATTTCGGTATTTGTAGCCATCATGCGCTTATAAGTAAACAGGAATCTTTGAAACATTATTTACCAGCATACAAGAAGGTGGCAGTTACTTTTGACGTAAATACGATCGATCTGAGATATGGGCTGTGTTCAAAATTATGACCGTCACGAAAATAAGTCGGACTTTAAACGCTTATATCTCAGAAAGTATACGACGCAGGTAGTAGAAGTTAGTGGCGTCAATGAATTGAGGTAGTGGCGCAAAATTATGAAAGTAAAGGTTGTCTCGTAACTTCTGACCAATCAGAACTTGAGAGGGAATACGTCACATTTATGCGTAGTTCAAACTAGCATACAGAATTAATATAGATGTTGCATGTTTTTAAATATTTTTATTGACTATATTTATAATAGATATTTATTTCAAGACAGTTCTACTGAATAAATTATAAATAAAAACCTAAGGAAATTTTATACTGATAATATATAATTTAAGGTGATGGGTACTTGTATTATAGTTACTAAATAACAATAAAATTGAATACAAATATAATTTTAGCAATATTTAAATATTTTATTTAAATATTTAAAACAAATTGCTATAATTATATAGTAATTAATAAAATTGGAGGTTAAATCAGTTTTTAAAAACGGCAGGACGTATTTTAACGAAATTTGGTACAATAGAGTAGAACCAGAATCAAATATAGGAATGATATCTCAAAATTTTCTCTCTTAGGGAGTGTTTCTAGGTTAAAACTGGTACTAAAAATCTTAAAATATTTCATTTATAAACAGAACTATCTTGACAGAAAAAACTATACAATAAAAATGGTTTATAAGAAAACAAATCTTATTTGTTCTATGATTTTTTCAATTTGATGAATATCAGGGTAGTTACGGGGGGACACCCTAAAACTAAAATATTGAAATATTTCACTTCACATCAAAAATGAATGTAAGAAAATTTATTTAGAACGAAGAAACATTCCTTTCAAAGAAAAAATACATTAAAACAAGTAGAAAATCAAAAAATTAAACGGTATTTTCATATTTATAGCCAAAAATTAAACTTCACGTGTATATAACTTATACGCTAAACAAAGACTGACGTCCCGTTAGCATACAGATGACGCGTAGCTTCGCTATTTACTCCCACCACTACAAGTTACGAGACAACCTTTACTTGAATAATCTTGGACCACGCGGACGTATTCAAATAAACCCTAGTGGGAAAGTTTATGTTCCGCAACATAATCTATCCCTTTTTTTTTTATGTGATTTTATTGATTTTCTTATTTATTATTATTATTTTTTAGTGTAATTTGTAGCGAACCACTTTGAAGAAAGCACGAACCACAAATTTAGCACAAAGTACAAAAGTTAACAATTCTTTACCGGTAGAATAAATTTTGTTATGGATTTATTTTCCAAATATCTAGTCTGCAGAATTAGTACATTTTAGTAGTTATGTAACAACCCCAACAGGAACATGAATTCTAAATCTTATAGGCGCTGATAAATCGGCGCCAGAAACAATCTTGTTACGTGCTCGTATCCTAAGAGAATGGTACTAGCTGTTAAAACAATTGAAGATCTTGAAAACCGTTACATCTTTGTATACAATGAGAAATACTTTACTTGTAAAGTTGGAAGGTGTGAGGGCTAGCGTTGATGGATGCTGCAACTGGACCAATTGTTCCAACCACATATTTCATCATTTTTTCATCCTTTGGCGGCAGGATGGCCCAAGACGATGCATTCACCATCGCTCTAGATTTATCGAATCTACATTTTGTTTGCTGACACAAGAAATAGATAAATCAAAAATATGAAAACATGATGTACATAATAAAGTTTACAGCGGCCACGCTAGAATTATTGAGAAAACAGTCTATAAGAGTAAAATGGAGTCGCAAACGTAATATTTCGAAAGTATGCGGTTATACCAGTGTCCCTCAATTGACGTGGCGCCACTGTCTGTCCCCAATTTCTACGTGTATGCATTGAGGGAGAGGGACACTCGTTTAGAACATGACTGTCTTAACAATCCAGTAACAAGAACTTTCTTTATTGCGGTTCAAGGTTTCACATTGGGGAGTTGGGGAGAGGGATATAGGGGACAAGAATTATGAGGGACACGTGGGGACAAGAGGGACAAATTAATACCGCTTGGCGCTCATTGATTTCGAAAAATACTGTATATATGTGCGATGATGTTTGACGATTTGACCTTCACATCAATGAAGAGATCCTAGAACTAGTTTTAGTATACGCGTTCCGCTTCTATCTTGTTAAATATATACTTTTATTATCATGTGATCAAACGTATCACTTGAATTTTGAATAGAATTTTAAATGAAGGCGCTAAGTTAAGTTCTAAACAAAATAACCAGGCGTCATGCAAAATAGTTTTATATACCTACTATATTTCAAGCAAAAGATTTTATAACTATAGAAGTCATTAGTTGCTTTATTCTCTCACTAGTTTTACAACAGAACCAGTGATTAATCTAGTAACAAAAATAGTATATGCTATGGGCCCCGCAGAAATGATATACGATATTATATAAGTCAATTTGTTGACAAAGTAAGAAGACAAATATTTTTCTATATTTACTCGTATGCTCGCAGAACTGTTCCAAGACTTTGCGATAGAGCTTTGAATATTTGAAAATGTATTTCAATTACTTTCTGGTATTTGAAACAGTGGCAGCTGGTACATAAGAGCTGCAGAGCTGCAGCACCCCCAAAATTAAATGAATTTAAACATTACAGACATTTATGATTTTTTCGCTTTTTCTCTCTCTTTAAGTTTATTTAATTTTTAATTAAAAACCGCCACTTCTGTTGTGCGTCGTGCGTAAAACAAATAGTTCGCCTATAAATTATGATATACAGTGAATCAATGTGCTGCCTGCATTAGCAGCACCAGTGGCGCACCCAAAGAGGTCCTTTTTTTTGAGGTCGTCACTTGTATTTTAGAAGTGAGGACCTTTTTTTTAGGTCATCACTTTATTTTTCATAATTTAAATAATTTTGTCTTCCACCCCCACTTCCCCAACAAAAATACCTGGGTGCACCACTGGGCAGCACCATCTGGTTATTGTCTTGTGGCGATTGTCATTGAGTAGGGGTAACGGCGGAATACAGTAGGTATACCTACTCTCGGAGCTGCATACGTTTGCAGTTAAAAGCTTGCGAAGTGGACGTTTGACTACAGATATTTTTGTATTTTTAATATTTCATTATTGTTTTATAGTGTTGCATGCATGCATGAAATAGTGTAATTCAAATTCTTTTAAAATTAAATAAATTTTTAAAAAATTTCAAAAACAAGATATAATGAATGCAAAAATAAAAATGTAGGATACCGCATGTTCTGTATAGCAGCGTTTCTCAACCGGGGGGCCGTGTAAGCTTCGTCGGAGGGCCGCGAAGTCATATAAAATCGAAGTATGAAATTATAATAGAAAAACGCTCAATTTTGCAAGATATATTCATAAATATATGACATTTATATTCATTAAAATATACTTTTTAAACTTAAATAAAATAAATTATACTTATTTTGACAACTAATTTAAACTAATATAGTGGTTTAAATGAAGGTGGAAAGACCGGGCCTTAAGGTCATAATGCCCGGGGGGGGGGACACCTTAACCCTCCAAATGAACCCGTAAATAAAAAAATTAACCTGTATAAAATTCTTGAGAGATAACTCCATTATACTTTCAAATTTAACGTTATACCTCATCTTCAATAATAAAAAAAATAGTGTATTGGGCCCGGTAGTTCAATTTCAACCACCTGTATACTATTGATAAAATATTAATATATGTGTTTATTCTCATAAAGAATTATTTTAAGCAATTCTGTTCCTTATGTATTAATTGTTAATGACTATATTCCTTAATGAGCTTTATCATGATTAACCATCTTGATATGTAGTGATACGTGATTTTTGCAAGTGGCGTCTTCATTTTTTTCTGACGTTTTTAGTTATTTTTAAGTGATTAAAGTGCAGAAAATACTTGAAATAGTGTGTTATAGTGTGGACTTTAATGTTTGGACTCTATGCAGACCAAAATTGGAGCGACTGGAAAGGTATTTGTAGAAATTTTTGTTAATTTTATAATGTAAGTCATTGTTATGTAGAATGTGATTCTATGGACAATATAGAAACACATACATGCATACACTATCGGCTATAACTAGAGAAACAAAACTATTTTTTAAATCATTTTCATAAATCCCGATTATTGACTAAATGAATATTGAATTATATTGGTATAGCAACAACAATTTATAAGTTAGAACCGGCTCTTAAAAATATTTGTTGTACTGGTACAATAAATAAAATAATTAACTTTCTGCTGCAGCAGACCATCTGCATATTTCTTTTGTAAGACTTAATAATAAAACAATTTTTTGTGGTTAAATTTTTTCTTTTGCCCTAGCTCCCGTTCTTGTCCCGGTTTAGAGTTTCATAATTATGGTAAGCCTATATATATATATATATATATATGGGGGGCCGCAGACAATATTTAAGTTATTTTGGGGGGTCCCATGCGGGAAAAGGTTGAGAAACACTGCTGTATAGCACATAAAAAGTTAATTTTCTTCTACATATTTGACTAATACATATTAAATCTTAAAATATAATATTTTTTATTAAATTTTATATAATTTTGTTTCCAAACGTGTATGTAATTACAAAAGTTATGTATGTCCACTTTAATAATGATTTTTTTGATGACAAAAAATGCTCTTGTTGTTTTATTTGGATTTACAAATACTTTCTTCGTGGTATTTGTATTTGACTTTAGAAGTATTTCAAATATTTCCCTATTATATATTTCAAATATATCCTAGTATTTCAAATATTGCCCTAGCATTTTAAATATTTTCGTACTATTTCAAATACTTCTTATATTTCAAATAATTTTATCCTAGTTTGAAAGGTTATGGGACCAAAAGTATAAAGGTAATTTAGGAATCCAATTTTGACGAGTGATTTGAATTCATATAGATGACTGTCTATTGACTATTTAATATCATACATAATTTATCCAAACTGCAGAACTTTTTCTTGGTTCTGAAGTTAGAAATTTTTATATTTTTATTCTTATTTCTTTCATTTATTTTTTAAAACTACATTAATTATAATCTTTAATGTATTTACTTCGATTCTAGACTATGTATGTTAAAATATTTCTTTCTTTGTTTTGATATTTTCAATATTTTGGGTATTGCAAATACTTTTCATACTTGAAATACTTTCCAAATTTCAAATACTAGAGCAATTCAAGCATTTTTCAATATTTAAAAAACTCCTAGTATTATGCGATTTTATACCTATATTTACGCGAGATTTTTATTATTATTATTATTATTATTTTTAGTCATACTCCAGTTTTTTTTAATTTTTTGTTTGCACAATTTAAAGCACCAAAAGAAGTTTTTATTAATTCATAAGTTACGTCTGAATTTATCGAAGTCATTTCTGAATTCCTTAAATTAATATAATACGTATGAAAACTATTTTTTATTCCATAAAGGAAAAAGAATCATACACACTCAAAAATAAGCCGTACGTGCGTAAAAAACGCTGCCATAAACAACACCAGTGAACTAAAGTAATATGACTTTCAGTGTGCATCCAAACTGTCTTAAATCACATGCCCTGGCGTTGCTTCGAATTCGACGTAACCGTTCTAGCGCGGAAACACCCGATATACATACATCCGAACAGGAGAGTTCGAATTAATATATAATTTATATAAAGCTGCATCCAATAGTTTTTTTAATATTAGATATATTTTGTACTAGAAATGTATACTTTATACTTTCGACTAATTCAAAGTAATTATTATAACCATATTCTGTAACAAATAAGAAATAAATAATTATTTTTTCGCTTAAGATTTTTCACAAACAAATATTTCCGGTTGATTGAGCAAGGGATGCACCGCATTCTTTGCTTCCACGGACACTGGGAAGACCTCAAATGAGGTGGTGGGACGATATCAAGATATACGCAAGTATTAAATGGCACAGCATGGTGCAAGATAGAAAATTGTGGAAACATCTAGTGGAGGCTTATATCCAAAGAAGGATAAAAAACGGCGAAAGAGATTATTGAACTATGAAAATATGTAATTGTATTTTATAATTTTACTATAATAACATTTATTTATTACCTTAGCGATATATGGATAGTCTCTGTCAGTTTCTACTCCTCCACTTTGATCAATATATCTTAAAGTATTCCTAAGAGAACCTCCTCCACAGCCATAATTACCTTTCGATGCACTGCAATCCACTATTTGCTGAACACTAAAAATTTGTAAACAAAATTTTTGTTATATGTAGCATTAACAAAAAATGTGCCTGAATTTTAGTGTTTAAAAAAAAATTCTTACCTGAGAGGTACGGTTAAATTAGTCTGTTTAAACACCTGTGCTTCTAAAACATGAGTAATACTGAAAGCATAGCAGGAACCGCAGTCCTTTTGATTGTTTGGTGGAGTCACAAATCCTTTTTCTCTCCAATCGATCTAAAAGAATGTTACTTTATATTTTTATTTATAAATTTAAGATAGTGTTACCTCTGCTGGAACTGAAGAACTATCAGCGCTAAAAGCTCCAACGACTTCTTCTTGATTATCTCTTATACGACTGTGCACAAGTTTTATCATCTGTTTACGATAATGACGAATAGACTAAAAAATAATTGAAAAACAATACTATAATAGCTGCTTTCCTTTCACAAGTTAAAATGTATTTTAGCCAATGTCTTATAAATGAAACGCTCTTACAACTTAGATTAACTTAGCTTAGCTTAGATTTCTTAAGTAAAGTGGTAAAAGGAAAGCGCCTAATATTAGTTTCTAATACTATTAATTAAACTTTATAAACCAGTTTAATACTGTTCGTTACCATTCGAAACGAATACGTAAATTATCGTTTCCATTCTTTACCTTCTCGCCAGTTATAATCCCCTCCAACCTGTTTAACCAAAATACAAAACAGTTCAAACTGGTTTTACTACATACTATTAATAATTAGCAAATTTATTAAGCCAAATATATAATTGAATTTTCTTCTAAAATCAAGACCTGTCTATTGGTAAATAGATAAAAAAATGTATTAGTGTTAGTTAGAGCATTTGTCGAATAGTAAAGTCCGATAGAATTCACATTTAAAGGTTCAAAAGAAACCAAATGTTCCTATCAGTTCTATGTGCACACTAAGTTCTATCTGCGGGAGGTCGTATATAAGATGTTAAATAAAATTATTCTCCCTCCGTCCGAAAATATGGTATACATTACTAAAACAAAATGTGGGATTAACGAAATTTATCTTGATCTTTTTTTTTGTTTTTATTTCTAAATAAGTGCTTGCTAGGCAACTAATAGACAAAAGGCGCGCAGGTGTTTTGCATATGTCAAAAGTAATACACAGAAAATAAAACGTGTAATTTAAACAAATTATAGTGACACCCGCTGTTCTAACAAAATGGCGAATTTTGATCAAAATTGTGTTGAATTGCAAGGAAGAAGTTCCAAATCGACTTAAATCACAACCGCTTGTTCTTGAACAAAAAATTTAAAAAAACAAAATGTTGTTTCAATTTTCGTTTCCGTTCTTTAAAAAATTTAGATTAATATCGTTATTTCGAATTCGTTCTGTTCTCAGTCCCTGAATTGAATAACAGTGAACAGAACCAGTGCTTCGAACCGTTATTTTTTTCGTTTCGGTTTTCGTACCGGTTATATATCAGTTCGGTTCCGGTTTTCGTTCCGGCAAAAATAACGGTTTTTTTCGGTTTTCGGTTCAGTTCCGAGTGATAAATTTTTAAATGCTATTATTTGTATTAGAAATTTAGTTTCTACTATAATTTAGAAGAACATTTTATTCCTTATTTTGTGATAATTATACCAAGGCCGCTGCAAGGGGGAGTTCTGGTTGTTCATCCCCCCCCCCCAAATAATAGTAGCGCATTTTTTTTTTTACTTTTCAATTAAAAAAATTACGATTTTTTTCTGCTCATCAGTTTAAAAAATAATCTTAAATAAAATGTATTTTATATTCACTCACATAAACATTATCTGAATCGAAATAAACCGATATTTTCTTTCGGTTCAGTTCCGGTTTTCGTTCCGACAAAAATAACGGTTTTTTTCGGTTTTCGGTTTTCGGTTTTCGGTTCAGTTCCGGTTCGAAGCCCTGAACAGAACTAAAATCCGCTAAACTAATTAGCTCATGGTTAGTTAAATTATTATTTGTTGACGTATAATACATCTTTATCTGCAGTTGGAAATCGAGCGTAACGAAATAAAGCTCTTCGTTCCCAGAAATCAAGGGTAACGAAGTAAGGACAGATTTCACAAGCGTACGCGTAGCAGACGCGTACGTACAATAATCGGAGGCACAAGGCAATAGTATCACGTAATAGACCATAGATGTACGCGTGATACTATGACTTATAGCGACCTTGAGTTTGAGACGACGCTGGCACGTGTAAGAATGCGAGGGAAAAATTACGCTATTTTTGCGCCACTTCGGTAGTCATAACTCGGCAATCGGGGAGGCCATATGCGCGTTTGACCTGTCGAACGGTTTATAATAACTAGAGCTTTACTACACCAGAGTGCAAAAACAGCGAACTAATACCGAGGAAAAAGTGACAAAAATATCGAATTATCTTCGAAATGTTACAACATTTGCAAAGAAAATATGTAAAACGATATATGATTCATGGAAAGAAGACAAAATGCCGGAAAATGAGGGGCCAATGAGCACCGCCGAGCGAAGATGGCGCTGTAGAGAACGTTATAAAGCTACGGCGCTAGCACTTTTACCACGGAGCCAGCGGTGCCTTTGTAAAAAAGAACGAAATTTATCGAAATAAATAAAATTCATTGCTAACTATTGCTTCATTACTACATACAAATGACAAAATGACATTACAAATGATGGTGCCCTTCCGAATATATATATATATATTTTTTCTACTAATTTGATGAGACAACTCTACATACCATATCTGCTATCCCATTTGACGAGAGTGTATAATTATGTTTTCCTTCTTCTGCTTCTTTATTATGAGCCCTAATCAATTCGCAGTTTTTCATCCATGCAGCTTTCCTTCTTTCTTCTACATGGCCAACATATACTTTATTATGTCTTTTCTGTAATATAAAGGATTTCGTTATTCACATATTTGAGCCTTATAGAATGCTAGTTGCCCCACCTGGCTTCGCTTGGGGACAGCCTTTAAAAATGAACTAAGGAATACAATGGGTCAAAACAGGTTGAGCAACCTTTCTCTAATGAGCATTGAACATGAACTTCTGCTTGAAATCGACAATTCCAGTATCAATTTACTTAATATAGAAAACGTATTTTTTGCACTATTGTATTGATATTTGAATTTTGTTTTGATATTTCTGGATTATTTAATTATTTAGTTTTTTTTAAAGTTAATCAGTTAAAAATTTTGGCGCACAGCAACGATAGCTATTAGCGCCTAACACAGCCCATCTAAATTACATAAATATATACTAACAAATAAAATAATCAATAAATAAATAAATAAAATCTTATACACATACTCAGTAAAAGAAACATTGCACGGACAAACACAAATAAATAGGATAAAAGTCTGTTCGAAGAATTGAACAGACTCAGGGTGATGGTAAGAGGCTGTAAAGGACCCTATTATCATAGAATATCACATTCTAGAAATAGAACACATTCAAATAAGGTGCAAGACTTCACAAATAAAACAGTAAGTTCGATTCCCTCAGGAAGAAGTGTTTTTAAGGAAAATTTAACTATGAAAATAAAAAATTGTTTAATTTTTAATTTCTGAATAAAAAATTACACAATTTGTGCGGGGTCTGCCCCACTCTAGCTTTATCCGGCACTGGTGCGGCGCCCCCATTGCTTTGGCGCCTGTTGAGGGGAGTACCTTTCGCACATCCCTTGCTACAACACAGAATGTATCTATCGTCTTAAAACAGAATTGTGTGTAGTCCTAAATTATCAATGGAAGAAATCACAAAACTCTCTGCATATTAATTGACTTACTTTATAATCCTGCCATAATTTTTCTAAATCATCTTTATCACTACCGCAAGCACTACTTTCAGAAAACAGTACAAAATATGATAAAAACACGAAAAGAACTATATATTTCATTATTTTAAGTGAGATTTTTTAAAACGTTATAGAAGCAAGTAGTATGAAATAACACATTTTTCTGTAAAAATGCTAGTTGGACATATTTTCTTATTGCATAGTAAGTAAAACCGCATTATGATTTTAGCCTGATAAGCTAAATGTCAAGTGACAATAACTGTATAGAGAATTACGTATCTTTTTTGTTTTAAATATTCTTTATTATAATAATAATAATTTAACACAAATAGTACATTGACTTGTTCTTCTTACTGAAATTATTTTAAAATTACTTTAAATAAAATTCTGAATCAAAGAGGTATTTTAGCTTCATTAAATATTTCCGTGATTTCGTGGTAAGACGGTTTGCATAAACTATTTGGCAAACGTTTTTAAAAGGGTAAAATCTATGGGTTTATCAGGCTGAAAACGTCTGTATCCTTTGATATATGCTGCGTGTTTTATTTTGCTGCTTTTCAGTTGCGCTTAACTTACGGCATCATTCACTTGGGTTTAAGTTCGTCTGTCAACAGATTTTTTTTACTTTAAAAACGTGCTGTAAGAATCCTAAATAATGTTCCTAACAGGTACCATTGCCGAGAGCTCTTTAGGAAATGTGACATTAAGTCTTTTTCTAGTTTATTCGTTTATGTTTGTCTGGCATACGTTAAAGAACACCCGAATAAGTATTTATCCTCTAGACCAGCGTTTCTTAACCGAAAACGTACCGCGGACCAGTAAAATATTTGATTTTCTACTGCGCACCACAAAATATAAATGTACTATTAAACAAATTTATTGTATTCTACATTTTTATAATATCTCAGTAATAAAAATTCATTGAAAATTAACCAAAATCATAGAAAATGGACAAAAGATCTTAAAAAAATTGATGTGAAGTCTGAATTTTCACACATTTCAGGGTTTTACAGGTATTTAGTAAGTGAATGATGATTATTTGGGATGCCAAAACAAATTTTATATTAAAATATTTTTTTTGTTAATTTTAATTCGAACGCCTAATACCATTATTTAGGTTTCTAAATATGTGCAGTATTTTTTTTATATATAGCAAGGTTCATTAAGAATTTTAAAAATTATGCCTATGGCTTCCATTGGTTGTTATAAGTTCTGCCCTTCTGATTTCGTGTACATTGAAACAGAATTAAATTATAATTTAAACAATTTCCACTGGTTATTAAATTTACGCTTTTAAAAATTAAATGCAACATTTGCCAAAATATAACTAGAATTTTGAAAAAATAATTTAAACAATATAAAAATAAAAAAAAAAAAAAAAAAGTATTGTCTCTTCTCGCAAGGTTCGATCCCTTTCGGATCGAGTACTTGGGTGAAACGCCAGCATCAAAACCACTACACCAGCATACACGTTCCATTGTAGCGTGTTACAAAGCTATAACTTGTACATTATTAGCAAAAAATCACAAAAAATGCGTTTTTTTCCAAAAACGTAATCTGATCAAAAATTCTTGTTGTACTATTCCGGTTCACACCAATGTACATTACTTAGAATTTTTTCAGATTTTTAGTTTAAACCATCTGGGCTACGGGGTGTGGGACAAAAATGTTTTTGCACAATTTTGGCAAAAATCGCTTCAAAATAATTTATTTTGCAAAAATAAAAATTTGATCGTTAATCCACGTACCAAGGGCTTTCATTTGATACCCTACTCAGAATCATAAAAAACTATTTTTTTTTTCGATGAGCACATATTTGTTTATATTTTTAGGGGGATATGTTTTTTAGATGGTATTTATGGTATTTTTCCTATGTGCGGGTCAAAGAGTTGTATAAGCATGCCAAATTTCAACTCTCTAGGTTGAGCCGTTTGGCTACAATTTTTACCGAACAGACAGACAGACAGACAGACAGACAGACAGACAGACAGACAGACAGACAGACAGACAGACAGACAGACAGACAGACAGACAGACAGACAGACAGACAGACAGACAGACAGACAGACAGACAGACAGACAGACAGACAGACAGACAGACAGACAGACAGACAGACAGACAGACAGACAGACAGACAGACAGACAGACAGACAGACAGACAGACAGACAGACAGACAGACAGACAGACAGACAGACAGACAGACAGACAGACAGACAGACAGACAGACAGACAGACAGACAGACAGACAGACAGACAGACAGACAGACAGACAGACAGACAGACAGACAGACAGACAGACAGACAGACAGACAGACAGACAGACAGACAGACAGACAGACAGACAGACAGACAGACAGACAGACAGACAGACAGACAGACAGACAGACAGACAGACAGACAGACAGACAGACAGACAGACCGACAGACAGACAGACAGACAGACAGACAGACAGACAGACGACAAAATGACGGTATAAGGGTTTTTTGGTCATACCTACAAAACCCTAAAAATGAAAAATCTGAAAAATAATAATTTATAAGCCTTTCTTTTATAAACCACAACGTTTTTGCTAAAGACCGCCAGTCGTCCGCGGATCACCGGTTGAGAAACACTGCTCTAGACATTATTACAATGTTCGCACTGATGGCAACATTAGACTATCAAAACTTAGATTGTCTAAATTTAGGAATGGTAATTTTTTTGGCAGCCACCTTCTTTAACTACCTACCAGATTCTATAAAAAAATTGTCAATTAGATTATTTAAGCTCAGGTTCAAAAAAATACTTATTGAGAATTGTCTTCACAATTCGGATGAATTTTTCAATATTAATCTTAGTATAATTACTTATCATTAAAGAAAATTGCTTGTATCAGCGCGTTTAATTTGGCCGATACACTAGTACCCATACGCATCTGTCATTCATTATCCCGCGCAGTGGCGGCGTTAGGCGTCGGCGACGTCGGCGACCGCCGACGGCCTCGCGCTCCGGAGGCCTCGCAAAAATTTTACAAATTATTGAAAGTTTAAATATTATATGTATATGTTAGCATCTAGCCTTCCACGAAGCCCTGTTACGTTACCATAAAATGTTATCTAGATGCAATCCGATTAACGATAATGATGACGACTCATTACTCTAATTGGTTTTTATAAAACACACGTAGAATTTGATAGAGAGATCAGATGTTTTCTTACGTTGTAAGAGTGAATACTTAGAATAAAATAGTTTGTGAACAACTTGAGTTTTATTTAAACAATAAATCCCTTATTTGTTTACATATATTAATTTTGACTTATGATATTTTTACATTTCTCATTTCGCTTTGCTGGACAAAAATATGTTTATTTGTATATTAGTCGGTTATTTTTTAACACAATGAAGACGCAGTCATAGTCGACACTGAATGTCGATTCAAAGCGCTTAATGAATATTTTGAACGATTTGGTTTTATTTATGAGATCAATTTTTTGAAATCTTTGCCAAAAGAGGACCTTCTCAAGCATTGTAATGATGTAGGTACAATACTTCAGGAAGGTGAAAATAGCGACATAGATCATTTCGAACTTTATGAAGAACTGTAAATTAAAATCTACTTCAATAGAAAATATAAATGATGCAAAACAACTTATCCAGTACATTAGAAAAAATAATTTTGAAGAAGTATGTCCAAATCTTTACATAACAATCAGAATCATGCTCACAATTCCAGTAAGTACAGCTTCTGCTGAGAGAAGCTTCTCAAAGTTAAAACTGATTAAGACCTAATTAAGAAGCACGATGAGCCAAGAAAGACTATCTGCGTTATCAGTTTTGTCAATTGAAGCTGAAATAGCGGCTGGTGTTAGATATGACACAATTTTGAAAAGATTCAGTGAGGCTACAAGCAGAAAATTTCGCCATTTTTAATTTGTGTTTGTTCGTGTAATTTTTGTTATTAAATCATAATTAACAATAAAACTCATATGGTACTTATAAATATAAGAACAAATAAGTGTAAATACTTATATTAAAATTAAGTGTATATAAATATGTGTTTAAAATTAATAATAACAGTTATGAGTTGTGTTTATAACTTTATATAAAATATAGTGTTTAGTGGCTACAAAGTCAAGCCAAAAGACTAGGCCAAATCAAGGTTTGTTTTTATTATCGTTTTTTTTTTTTTTTTATTGAGAAATGTAAAGGGCCTCGCATAGCTAATTTCGCCGACGTCCACGGTTGGTCTAGCGCCGCCGCTGATCCCGCGCACTGTGGCAACCGAACACTTTTAGCACCGAGTTCGGCGCAAACAATTTAAAATGTTTTGCGCTATTTTGTGTTGCGCGATTACCTAGATCTGACGCGTTTACCCAGATCTAGGGAATTAATTTTTGAATATCGATATATATGTGATTTGATATATCGTAAATACAATATCGATGTCTGATATATATTTCGAAGTAAATATCGATAAGAATAAAACACGAAATACACTTTCAGTTTATTTTTTATTATTTAACATGTTTAATCATATAGTTTAAAATGAAATACACCTGTTCAAAATAATGATTTGTTATTAATACTTTCATCAAAAATGAGAAGATACTGTATTTAAAAATAATAATTTAGATAATTATTTTGCCGTAAAGCAACGAGTGTTTTTGTTTCTTGTTGCTATTGCTCCAGCATTTGAAAAAAGTCGTTCCGAGGGAAAAGAAGTGGTAACTATACCAAGATATTTTCCAACACCTTTATTTAATTTAGGTTATAAGTACCAAAAATGTACTGGGATATATTTTTTTTTATTTATAACTCTTTTACGAATCATAGTTTCTAGTATATTGTGAACGAAAATATTGATATTTTGCTCGATGTATCGCATTTCAAATATCGATATAAAAATATCGATATATCATTCCCATTCCAACCCTGGACCCGACTTGCGTGTTGTTGACTTAACGAAGGCGCTTAATGAAAAAATAAAATATATATTTAACGTATAATTTTTTAATTATCCTGCATTCCTTAAAATGCATTGCCCCAAAAATATGCCGCCCTAGTGCCGCACTTGTCGCATATGACGCACTTGCGCTCCCGGGTTTCGACGGGCCTGGCTTTGTCTTGGAAACAGTTCGGTAAAAACACGTTTATATGAAAACTATTGCTTAAAATTACCGATACCATCGTCTCCAAGAATATTAACCTTTCATCCTGGAAAATCTAATATACTGACGGAGGTCTAGAAACGAATTTTTTACTTCATCTGCCCTATTGCGTTATTTATTCTAATCTAATACTAATTTAAACTAATCGGTATGTACTAAAGATTTCCATTGTTCCAAATAAACCTTTTCATATAAAGCAAAATTAGCTGCGCCACTGAAGTTTTAAAGATATTTTTTGTTATTGCACCACGATTTTGTATAAAAACCTGACGTGGCGATTCATGATTTTGTAATAATGTAAATTTTTAGCATTTGCAAAATTAGTAACAACATATATTGTAAGATAAAGTAAATGTTTAATACACTTTTATTATGATAAAAGACTATTGAAAGAAAGAAAAATGTGTGAAAAATGTATTATGAAGGATATATATATACACAAGGTGTCCCAGGAGGAACTTGCCTTCATCAATTTTAAGCATAAGAAAAGTTGTGTCAACATAGGTCCTATTCGAAAAACTTACAATATGATTTATTGAAAGAAAAATGCAAAACATATTCATAAATAACGTCTTTTATTTGAGAAATTGAAATAATAACGAAATAATATAGTTATTATTTAAAATAAATCACAATAATTGTTCCAAATAACCACCTGCGACTTGAATAAACAATTGAGCACGGTCAGATAGGGCGTTAGTCACATTCTATACAATTTTGGGACTAAGACAAATTTTAGCTACAGCATTAAACGTTCTCTGGAGTTAAAAGTAATTCGTTTCGATTATTGGTCATTGCCGCACAAGTTTTTTCATGTGTCCCCAAAAGTAATAATCTAGCAGGGTCAAGCATGATCCCCCAGCTAGTCAAAAATCTAATCCCTCCGATCCAGTGATTTGGACTGGACTATCGAAAATAAGTCCGATCAATTATAACAGGTTATATACTGTTTAGTAGTTTCTTTCAGTGGTTACTCCTTAAATGTTGTGACCAAGATACACAACTTAAATGTTTAATGCAGTATCAGCACAATTTTTCACCGCGCGGAACGTTGGGGGAGGGTCTTTTTCAAGGTACGCCTAATCAAATTCCAAAAATGTTTAAATCAAACCTAATTTAAATTTTTTTAATATAAATTTTAAAGTAATTTTAACTGCAACAAAAAAATTGTATTTACAATTATATTTTTATTTTTAGAGTAAAATATTTCATCTAGAAAAGATGAAAGATGAAATATATTTAATCTTTTTCATATATCTTCTAATAAAGAAGTTAGAAATGCTTAAAGTTCCCAAAAACACTTTGTATACATACGTTCATTTTTCATTACGAAAAATTGTTTGAAAATTGTTGTTACTCCATTGTTTAAAAAAGCTTATTCATTATTTCGCGAAAAAGATTTTTTACTGAACAATATTTCCCTAAATACCTTATTCATTGACATATTTTCAAGTAAAATAACGTAAATTTTTTTAGTAGAATCCTTAGAAAGTTGATTTGAAATTTTTTGCTGGTTCCAATTTATTTTTTTCTCAACATCAAAAGTGGTTTCTAAATAAGATTTGCAGGTATTTTTTGGAGAAATTTTATATATTAACGAACATGGGGAATCCCTATAGTTACCTCCACGGGTATTCAACATGACATGACGAAATATAATGGCGTAAGAACTATGAATATTATTTTGCAAAGTCATACCTGTGATACTAAAGATTTTTTTTGTAATATAGTAAATGAAAAACTAAAATTATTTCAATAAACAACACAACTAGAAATTTTTTTTTTGAATATTTTATTCTATTATAAAAAATATTCCATATTCGCGAATAAGTATATGATAGTGTGTTAAATTTTGATAACAAAAACCGGTGAGTCATATTGTTGAACAGTAAATGTTACAGTTCATTATGAAATTTCAGGAAATTAATATCCTGTCGTTGTCGAGTCGAGTGTGCCTGTAATGTTCTATCATATCTTATTTTATCTAAGCTGAATGCAATCTTTATCTGTGTAATCGTGCGTGATAAAGGATTCTGATCATTGCAAGGACCTGTTTCTGATGAATGCATTAACTGCTTATTTGATAATTGTTGTAGATGGTAATGGTTGTATGATTCAAAGCTGGAATTTGCTTAGTATTATGTTGTGTACTGTAGGAATATAATAAAAACAATTGATTGTGATAAGAGGGTTATTGTTTACTGGTATATGACTTAAGTTAAGTAGTCGTGCGCCGCGCATATATTTAAAAGCGTGCTCGTTGGTAAAACCGAAAGCCGATCTGTTCCGAAGCGAGATGACAGTCGGCGGGACGTAGGAACTACTTGTTAGTCAGATACACAGAAAGTAGTGTTTGTGCTGTTTGCTGTTGGCAATTGACAGCCAGTTGGTGTCCCCTGTATATTGGGATTTGAGGCGTCATATGGGTAGTGACGTTTAAAATGATTATTGACAATTTAGTGTTGACATCTTATCCATATTGTTATAACTAAGTGCAGTATTGTTGTTGTATGATACACATTTTTCAAAATCATGGAATCCGGTATAGATCTTGGTTTCGATCTGTCAGCGCTATCAGCTGACGATTTCGATCTAGATTATAGTGATTTCGAGGATGTTATCGGCACCTTAAAAAACCAAGAGTATTATGAACTTAAATCTAAGACAGTACCAGAAACTGAAAGGTTAGTAAATATAACGATGAAAGTTTCATTCAGTTTACGAAAGTATATTAAATTCAATTTCTCACGTGAGCGTTTATTATATAATGCTGTTTAGCGGCAGGTTTAAACGTGTGTGGCGGGAAGCCAGAAGGATTTTTGAATCTTCATATGACAAAGATATATTGGAGCGAATATTTGTTAGGAAGGATACTATCAGTCCATATCTTGGTGATTAGTAGCATTACTCGGCACTATGAGTCACGATATTAGCCACTGGAAACCGCACGCCCGCTACCCGCTGAATGTCTATGCAAATATACTCCCGATATCTGTTCACTTGTTGTACATTGTTTTGAGTGTTATTGTAGTAAATCGTAACGTACCAATTCACGTAACACGAAAATAATTTGCGGAATGAGAAAAGCTATGATCGAAAATAGAAGCGAGGAGACCTTCAAACGAAGCGTGGTGTGTGCGACGCGACACTAGTCGAATGTGGACGTTAATATTTAGTTTTTCTCACACTTTACACGTTGGTGTTAACTGTTGCAATAATATGTAAGCAGTTGGTGATCAGTATCTAACAATGTGTTACTGTTAGGGTGACGTTGTGGGTGTCGGTGACAGGTAAACAATCGGCCGGCGTGAACGTGACCATTGCCGATATGTTAGTGTGCTACTGTTACGTTTTGTGAATTTCAAACTATGAATGTATCTCAGAGCGCACCGGCGCTCGGCGTCAACTCGCATCTGTGCATTCCCAACATTAACATTCAACCTTCAACTTCAGAGAACATTTGTCCGAGTATACGGGTCAATGTTGGTTTTGATGTCGATGAAAATATTAAAATGATTCTCGATATGGATCCTAGCATTGTTGATTTTGGATTTGATAACATTGCCGAATATACACCTTCTGAAAGTACTATTTCTGGATTGCCACCTAAATCTGGCGGGTATGTTTAGGAAATTTCCAACATATTTCTATGGAAAACTCTTTATTTTTGTGCGATATTGTCGTAACACATACGTAACCAACAAGTATTTATTTGATTTGCAGTGGTGGATTCGGAAAAAATATTAAAATAATGTGAATCATCAAAGATATGTTTTGTTTTTCCTTCTAGGTTTATAGGTGATTAAACATAAGTGCAACATTAACGTTTTGTTTTATTTTGTGGGAAAGGACCTGATATATTCTGCAATATACCCAACTACAATAATAATACTTCCATATTATAGCAAAGAAGTAAAAATGCCGTGTGGGAGTTTTAAAAGCTTTGTTTTTTTCTGAGTTCTACTAAAATTTTCTTTTGCTTAATTTTTTGTATCTGCATTATCATTTTCTTTTTTCTGTTCTAACAAGTATCTAATATTATCTTTTTAATTGGTATTATACCTTATTTCATGCCATAGGAAAATACAATTTATTGTAACAATAATACCTTAGTCATGGAATACATAATTTGAAGGAGAATCGATGGAAAAGCACATTCCTTGGAGTGTTTATGTCTGCTGCCAGTGCCAAAAATTATTATGCCCAAAAATAATACTTAATTAGTAAAGTATAGCCATTTGAAAGAAATCCAAACTTCAGGTTGATATCATCAGTGGGACAGAAATTCTAATACAAATTGAAGTTTAGGCAGGAGCGGACTGGGACTTACCAGACTTATTTTCGAAGTGATGAGCAAAAAAAAAGTAGTCGAATCGAACTAAGCGGCCCGAAAAACGGACCTTTTCCGGTCTGAGACTAGACACTTATATGGCCACTACAGCTCTGAGGTTAGGGGTAGTTTTGCAAAATAAATTAAATATTAAAATATATAAAAAATAAATGGTATATAAAAAAAGCTAGCATATAATTTCACATTAAAAATATAAAGGTTCATTTAGACATCCAAATTAAGGCAAATCTATTTTATTTTTAAATACAGTAGGATCTCTATTTATCGAACTTCCGTGTTTCAAAATTCTCTATTTATCGAAGTTCTCGTTGGTCTCCATGATCATTACATAAAACTGCTTCTGTGTATTGAAAAAAATATAACAAAAATTACTTTTAATCATTGGAAGCACACTTTTCACAAGCTGAAGCAATTTTTGTCGGCCTTGGTAGCGCTCCTACTTCACGAGCTAAAGGTCCTGAGTTCGAATCCTGGCCAGGGCGTGGATGTTTTGTTTTGTAGGTATTTAATAAGTGTAAGAAGTCAACAGAATGCTGGACGTCTAAAACAATATTTTTTCTATAGTCACATCAAAATCAACAGATTTTTGATAATATTTTTTATTGGATATTTGAGTACTAAGAGCTTCCTTCCATTTAATTTGTTTAAACTAAATTTAAATAATTGGCGACTATTACGTCATAGGAAAATGTAAATTAAAAAATCCGAGCGATTTTTTCTGCATTTACTTTGTACCCAAATCTTCATTAAATTAATAAGAAATATATTAATAAATGGCTTCTATAGCGGGTTCATATTATTCGTTCTCTATAAAGATATAAATTCATTTTATTGTTCGACCAGTCACAAATTACAGAAAATGATAAATATATATATATATTGATTTAGATTTAACTAAATAACAATTTTGGTTATAAAGTGATACAGTGTCCGCGAGCGCTCAATGAACGCATTATGTAACTTAAGTCACATTGGCCGGGGGGGGGGGGGGGATACTATTGACATAGAATTTGGCCGCCGCAATATATAGTTCTGTTACATTTAAAAATTTAATTAAAATAAAAACAATTATTATTTATGTATTTCATTACTATAAACGATTTATTTTTTATCTAAATTACGCATAATTTAGCCATGAATTAAAAAAAAAAAATAATTTTGTCAAAAACACAAAAACTGCAATATGTTCCAAAACTGAAATATGATCAAAAATTCCTCTCGTACGTTTCCGGCTCAGATCAATGTACATCACTTATATTTTTTTCAGATTTTTAATTTAACCCCCTTGGGTA
This sequence comes from Liopterus haemorrhoidalis, assembly GCA_963971575.1. NCBI lineage: Eukaryota > Metazoa > Arthropoda > Insecta > Coleoptera > Dytiscidae > Liopterus > Liopterus haemorrhoidalis. The sequence goes on from OZ020614.1 coordinate 56,974,821, forward strand.
AAAAGGGTCCCCCACAACACCTTTTTTGGCACATTTTTTTACTAAAATCGTGTTAAAAGAAACGAATTAAAAAAAACTAATTTTCGTTCCTTAATCTACGTTTTAAGAGCTTTCTTTTTATAACACACAATACACTATTAAAAAATAATATTTTTTTTTCAACGATACAAAAAAATCGATATTTTTCAAATCTGATAAAAAAATCCTGTTGAACTATTCCGGTTCCCATCAACGTACATTATGGAGATTTTTTTCATATTTTTATAGCAACACCTCTGAAAAATAGAGTGGGGGACAAAAATGTGCTTGTCTATCCACGAATTAAGAGGATTTATTTGATAACCCACTCATAATTTTAAAAAAATATTAATTTTTTTATTAATTAAATATTTATTTATATTTACCTGGGGATGTGTTTTTTAAACTCTTAGTATTTTTCCTATATGTGGGTCAAAGAGTTGTTGTATATATAATACAAAATTTCAACTTTCTATGTTAAGCCATTTGGCTACAATTTCTACCGTACAGACAGACAGACACATGAGTGACATTATAATGGTTTTTTGGTGGTCATACCTACAAAACCCTAAAAAGAAACACTCGCGTCTGTACACAACTCCACACAAATTGCAAATAAGAAGGTTTCATCCGGAGTTCCGGGTTTTGTTATAAAATATCCGGGTTACGCTAATTTTATTTAAAATTAAGGGTTAACCTATACTGAAATCTGGTCACCCGGCCCATAAACATTATTTGCACGTCTATATGCAAGATTCAATATGTCAAATTACCAACTGTTTATTGTAGGTTCATCTTGTTTACATTACAAAGTAGTAAGGATACATTTTACATTTTGCTGTTCTGGTTATTGATTAGTTCATATAAGTGCGTGTCCATACAAACAAGAGTCTATTGTATATGCAATATATATAAATTCGTGAAACCATAGAACAAAAATCTAATTTGTGGTGAAACTTAAAAATATTAAAACCGAGCATATTAAACCCGTGCACTATGTTGGTACATAAAATGCTTTCATGGTTTTCCAAGGCTCATATATAAGTTAAATAGTTTAAAATCCAAAAAATTAAAACCGATTAGACAATAATTTGGATGTCTCAATTGTCCTTAAAAGTAGTGTAATACATAATTATCTACAGACATCTATATATATTTCAAAATTCAAAATTTGTCTGGTCTGCTCCTCCAAAATGACTCAGTGTAGAAAGTGGCTTATTTAGGATTCTTCAGCACTGGTACAAGATCTATAATCTAGTGCAGGGTTTCCCAAACTGTGCTCCGCGGTGCGTCTACTAGTGCTCCGCGAGCAGATTAGTCTGAGAATAAAATAAAATAAACGTAATCAGATGTGAAAATAGTTTGTTTTTTTTTTTCAAAACAAACGTTTCACTCAGAAATGATACGCTACTGAAGATAACAAAAGCCAGTATAATAATATTTTATTGCCCCCGATAAATGTTAATAAAGACACTCGAATTTCAATAGTTGAACTGGTCATTGAAAAAGTTTTAACCATTATGAAATACAAATATACAGCTGAGTGACAGTTCTATTACAGGGCTGATATCGGTCTGTCTGTCTGTCCTTTGACACGTGTAAAGCGAATTTGGCTAAACGGATTTTTATGAAACTTCATTTTTAAGCTTCTCACACCAATGGCATCAGTTAATCAACTTTTGGTAAAAAGCGGTCATCTAGAAATGGAAGATTTTTAGCGGTCAGTCCTGTGGTGGCCACACCTGATTTTTAAACAATTTTTTACGTTATTATTACTTTATTTTTATTACTTTCGGCCCGCGGGCCGTAGGCTGGACACTAAATCTAAAAGTGTCCCGCCAAATATTTTACCCACCAACCACTACTGCAGAGATCACAGTTCTTTTTTGTACATGGCATTACTGTGATGATGCACATCAAAACGAAAAGGTTATATCTAAATATTAAATCTGTACACGAGGTGATTTTTGTCTGTTTGTACTTATATCTGGTGCACTTATCAACAAAATGTCAACAATTGCAGCAGTACCTTTGGATTGAACGTTAAAAATAAAGTCAAATTTTGAGATGCATAAAAATTTTGCCCAGAATGAACATGGATTTAATGGTGATTTAATTGAAAAATTAGATTAGGACTAAACTAACACAGTAGGAAATTTCTAGATCAATTTTAAGATCTACCAAAGTCTAATGGAAAATTGCCAAAATGAAACGGAAAACAACTGACAGAGCCAAAATCGCAATAAATGAATAACCGATAAGAATATTTATTGAACAATATTTTTTATAAAACAATGAACTTATTTACTATTTTGTAGTAATAGATTAGAAATGCGATGATAACACTATGCCTAATACTGGATCAAGTAGAAATATACTAGATTTTCTAACAAACAAAAAAAAAAAAAAATTAACAGGACCGTCCTAAGAAATTTAAGCGCTCTGTGGATCCTTGTGGATCGTCTGAAGACGGTAAATGCCGAGATTGGGGTTAACAAAAATTAATATAAAATATCTGCATAAAATATTACTCTCTCCGTCCGAAAATATGGTATACATTTTGACTTTTTTCTTGTCCGGAAATATGATTTTATAAAGAGATTATTAATAATAATTATATGATTATTACTAATAATAATAATAAATTTATTTAAATTTAAGGTACAAAAAATATACATAATTTACTTTTCCATACATGTACTACAAAGAAATGTTTATTTTACATAATAATATTTGAGGTGTCATCCTCTAAATACTCTTCAGTGCTATAGTAAGCTTTCTTTAAGAAGTGATTTCTCAAAACATTCTAAAATTGTTTTGCAGACAATTCTTTTATATTTTTCGTCAATTTATTAAATAACTTTGCCCAAATGTGATGTGGCAAATTTTTTGTTATATTATATGTGACCAAGAGGAGTTGGAGGTTATCTCGTCCTCTGGTTTCATATCCATGACTGCTGCCACTTTTTACAAGGACATGTTGATTTTCTTTTACATACAGAAGTAACTCTAATATGTAAACAGACGGTAGAGTTAATATTTTAAAATGAACGAAAAGCTGTTTACATGAAGTATTTGAACTAACCTTAGCTAATACTCTAATAGCTCTTTTCTGCAGTATATTCTTTTCCACTCTACGGAGGTAGCCCATAATATTATACCATATATTATACTTTACTGTATATAGGAATTATTTACTAGTTTCGCTGTTTTCACAGATACATGGTTCAAGACTTTGCGTAACATGTAAATATAGGAATTTATTTTACCAGCAATGTGAGAAAGATGACCTTTCCACGATAGTCTGACGTCTAAAATAACTCCTAGAAATTTAGTTTTAGTACAGGCATAATATTCCGAATTTCTAGAAAAATTTCTGTTAAGACTGAATATTAGGTCATGGGTCTTTTCTTTATTAATACTCAGTTTATTAGCCGTGTCCCATGTAAATGCGTCATTGTGTGTTTCTTTGGTTTTTAATATGGCCTCATTTTTGTCGACTAATTTAATGATGAAGGTACTATCATCCGCGAATAATATTGTTTTGGCGGTTATGTTTGTTGGCAGATCATTTATATGATCATATAACAGCAACGGGCCCAAAATTGAACCTTGAGGAACACCAAAATCCGTTCTTTGAACCGTTGAAAAAGTATTATTCACGCAAATATGTTGAGTTCTCTCTGACAAGAAACTCATTAGAAGTTTTTTAGCAACTCCTCTAATGCCATAGTAGTCTAATTTATTGCACAATATAGGATGGGAGACACAATCAAATGCTTTAGTTAAGTCACAAAAAGTGACAGCAGTATGGAATCCATTTTCTAAATTTTCGTTTATTTGAATTATCAGATTTTTTTTTCAAAATTATCAGACTAACTTTAATATACTGCTAAATATTGTTGTGTGAATTCTAAAAAGAAAATATATTAATCCTACCTATAAGTAGTACTCGCTCCGTATGAAAATATGGTAAACATTTTGATTTTTTTGTTCGAAAATATGATACATTTACAATTTTAATTAATCAGAATGATTTTATTTATGAAATAGTTACAAATATCTAGTAAAACAAAGAATAATACAAAAAGTGTAAATTTAACTAGGACGTGGCTGTCTCCACAGCTTGTATGGAACATCATAATGTTGTTTGTAATCGTCCCTTACGATAAAGTTTTGTCTTATTAATGTGTGGAATCTTACAGGAATTCTCTCCTTTTGCTAAAATTGCTTCTAGGCAAGTTTGCAATGTTAGAAAAACATCAAGAGTTGGTATGTTTAATGCATTAAATGAATTTTGTACGCATTCAATCAGTTCGTCGATTGTATTCAGTAAAGCTGTATGTTGTAGGGATTATATAGAATTGGTAAAGTCAAGATCCAATACATTAAATCAGCGGTACTCAACCTTTTCATACCTACCGCCCATTTTAGCATCTCTATTGGTAGAAATATTTTCATACCGCCCACCTGTTGTATAATAATAATAACTTACTAAATACTTTCGTAAAATTTAGCTGCAAAAATCTTTATAAAACAACTTACTGCAAAAAATTCCTACCGCCCACTAGTGGGCGGTAGTGACCAGGTTGAGTACCACTGCATTAAATTCTGGACTATTTGGCGGTTGTGCTTTAAGTCTATTTGAACTTCTTCTTTGCAATTCAACACAATTTTGTTCAAAATTCGCCATTTTGTTAGAACAGCGGGTGTTATTTTAATTTGTCTAAAATGCACTAATAATAAAAACGAAATAACTTCCAGTACCCCTAATATAAATATTTTTTATGAATGTGCCGTCACCTAGAAAAGGTTGAGGAGTAACAGTAGGTTAAAGGAACAGTGCAACTTTTTACAATTCCTAGAATTATGATTAATTGCGTCATTTTTTCGCCAATTTTACTGTACGGAAACATGGTAGACTTTCCTGGGGATTCTGGAGATACAAGGAATGTATTTCACAATTTGTGGTGTGTATTTAAGTGAATGCTAATGGAATCGATGTCACTTTTATATGCTCTGTGGTTTGTGGTTTCTCTGATTATTATTACTGTGCAGAATAAAATTGTATAGAATGTACACTCTTGAAGGCATTGTTTAGCGGGGGGGGGGGGGGGGGTATGAGCTCGGGGCGAAGTAGATTATGCAGGTATCATAACTAAAAAAACTCTGGAATTTTTACCCGAGGGAAATCTCTCCCGGCTACCTCTTCAGGTACAACACTGCTTGAAGGCGATAAAATGAAACATAACTCAAGTTTCCTCTTTAACACAAAAACATACTTGTTAAAACACACGTGGCTCGCGGGCCTACTCCGGCCCGCGTACGTATACACACTTGTTACAAACGCGATCGCACTAAAAATCCTGTTTAATCAGTCAATCTAAGCCAGTGTTTCCCAACTGTCGGTCCTCGGACCGCCACCAGTCCACGAGATTTTTTTATCGGTCCGCGAGATTTTTTGCCTGTCCACAGAATTATTTTCATGTGCAAGTTTACAAAACAAAAAATATCCACCTCGCAATAAATTTATTCACTCTTTTTAAAATCTTTTTATTATATATATAATTATATTATTATATTAACAATCATTATACTATCTAACTATTTGCCTAATAAGTTATAACCCACTTAATTTTGAGATGAAAATCTCGGTCCTTAAACTGTTAATTGCTTAATTAATAATTTGTTTCTTTTTTCACTAATTATATTTGATTTTTTATTTGTTGTTTTTTTTGTGTTTTTAATCAGTTCAATAAAAAATATAAAACCTTTACGATACACAATACTATCTAAACTTGACAATCCGCGAATTTTTTCTAGGTCGCTTGCCGGTCCGCCATGATAAAAGGTTGGGAAACGCTGATCTAAGCTAAGCTTTGAATGGCTATGATTGGCTCATAACTTGCCATGCCTTACTATTTTCGCCATTTGTAAAAACTATAGTATTAATTAATTATATAATTAATTAATTTATTCTTTTTTTACTTTCTTTTGTACCTTTTATAGTCCGTGTAAGTAAAAGTTTGGCCATGCCTGTACTAGAGATGGGTCACGACGTGACCCGCGTGAACGTGAATAAAAACGACACTTCGGGTCGTGGGCGGGCACGAGCATGAGAACTTAATTATATCATATTGCATGAGCGGACGTAGACAAAAAAAGCAACAAGTGATTCACGATTATTTGTTTTTTTTACAAGGAAAAAATTTCTTTTTTATAAGGAAAAAAATTCAAAAACACAAATTGTATACATTCTGTCAGGAAAGTAGCGGGAATGGTTAAATAAAGCACACAATTTTCATTTAATCATCAAAATTTAATTTGTCGCCTTCAAAGTAGGCCCCATTTGATGCAACACACATTTTCCAGCGTTTTTTCCAGTTTTCGAAACACCTTATATAGGCGCTTTCCGGTATAGCCTTCATCTCATTCCACGAATTTTCTTTTATGGCCTCGATCGATTCAAAACGGGTACCACGTAGCGGCAATTTTAATTTCGGAAATAAAAAGATGTCACACGGGGCCAAATCTGGTGAATACGGTGGTTGATCGATGGTATTTGTCCCGTTTTTGGCCTTAAATTCAGTCACAATTGCTGCTCTATGCGATGGTGCATTATCATCATGTAAAATCCACGAATTGTTCTTCCAAATCACGTGAAATCTCTCTTAAACTAGAACGCCGATTATCGAGCACAATTTCGTTTACTTTTTCGATGTTTTCGTCGGTTGAAGCGGTCGAAGGCCGTCCGGAACGTGGTTTGTCTTCGACGATCTCTCGACCGTTTTTAAACGCTTTGTACCACTCGTACGACCGTGTTTTTGGTAAAGCTGATTCACCATAACACTTTTCCAATATTTTTAACGAGTCGGCACACATAATTCTATTCGCAACACAAAATTTAAGGCAAACTCTTTCTTCAGTAGTTTTGTTCATTGTAAAAATCGCGACGCACTACCGAAGTGTGTTAACTAAAACAGCCGATGTAATCAAACTGGTTGACAGATGGCGCTCATGTTTGACACAGCAATGACAGTAATGACACAGTAGGGACAGTGCTGCCATCTTATGAAAAAAAGATTAAAGCGGGGGTTTTAATCACAAATTCCCGCTACTTTTTTGACAGAGTAGTATATTGCATACATAATTCCAGTCAATTTTTACGTAACTTATTCATTAAATTAGGTGCGTTTTTTAAATATTGCACACGTCAGAGGTGATTTATTGCATGTTTTTGTGGATAATTCGTGTTTTCGGATTTGGTTTAACCATATCTTGACACCTGAATATAATCACGACGTGACTCACTAAACATTATATTTTTTTAAATAGTTTTTTAAAAGCACAATGCGTTTAACTTGGCGTCGAGAAAATTTTACATTTCTCGAGAAATTCTCTAGAAGAAACACTACCCGCAGTATTGATAAACAGCCCGCATGCAAGAAAAGTAGACATAGCTCTGAACGAAACGATGTGAATAATAACTGGCGCCTTTAAGTCAACACCTACTTACTGGCTACTAGTACTTTCTCATATTAAGCCAACGTATATTTATCGCCTGTGAGCCCTCTTGCGTATGTATTGTCAACTGACAATAACTGAAGCGCCTCTAGTGAGATTTTGAGAAACTGACGGTTGTAGGATAGTCGAGTTTGTTTACTGTTGTTTTCATAGCAAGTTTTTAAAAAAATGTCTTTAAAATTGCAAGAAAAAATTAAATTCAACGTGAATTGTTGTGTTTATCTTTGCAATGCAAAAGTAGGTCGTGATAGAGACCTAAGTTTTCATCGTGTTCCGAAACGTGTTTCTGAATTTACGTGGTGGTGCACGTGTAGTTATGGATAGAAGACAAGCATGGGAATATGTTCTTAGAAGTGGAAAGACAGTTAAAGACCATTTTAGAGTGTGTTCCCGTGTGTTTCAATAAATATCACATGAAGATACCATTGAACCTGTCAAAAATATCCTACCAAAGTCAGCCATGATGTAAAATGCAGTAGCGCCTCTATCGGTAGTGTCAGATGTCAATAGGAAAATAAATGGAATTGTAGAACCTTTTATAGATGGTGACCTAACCAATACCAACTTTGAAAGACTGAAATTCCGCCACCCATTAGCTATATATAATGCAGAAGAAACCTGGCAGCAAAAAAGAGCGAAGCAGGCCCCAGCTGAATACCACTCCTTACTTAACCCCGAAGAACATTCGTATTATTTTCATAAATATATTGGAGAACTGTTAATATTCCGGTACTGGTTAAAACATAATGCAGAACAATTATCCGGAAATGCATTAAAATCTTGTCATTTTTCAGTTTAAATTTAGATGTCTTATGTCAAATATAAATTACAGAGTTATGCAAGTCATGGTCATGGCGAAATAACAAAATACAATGCCTGCCAAGAAATATCGTTTCCTGCCCCCATTAACGAGAGCAAGAAACAATATGAATAGTTGAAGAAAGTGAATACAAAAAAATCATGATAAATTTAATTTGATTACTAAGGAGTATTTCATTGATAAATAAGACTTGATAATTTTTTTTGATTTAAAATATATTTACAATATTGAATTTGATTTATTCAATGCAGACGGACTTGCATTTCCCGCATTATATCTTCTTCAAAAAGTTGAGTCAGTACTTCAATACTTTCAGTACTTCCAATAAAATGTAACCTTTTTTTGACAGAAATTCTTGACTACTGAGTGTTTCTTTTTAGGGTTTTGTAGGTATGACCAAAAAACCCTTATACCGTCATTTTGTCGTCTGTCTGTCTGTCTGTCTGTCTGTCTGTCTGTCTGTCTGTCTGTCTGTCTGTCTGTCTGTCTGTCTGTCTGTCTGTCTGTCTGTCTGTCTGTCTGTCTGTCTGTCTGTCTGTCTGTCTGTCTGTCTGTCTGTCTGTCTGTCTGTCTGTCTGTCTGTCTGTTCGGTAAAAATTGTAGCCAAACGGCTAAACCTAGAGAGTTGAAAATTGGCATGCTTGTACAACTTTTTGACCCGCACATAGGAAAAATACTAAAACATCTAAAAAACATATCCCCCTAAAAATATAAACAAATATGTGCTCATCGAAAAAAAAAATATTTTTTTAAAATTCTGAGTAGGGTATCAAATGAAAGCCCTTAGTCCGTGGATTAACGATCAAAATTTAATTTTTGCAAAATAAATTATTTTGAGGCGATTTTTACCAAAATTGTGCAAAAAAAATTTTGTCCCACACCCTGTAGCCCAGATAGTGAACTAAAAATGTGAAAAAATTCTAAGTAATGTATAATGGTGTGAACCGGAATAGTACAACAGGAATTTTTAATCAGATTATGTTTTCGGAAAATAACGCATTTTTTGTGTTTTTTGGTTGACGATGCATACATGTTATACTCTTATAACACACTAAGTTGATAAGCGTTTGGTGGTCTAGTGGCTCAGTTGCTCGACAACCACACAGGATCGTTATTCACTACACAGGTTCGTTCCTGGCTTGTGGGTGGAGTCAATTTTATTTTTTGTTTCTCTTTTTTCATATTTATTATGTTTAAATTAATTTGTTAAAATTCTAGTTATATTTTAGCACATTTTGAATTTAATTTTCAAGAGCGTAAATTTAATAACCAATTGGAATTATATTTTCATTCTGTGTCATTTATACGAAGCCAGAGGGGCGGAGCGTATGATTTAAGACAACCAATGAAAGCCATAGGCCCAATTTTCAAAATCTTAATGAACCTTGTTATATAAAAAAAATACTGCACTTATTTAGAAACCTAAATAATGATATTAGGTATTCGAATTAAAATTAACAAAAAAATATTTTAACATAAAATTTGTTTTTAAAGCTATGAGATTAACAGACGATAAATTATTTTAAAAAGATCGTTCATTTTGCCGTGGTTACTACAAAGCAAAATTTGTCGTACACACTCAGCATGCCGCCTTCACTTATTATATACCTGCGAAACTCTGCAATGTGTGAAAATTCACACTTCACATCAATTTTTTTTATAGGCCGATGTAAAATAAATAAATAAAATAAAATAACAAAACAAAATCTTTCTAGGTATCATTGTTGGGAAGTATTCTAATAAAATATTCAGTTAAAAATGGTGAATAAAATTTTGTATATTAAAAATAAATAAATAAATAAGCATTATATTAACAAAATAAACTCAAATAACATAAATCTTTCAAATAACAAAATGTAAACTCTCAAATAATATATTCTAAATTTTAACTATAAAAAATCAGATGCATTTTAGTTTCTAAAAAATTGTCTAGTTTGCTATCTTGCATTTGGTTTACGCATCGCGTAAAGCAACACCGGATCTGGAGATTCAACCGCACAAAGCGAGGGAATACCCGATTATATCTGCAAGGCCGCACATCGAATCATATCAACGTAGACCAGATTTTCTCTACTCAGTATTGTTTTCTGATACAACGCAAATCCAAACACAGTAAATCGAGTCGACGCAAAACGAGACCTTGGTGTATTTTATTGTACATTATTTCAAACACAGCTTTAAAACCAATTTGTTAACAGCAAAAAGAATCGAAATACAATACTTTTTCCAGTTAATACTGGAGAAATATCACGAAATAGTAGTTAATATAATCTACGTAAAGTTGAAAATCTGACGATTGGATTGTATTTATCTTTGGTGACAAATCGCAGGAACGAAGAGAGGGTAGACATGAAATTTTGGTTAAAGAAATATTGTTTTTGAAATAGAGGCGCCAAAATATTCGAGAGGGACACTTGCCACCCGAGATTACTATCCTTCTTACGGTTCTGGGCCTGAATGTCAATGGAAAAAAAATAACATAAATGGACATTAAGCTAAGCACGAATAGATCCAGAGGAAGTCTAAGAAAACGATGGGTTGACGACGTGTTGAAGTACCGAATAAAATTTTAAGAACTGGCGGAGAAAAGCCTTAAATCGTCAGAAATGAAGGCAAAACGTTGACAAAACAAAAAAAATTCTTTGTGGATGTATAGCTAAATTGATATCATAATCTAAAATGTATGTATTTCTACCTTTTTTACATATTCCATGGCATGGACCTGCGAGGTGGTTGTTTCCAGCGTTATTAGTGATAGTTCCTTCGGACTTCGGACAAGTCTGCGTAAGTTCAGCTCAGTTGTTTAAATATATCTTTGCATAGAAACGATTGAAATAGACGACGTAAAATATTACGCCACCATATTGTCTACTACATACCGGTACAACATCTTAAAAAGATTGGGAACCTCTGCCCTAAATAATGACCCAACAGCAAAATCAAAAATATTTATAAAAAAAAGCAGATTTAACCAGTGATGAATAGCTGTGTGTTTCCGGTTGAATATGCTGATAAATTCATAGGTAAAAATGTAATAAATATATAATTATATATGTACTATAAATTATTGTAACATTAATATGTCATTAATAGATATTATTAAAACTCTATCATATAAATAGCTATTACTTAGCAAATGAGTCGTATTATATATACATACATGTATACAAACTGTAATAACTTCACGACGCTAGAGACCTAGATGTTGAAGCGTCGTTAAATAATTAGTGTGGAAAAAAAATAATTTTTAATAAAATAAAATTATAGAGAAAACTGTTGTTGACTTAGTTGAATGTTTACTAAATAGTAGGAATAAACAACCACCGCGATCACTTGATCGCGTGATGAGATGGCCTGGCGGTGATATGTCTAGCGGCGAGTCGGCGGTGGCGAGACGGCTGTAGCGAGTTGTCCTGGACTACAGCAGATAATAACGTCCTGGAAGACTGAAATAGTTTACAGTGTAGTCCAGCGATGGCGAACCTTTTTTTCCCAAATTTAATTTGAAATTTTGCAGATTCAAATCGCGGGTCAAATGTATAATGCGCAAATAAATATTTGCTGCTTTAGGGTGTAAGTATTTTTGTGGAATCCCCTACTAATCTCATTAACTCAACCCGAGCTAGTGACCTTGTGTTTGACGTGTATGATACAGGTATATAATAGGTAATAGTTGAATTCCATCTCGTTATTATTATCATATTTGTCGATTTTCCTACCATTTTATGAATACGCTCGTTTAGACCTAAACTTAGTTACATTATAATCTTTATTTAGAATCTTCAGAACTACAAAGACCGGGCGTACAGTTGTCATCAGTGGTGTAGTCTCTTGTTCAGGGGGTCTATTCTGTTTATCTACAGTCATTTGCATACTGTCATGTAACCTATGCACACTGTATCCCCGTAGACTGTCCCTTACTTGATGTTAATATTGAGCATTATCGAAAATAAGTGGCGCCATTTTGAAATTTTATCATATTATGGTCAATAGACTTGTAGCAGCGGGTTATTGTGAATAGAAATACTAGAAGTCTTACAAAATATTAATAATAATTTCGAAAATATATCGAATTCCTTCGAGAATATTGACTGTAGGATGACATCGTCACTGGGATCAATGGAGAGGATTACAGATGCCATTGGAGCAATGGTGCAAAACCGTACAATAGTTTATTTAGATTAGTTAAATATTATATGTTATAATATAAATAAGTTAAATAACAGAAACAATTATAAAAAAATGATAGTCTCATTAATTTACCGAGCTGTCTTGTCTTCTCCACTTCCTGCACATCTAACAGTCCATAAAATATATATCCTTGCGTCATAACTAAAACATTTTACGTAAAAAACAAAAATATATATTTCCATATATAAAACATATTTTAAATCGCAGTAACCTGCAAATATATACGTAGGTATATAAACAAGTACAAATGTCAAAAAAAACAATATGACTTTTCAAAGAAGACATGTTGCTAGGTCTCCTTTCAAGAGCGATACAACACTGTTAAACATGTGCTATCGATAAGTTACAGAATACCAACACGAGGTGTTGAAAATTAGAACTTTCAACAGGGTATTATAAAAACGATGTCGAAAGGCTTACAGAATGACCACTGGGGGTCTTCCAGTGGTCATTCTAACCAGTGTTTTGCAGGAAGACGGCCGTGTGATTTGTTAAAAGATGGCCAGTGAATGTGGAATTTACAAATCATATATATATCGAATCTGGTGTGTTACTTTTTCACGATAGTACAAGACCGCATATCACCCTGTTAGTGACGGCTATAATGGCCGATTACTATTGAAAGAACTCCCTCACCCACCCTTCAGTCTGAATTATGAGTCCACCTGACTTATGATCTCTTTCCTAAACTGAGGAATTCACATCGGGGTCAACGATTTTTAACAATACAGGATGCCATTCTGTCATCTTACGAACCCGGGAGTTAACACCCAACAGCTACCATAATGTTGGGGAGCAACTAAGAACAAGCTAAAAACCAAAAATACTATTCTTAACGTTGTTGTAAATGAATTTTAAAAATAAAATTATATTTGTGCATTATTTCTAGGTTCATTGTTATTTTAATATCTAATATTTTGAATATTTTATGTTTTATTTATGCAATTTACATATTTTTATTAATAAATCTCGTACTCATGTTACAGCCCGCCAAGCTTTAAGACAGCAACACAAATGTCTAGAACTCAACTAAAGCAACAATTGATGCGAGAACAACTTCAGGAGCAAGAACGACGAGAAGCGGAACAGAGGGCACAAATACGACGCCCGCCACCAGCTCCAGCACTTAAAGTACCAATACAAAGCATAGATGTTCCCCCGCAAGTTTTACAAGTAAGTCATATATAAACAGTATCAAGATACGTAGACCGCGTGACGTCACAACCGCGTCATAATGACATCATGATGCAAGAAGTCATCGATAGCAAGCGCCAAAAATTTTAATTATCTTACACTGGGAGTTACTAGAATATTACATTATGGTTAATTATATTGTTTACTTCGAAATTAATAATTTAAAATTTCTATTTGTTAAATTAAAAAGTTGACGTTTTTTAGGGTTTTGTAGGTATGACCAAAAAACCCTTATACCGTCATTTTGTCGTCTGTCTGTCTGTCTGTCTGTCTGTCTGTCTGTCTGTCTGTTCGGCAAAAATTGTAGCCAAATGGCTAAACCTAGGGAGTTGAAAATTGGCATGCTTGTACAACTTTTTGACCCGCACATAGGAAAAATACTAAAACATCTAAAAAACATATCCCCCTAAAAATATAAACAAATATGTGCTCATCGAAAAAAAAATATTTTTTTTAAATTCTGAGTAGGGTATCAAATGAAAGCCCTTAGTACGTGGATTAACGATCAAAATTTAATTTTTGCAAAATAAACTATTTTGAGGCGATTTTAGCCAAAATTGTGCAAAAAATTTTTTGTCCCACACCCTGTAGGCTAGATGGTTTAAACTAAAAATGTGAAAAAATTCTAAGTAATGTATATTGGTGTGAACCGGAATAGTACAACAGGAATTTTTGATCAGATTATGTTTTCGGAAAATAACGCATTTTTTGTGTTTTTTGGTTGACGATGCATACATGTTATACTCTTATAACACACTAAGTTGATAAGCGTTTGGTGGTCTAGTGGCTCAGTTGCTCGACAACCACACAGGATCGTTATTCACTACACAGGTTCGTTCCTGGCTTGTGGAGTCAATTTTATTTTTTTCATATTTATTATGTTTAAATTAATTTGTTAAAATTCTAGTTATATTTTAGCACATTTTGAATTTAATTTTCAAGAGCGTAAATTTAATAACCAATTGGAATTATATTTTCATTCTGTGTCATTTATACGATGCCAGAGGGGCGGAGCGTATGATTTAAGACAACCAATGAAAGTCATAGGCCCAATTTTCAAAATCTTAATGAACCTTGTTATATAAAAAAAAAATACTGCACTTATTTAGAAACCTAAATAATGATATTAGGTATTCGAATTAAAATTAACAAAAAAATATTTTAACATAAAATTTGTTTTTAAAGCTCTGAGATTAACAGATAAATTATTTTAAAAAGATCGTTCATTTTGCCGTGGTTACTACAAAGCAAAATTTGTCCTACACACTCAGCATGCCGCCTTCACTTATTATATACCTGCGAAACCCTGCAATGTGTGAAAATTCACACTTCACATCAATTTTTTAAAAGTTATGATCATCACATAATTTTCCACATTGCTTTAACGACTTACTTGTGACAGTATAAAATTATATTGAAAAGTCGATTATTTTTTGTTGTTATGAATAAAATATACATAAAATATTTTATTGCCAAGCAATTGTATATACAATTACAATTTATGGACTGTCCAATATATTCTCGTTCGTACAAAGAAAGATCTGGTTTTGCAATTTAATATTTGCAATACATTTATTCTAGCGATGCCTTTCCGAATTTTCTTTTCGGAAAATCTGCAAAATAATCGCTTCTATCACCATTTACAGAACCGGCCCAACAATTTGCGGGGCCCGGTGCAAAATATCTTTGCGGGGCCTATATTAATTTATTTTTTTTAGTTTATGGATAATATGCAGAGTTAAATATACAATTAGATGACTGGTGTATTGAGCGCTGCATTTATTTTTCCTGAAATGCCTTTTCTACAAAAGTCAATGCTGAAATCTAAAGGCACGGGGCCCGGTGCGGGTGCACCGTCTGCACCGCTTTTCGGCCGGCTCTGACCATTTAGTAGGAAACGCTTTCACTATTTTTTTGAGGTTTGGGCAGGCGCGCACACAGGAAGGGTCCTCGGGACCCGATCCCTACAGGAACAAAAAAAATATATATATAAATAAATAAATAAATAAAAGCAAATACTTATGTAATAAAAATTTAGAAACTGAAAATAAAAATCCCATTTTTTATCAATAAAAATCATATTATAATCAACATTAAATTAATATATTAGCGGGACCGGAAAGAAATCTATTGTTTTAGAGTACAAAATATTTTTATTTTATTTATTTTTTAATGTTGTAATTATGGGGAGCCTCTATATATAAATATGAAATGTCACGGTTGGCTGATTAATTTACTTCATTCGTACTTACTCTCATCCGTCAACACTAGGTCTCCATCACATTATGAGTATCCAGACTTGCGAGCGGATCAAGTTGGGCCCCCTCTATTGGTCCGCTAGCTGGTTGCTATGATTCTTGGAAGGAGTTAACGGTTGTTCAGTTAAATTCAACATTTTAGTTAACCTACTTTAATTACGGTTACGGTTTAGTATTTACATGATTTACATAGACTCACAATTATATGATGACTAAATCCAGAGAGATACACATTCGTACACACTACTAGACACACTTTACACCAAACACTAATTTAACCACTACATGTTTCTACATAATGTCTCTCCACTTTTTAGCTGTTCACTACACTAACGTTCATACGGAATTACTTGTTTTCATTAACTCGACTCGCCCGAACACTCTGAATGTCTCTAACCCATGATTAACAAAATCTCACTCTAGGCTTTTTGCTTACTTCTACTTAAGTGGGTTAAATTATTTTGCTATTTCTTCTTAATTGATTTAATTCAGGAATACCTATACCTCAACCAGCAAGCCGTGGCGTACGAAATTTGGATGCGCGTAGTACTAACAGAAACGTTGTAGTGGTGACGCATTTAGTTTCATCCACCACTGGTCACTGGTTGAGGTGTACATCCCGCTTTCTGCGTAAAGTAACCACTTTTAGCCGATCCTTTCGGTGGTCACTTAGCCAAGTTTAACTGTATCTATTCTGTACTTTATTAGAAAATTATTTCGGAAAACGTAAAATGAAAGGTATTTAATACTCAATTATTTGCAGGGGGAAAAGGCAAAAAGAAGAATAAAATAATGTACAGAATATATAATGAATAAAAAATGTTCCGTCTATGATTCCAAATTTAGTAAACAAACATGTTTTTATTATAAGTTTAAATTTTATTTCCGGATAAAGATAGTCGTATTATTCAGTAACAGATAATATTAATTTAATAAGAATGTTTATATATATATATATGAATTATTTAATAAAAGTCATATAATATACTAAATGATTACAACAATGTATGGAACATACCACTTCAAATAACATATTTCAAAATATTTAATATTTTTTTGGTATATTTATATGATTTTTATTTTTTATTTGTTGATTTAGTTAAGGTCATTTTGTGATATTGAACTTGTAAGCAATTAAATTTGAAATACTTGAAAACAACTTATAAATACAGCCGAAAATTATGTTTGTTCAGGTTGTCACAAAATTGGTGTCCAAATACACAAAGAATAGGGGATAGGCATGATTTTTTTTTATTTTTTTATTATATTCCTCTTGTTGTATATAAACATAAAAAACAGTTTTTAATTTTTTTTTTTTTTTAATTTGAAGGCTTTAAAAAATCAAAAATGTATGTAGCGCGCGAAAACGACGTGTGACGTCATAATCCTTTCTAACTGACGCATGAGACTACTAGCCAATCCAGCGAACGGTTGTTTATGCAGCGAACATAGTCTGTTGTGAATTATTTGTTTGTGTAACTTTTATAGGTTATGTAAAGGAGAGTGATTTTAATTAAAATAAAGTTTAATTCTATAAAAACAATTTATACATGTTTACCGAATTAAATTTTATATTAAAATATGGAATATCCAGGCCCCAATACTTCGAAACATTATCGAAAATATTGTTCAGTACCGATGTGCACAATTAGTTCAACTAGAAATCCAAAAAAACTATTTATATCATTACCTAATGGCGAAAAACAACAGAAAAGGCGAAATTTGTGGCTGAAAACTATGAGGCGAAATAAAACCGATATTTCAGAAAAAAGTAAACTTTATGTTGTGTGCATAAATGCATCAATGTTGGGTAAATTATCACTCTGAGCCCTAACAAAATCTTTATCTGCCATTTTAATAGTAAATACGTGAAAAATTGTTTAAAAACAAATACAAAACTCTCGAACAATACAATACACACACGTGTGAAGATTATGTTGTAGCTGTCTGTATCTGTGATGTGCAAACCCTATCGTTTGACGTCATACTCAGTCGTTTCTACTCGGCAACCTTCGCCCCGTGCTCGGAATATTTCAAATTTACAATATTTTAATTAAAAAATTTGGCTATAATGTTAATTAAAATGTGATTTTTGTTTTGTTAGGTGACATAACTAACATTAACATATCAAAATAATGTAGTTTTAAGGAAATACAAATTTTATGCGTATCCCCTATTACTAAAATTTAATCTAGAATTGAGAACTGACACGCTCGAATAGGCAGTCTGGCAGTCTGGTGGTCTAATATTGTACTAGGCGCTCTAGTACTGTTTAAACTTAGTACATATGTGTTGAATTTTTGTTAGAATGTCGATAGAAGTTGTGAAAAACTATAAAGTAGAACAAATTGTTATATGCGATGGTTTTGGATAACTTCACTTTGAGAGTACGATCCGTTATAGAAATCGATTAAAGCTAACATAAGTACATATGTACAAGTAAAGACGAGAAAACTAAAAACAATGACTTTTGCTTTTTCGTGTTCGTTTTTTCCGTCTTTCCATTTTTCACTGATTTTCAAATTTTAGCGGAACACTTTTTGTATGTTCGCGGAACGCCAGTGTTCCGCGGAACACCGGTTAAGAACTACTGGTCTAGGGTGTCCCCTCGCAATTGCCCAAATATTAATTCAATTTAAAAAAAATGTATAAGTCGAAAAAGATTTGCTTTCTTATTTTAAATAACAGCGTAAGTCCATTGGCTAGCCCCTGTACCGTACGCTTCTATTATCCTAGTACTCGTAATACATATAAACAATTCCGAATATACACGAAAGGTACACGAAGAAACACAGACATAGGCAATTATTATATAAGATAATAATAAAAATTAATGTATGATACGTGTTTGTTATGTTGACTGGGCGTGAAAAGGCCACGGGTCATAAAGTGGACCTGCCTAGGACCATACACTTTATGGTCCTAGGGTGATTAACACTGTCGTTTTAATTGCAAAAGCAATTCAGTAATTCAATATTTATTTCGGGTGTGTAAAAAATTCATTATAATAATTGCTTACTTTTTATTAATTGTGTTTCAGGTGGAGACAAAATTGGAAAACCCAACACGTTACCACGTTATCCAAAAACAAAAAAGTCAAGTCCGGCAATACTTGAGCGACTCCTTCCAGCCATCTTTAGTTTCGTCACTTGCAACACAGCCCCAACCTCAAGGTCATCATTCCCATCCTGGGGCTACTGGAGTGTGTATGCAGAACTGTTTGAACGTGCCTAATAACTACGGAACACACCATAACCATAGTCAAAATCACAACCATAGTCATAGTCAAGGTCATAATCAACAAAATCACAATCATAATCAGAATCAGTGTACGACACCTGTACCCCTTATGGCGCCGAACCAATATACAGGGGCGTCTATTAGTCCGGATGGTGCGGCTATGTCTCCTAGTCTCAGTTCTGTGGCCACAAGTACTTCAGAGGTAAGTTTTTTTAAAACTATTATGCAGCTAATTTACAACCTATCATTATAACATTATTATCTATGGAAATAATTTAGTTTTTATATTGTATCCGCGAAAAAATTACCTGTTCTGAGATATAAGGATATGACGTATAACTTAGACGAGAAGCGTGAGGTAGAAATTTTGTAAAAACTGAAAATCTGCGTTTCCCAATCAGTAGTCCGCGGATCCCTAAGTAGCATCACAACATAGTGATTTACTTCTAAATGTCTCCTAGTCTTCCTAGAAAGATATTTAATGATTTAACAGTAAGAGTAGGTGTCCACTTGCGATTTTTAGTCGCTTCGATCAAATAATCGTAGTTGCAACAACATATAAACAGTTGTAGTACGTGCAGCTTTATTTCTGCCCATGTCATCCTACTTCTCGACAGTTGCTTAATGAAAAACAGGACTGGTTGGGAGTTATTAATTGCTCTTATTGTTCAGTTGCATATAATCCGTACCAAATTAGTTTTGATGATCGTAATAAAATAATAAAAGTTAGGGAACTCATAAAATTACAATAGAAGTGATATAACTAGGCGTGTCAACCCATAGCCGTAGGGATTAGTTTTTCACATTACGCATCTTACTTAAAGGATTAACAAAAACAAGTATACTTATTTATAGTTAGTACTTAAACGTATGTATGCGCCACTGACCGTTGACTGTTTACAACGTGGTTATAAACATGAACCCTAGTTCTTTTGTAGTTTAACAATGTGATTATAGTTATACGGGATAATTGTTTTATGCCGATGTTCAAAAATAATATGGTATGTTCTATATACTGAAAACCATATGTTCTTTTTTTTGCGACTAAACAATCGCACGACTAAAAATCGCAAGTGGACGCCTATCCTAAATGTTCTTATTTACTGTAGCATATGAAGTCTATATATTTTTCTTGGCAAGGTATCCTCGGTGAGATTAAGATTGGGAACAGATTGTTAGTTAAGTTATTAATTGGTACGCAAATTGTTCAGCTTTACAACCAAATTTATTTCCTTTGAGAGCAGGGAAACGTCACAGTTAACAATTTTACTTTACAAAACTAACAATCTGAAATAAAATTAGTAACAATCTATACATCAAATTTTGCAACAAATTTATTTTTCGAATACAGTGTCAAACTTTTTTTTCGATATGATTGTTTATATTTTATAGTCGATAGTCGAACTTTCGTCTAAGACCGGCATGTGCAACCTACGGCCCGCGGGCTAGCTCCGACCCGTCGCCTCGTTTTGTCCGGCTCGTGATAACTATCCAAAATCCCAGTGAATCTGGTCCGCGAGTATATCTTTGTTTTCAGAGATCAAATGCGGTTAAACGGTTGATGTTGATGTGAAACAAGAGCCACGTTCTTTGCAAATGGAACTACTTGAGCTACAGGAGAACTCAGATTCGAAGTAAAAAATTAAAGACATTTCACTAATTGAGTTTTATAAGAAATATTTCCTAGCTGACAAACTTACAGCTTTTGCTCAGAAGAAAATTACGGTCTTTGGAAGCACTTACAAATGTGAGCAGTTATTTTCTAGGGTGAAGTTCGTTAAATCAAAAACAAGGACACGATTAACAGATTTGTACCAAGAAAAAATCCTGGTTGCGCGCTTGTGTATAAATGTATAAATTTATAAATTATTTCAGATTGTTTTGAATGAGAAACTTACGAGAACTATGGTGTTTACCCTGGCCTTAGCCACTCTGTTTCGTTAAAAGAAAATATGAAACATTTTTTAAAATCCTTTTTAAAGATTTATTACAACATATTTAGTTTTTTGGTATCGAACTTTGTTCTGGCATTGATTACTTCGACGCTATTCATATAAAAATGATTTTATAACTGGCCGTATTTTAATATTTTCGTCTACTGGTTGGATCTTTTTGCCAAGTTCATCTATTATTCATTATATGACAATTAAAATGATTTAAAAAAAATCTAGATATCTAAAAAATTCATTTAGATGATATTCTGTTATAATTATCTTTTTTTCTGAGAATGGATATTCCCAGATACTCAAGGGCAGATTTACGATTTAAATGGCTAATATGTTTATTGTTAAAAATTGTAAATATTATTGAACATAACCTAAGCCAACTTAATTTTTGGAATTATTGGTACGTAATTTTTAACACTTAAAATTATAATTGGTTTTTCCGAATTATATGAAAACTGGTTTTTCTTGTATGGGAACAGTTACTCGCAAAAAAATTTTTGGGTCAAACAATTAATAAAGTAACCATACAGTGGCGCACAGTTTTTGACGATAATCTCAAATTTGACTTGACTGTAGGGGTAATAAAATTTATGTGTACCGAACGCGATTCTGCAGAGCTCGTGAATCTTTCTCAATTCTGAGATATGTAACGAGACTGCACAGTCCCCGCCCCCAGAATTTACTTAAATATAAAGTAAACCAGTGGCGAAGTGAGACCTCCGCTAGATATGCCCTCCCATAAAAAAAAATAATAATAACAAAAAAATAAAAATAAAATTAAAAAAAATTTTTAAAAGTTTTAGGTAAATCTTCAAAAAAACATCAAATTATGTTCTTTACAAATTTTTGTCCAAGGTTTGGTTTACTAGTTACGAATTTTTTTAAATTTTAAAGTTTAATAGCTTCCGTTTCCGGTTTCGGATTTTAATGAAAAACAATAGGGTTCTTCCCAATTATTAGGAAATTTTTTACTACCAGAATGAACTCTCTAAGCTGAACCTTTCTTGAGTTATCGTGTATACACACACAGACACACATACACACACACAGACACACACACAGACACACACACACACAGACACACACACACATACGGCCGGCACATCGAAAATAGGTTTTTTGGATTCCCTGGACCATAAAACGTCGCGATTACAATACTTGCCCCTTATATATTAAGGTCGGGCAAGTAAAAAAAGATGTATTATTAAAGATAAAAGGATTGGTCTGCAAAATTTGGATTCATTTAGGAGGCCGCAGGTTTCCCAACTCTAGGATAGATATTATTTCGTTAATACATCGTTTCTTATTATTATTTATATGGCGGAAAATTGTTTAAAGTTTTGTGCCAGCTTTTAAAAATTGTAGTCTAAATTACACGTTGCTACTGAAATACTACAGCCATCTTCCATATAAAAACTGAACGAAAAATGAACTGTCAAATTTATTTCAAATATATTTTATATAAAATCATTAAAAATGTTAGATGTAGTAATACCTAATGACAATTATTCATTATTTTTATAAATATATTTAAGTAATTTAAGATCATAACACTAACATAACCTATATTTTGTAAACATATGCTACAAATCAAAATACCAGTTATGATAATTCGGTTCAGGATATTTTGTAGCAGTACTCACATATCGCCTAATAACAAGACTTTAAAATAATTCTGTAAATCGCTCGTATATCAACACCGCCCCAATTGGAATTCAGTTTTAATACTCATTTACGCCTGTCGCTGACGACAGTGATTTGGAGTAAACGCGTCTGAACGCGTTTAATCCGAATCATAAATGTGCCATCACTTAACCCTAAATTAAATAAAAAAATTTCGATCTTAAATTCTGATTTTGACGATGAACAATATTAATATGAACTAAATTTCATGTTCTGACATGAAGTAATTAAACTTATATGCAATAATTTAAGTTAGCTAAGTTTAAAAACTTGTTCTTGCAAGTTTGTTGTCATAATTTAACTTTTTTTTTTCAATTTACCACAGTTCTGTTGTATTTATTTACACATTTCTTCAGACCTTTCGACTTTAGACCATGTGTTAGAGATGTGACTTCATTCTGTTTTCTTTATTTTGTAACTAACCACAAAGTATATTTTCCAAATCATAAATAACTTATTGCATATACTATTAATTAATAAGCTAAATAAATTTATTAAAAAGACATATTATTTTATTTTTTACCTGCTAGAGCGATTCTTTGCCCTTTGTGGTATGCAACCATACTATCACATATGTATTGCAGGTAGCCTACCTAACTACCTTGACTAGATGTTAACATAATTATATCATGAAAATAATGTAATGTATTCGTTTCATAATTTTTTAAATTCCCTCTATATGTCAGTGAAAAAATATAATAACATTTATATGAAAAATATTTCTTAGTATTTAAAATAAAGTTTGACCGCAAAGCAGGAAAATTACGTCATGAATATTTGTTATTTTATTAACATCTTGTTACCTAGGGAACGGAATCCAGTGTTAAACAACTAAATAAAATAAATTAACCACAACTTTGTTGTAGGGAGGAGATATTTTAAAATCTGGAAAAATTGCGCATACATTTTGCAGATTACATTTTTTATCTTTATGTAGCTTAAGATATTAACTAAAACAATAGTTCACTACTAACTTTAATGCAATTGCTTTCTGTACTGTAACATTTGTTTAAATTCTCAATAGTATACGTAATTTTCAATGCAGAGCGACCCCATTTACGGTGTATGTAACTAGAATTACATACATAATTTATAGCCAGAGAACTGATATACATATTATGAATAAATATAGAAAATTTCGTGAACCGGTTTTGTTGTAATAAAAATATAATAATTTTTATATTGTGTAAATAAATATTATATTTAAAAAATTGGTAAAAAGACGGATATTCGGTATCTTATAGTTCTCATAGCAAGAATGGTTGTTTTCAGCGGCGGCTCGTCAGTCTAGAAATAGGGGAGGCAACAAATATTCACCAAGTACTTAAATTTTTACAAATATATTTATAATAGCTACTATCACGCTACTCGAAAAAATAAAAATAAAACATTCATACTTACAAAATTTTACTTGCAGTTCTGCCTGAACTTACATCAAAAAAATTCATGAATCGTTCAACTACTTTTTTATTTTTTACAAAACGTAACACGATAGATAGTTGCGACATTAGTCGTTTCGTCAATTTGCCAAGAAAAAAATCAGTTTCATGAATTTTTTGTTCAATATATTTTTTAACTATATTACTTATCGAATCAAAAAGTTAATTTTGAATTGTTTTGGAACATCCAGTAAAAATTGTAGATTTGTGTACGAAGACTTCTAGTTCTTTATCGTATTTCAATAAAAAATTGAGCAATTCACGATTATGTCCTTTGTTACTTTGTTATGTACTATATTTCCCTTTCATCGTGAGCGCGAAATGGCAATTCTTATGTATAACAATATGTCAGTGTATGTCAATGTATTTAGAAATAAATAATTTATTAATTTAATATAATAAATCATAGGACATGTACGAGGGATGTTTCCTAAATTCTGGGAATTGTGCTATAATTAAATTACGCAGAACTTATAGGCAATGTTATTGGTGCCAGACAAGTCTTGACATGTTTATGCAACTACTAGTGCAATATTGTTCAGTCTGATTTAGGTGTTCGACTGATATAAGTGCGTTTTCATAGCACTGTTTTTGTAACCATGAAAGACGCAGCAAAATCTCAAAGAGCAATAATTTTCTTTTTGTGGAAAGGTGTGAAAACATCAGAAATTATTTAACGTCTGCAAGGAGTATTTGGTGAGTCTGCAGAATCCAAAAGTACTGTTTATCGGTGGATCGATCGTTTTAAAACCGGTAGAACATCATTAGAAGACGACCCACGCAGTGAGCACCCAAGCACGTCGGTAAATGAAAGAAACATTACTGCCGTCGAAGACCTACTGAAAGAGGACAGGCGAATGACTATTCGTCAAATTAGTGCGCGCCTAGGGATAGGTACACGACAAGTTCATGACATCTTGCATGATTGTTTGGGCGAACAGAAACTCAATAGGAAAGTTCTTTGAGGACGGCTTAAAAAAATTAGTTTATCGTTGGGATAAATGTATTCAGTTAAATGGAGATTATGTTGAAAAACTACATTGTAATATTGACGAAAATTAACAAAATAATAAAAATTATAGCTAAATTCCCAGAACTTTGGAAACATCCCTCGGAAATATAGGCTCACATATACTTGTTTTTACTTACATTATAATTTATAATTAGAAACAATTTAAAATGTTATATTAAAACTATTTTCTGAGACTCATGATATACAAATAAAAAAATAATAGTCACCTTTTCAAATTATCTCTATTTTTTCTTCATCTTTAAATTGTGGTCTTTAACGGCGTTCGCAGCTCCTTAATCAAGTGCGTGATCTATTCATTGCCTCCCGAACAGTTTAAATTTTATTCGTTGTGGGGCGCGCAGAATTTATTATTAAATACTTTTCTTCAAAATTCATTTGAGAAAATTTATTTTTTAGTATAAAATCAATGATATCTTCCCTCTTTAGTATGGTATTAATTGTTTCTTGGGAATCCATTTTTACATTTTTTAATATGTACATAAATATGATATTTAACAGAATTTGATATTTAGCGCAACAGAATTATACTTTATATCTATGCATAAATAGGAATACTTGAAGAAACTAAATTAATAACCATTAATTTTGTTACTTTTGAACATAAACAAAGAAGACAATTATGATATTATATTTTTTTTATTTATTATGAAAAAAATAGGGAGGCAGTGCCTCCCTTGTCTCCCCTGACGAGCCGCCGCTGGTGGTTTTACTTTTGATCCGACATTTTTAACGATGCAGAAGTGCTCCGCAAGCGATGTGTGCGGTACACAGGAGTGCCGCGGACCAATGCGTCCAAGAGAAGAAAAAACAAATACTCAGTCTATAATAGATAATATTACTTATAGTATGTACCGTAATACCAGATTTCAATCAAGAATATGATTTTTCGTTTCGAAAAAAATAGAATAAATTTGATAGACTGATTATTAACCAAAACAACCAAGTTCCAGTCCTGGTTTTACTCGGTTTTTTACTCATTTTCATTTTATTATGGCGCGAAACTTTCAAATAATCGAAGATAAATTCATCATCATCGCTTTCAACGGACGATGAATCAGTTAAAAGTTTCTCGTTTATTAAATATTGTTGATACCAAGGGCGCACCCAGGATTTTTGGATGGGAGGTGGTCTTAGAAGACAAAATTGTTTTAAAAGGGTAGGAAGTGGGAAATTACTCGGCAATAAGTGCTGGATGAAAGTACTTTATTTTCCAAAATACAAGTACCTTTTCGGTGCGTATTCTATATGTGGATGTGTATTATCTCTACATTTTTAAAACTGATTTTAAAAAATATTATATAAAATCTAATAGAAATGCTAGATGTACTACTTTATTTTGTTATCTTTAAGTGGTGTGCTGATACACAATTGTTCTACCCATATTACACAAAGTATATTTTGCTATCAAGAAATTTTGCAATTTGATATTATTTTTATCTCACGTTTATCTCAAGTGTAAAATATTTAATTGATAAATTATTTCTTAGTATTGAATTGTAATGTATTTGATTATATTTTTCTACAAGTAATTGAGATTTTAAAGTTATCTCACATCCTTCTTGTGAGGTAGAAGATACGAGCGATACACGTAAATCAATTTTAAAAAATTTGTATATATATAACAATTATTTAGAATGATATGATAATTTTTATCACAATTCGATGCATTTACCTGTTACCCATTTATGCTGTTCATTTAAGGTGTTTATCTTAACATTTCTGTACACTTCCAAATTTCAGCAATATTTGTTTTTGCAAGAGTAAAACTGCACTGTCCAACAAGACTTTTGTGTTTCTCGAAATGAACAAAATGTAACTTGCACTACTTTGGCTTAAAGCCCCCCTCAATTGTTAGTAATATTATTTAGTAAAACCAGTATTTTCTCTATTCTACTATAATTCTGCGATGTTATGCTTATTTTATGACGGCAAATATTATGAAAAATGCCAAAAATTCTATCGATAATATTGTAATCTGTTAAAAATCAAAGAAAGCCGCGTTCGTCTACAGGAAACGGTTAGAAAGAAATCAAGATTTTTTAAATTAAGCCATGTGCTAGATAACATATGATTGACACATTTGATAATTTTTCCAGGGCGCCGGTGTTATCGTTTTTTGTTCCGACTTGACAACAGTTCTATAAAAATGGAGTAAAAAAAATGATTATAGAAGAAATATTGTCCTAGACAACCAGCATTCTGTTGGCGTCTTACACTTATTAAATACCTACAAAATCCTGAAATGTGTGAAAATTCACACTTCACATCAATTTTTTAAATTAATGACTAATAAATTATGGAAGTAGAATAGTTTCTGAAATAAAAGACACAATTAACAAAGAACCAAAAAATTACAAATATAACAAACATGGTTTGGAATTTGTAGTCATTTGGAGAATTTGGTCGGAATTCGCACGAGCACTCATTCAATATACTCACTAAAATCAAAACTCGTCAATTGGTAAAAATGTTTAATGTTCACGTATGTAATACCGTATTTTTCGGACCATAAGACGCACCCTTTTACACAGAAAAATCGACTCGCAATTGAGGTGCGTCTTATGGTCCGAAGATACAAGTGTCTTGTTTCAAAAGTGTGGGATATTAGTGTGGAATCAATTCGGAGCGCATAAAACAGAATAAACCAAGAAAATATAATAGAAATGAATACATAATTAGTAATTTGTAGAGGCCTTACAAGTCAACGACAACCCATGGGTCGATTAATAAACCATTTAATAATTTTATGCGGGAAGAGTAGAACAAACGAATGATAAAGCAAAATCGCGATGTTACAGCAACGGATGAAACGGACGACAATTTTAAAAGTACCTGGTTAAAAAATTCATGGGAAGCTGTAAAAAAAAAGACGATTATAAAGTCTTTTAAGAAATTTGGTATAAGCAACGTATTGGATAGTATCGAAGATGACTTGGTTTTTGAAAAGATTGACTACAATAGTTCAGACGAAAATAATACGAACAATGACATTAACGAGACGAGTGATAGTACAGAGAGTGAAGATGAACAGAATGTTGTTGGTACAAGTTATTGTAATAATAAATATTCTTTCTAAAAATTGTTTCATAAATTTGGGTGCTTCTTATCGTCCTATCGTCACTATTTCTAACAAGATGTTTGTTCTTCGAACATTTACGTATTTTGTTCGTAACAAGTCATAATAATAATAATAATAGCCCGTTAAAGACCCTTTCGGGCATGGGCCTCCTTTAAGAAAAATAATTTACAGTGTGTAAGTTAGTCTATTTAGGTCTTTTTAATGATTTATTGAATTTAATGAATTATTGTTATTCCTCGTCACTTCACTTCGCAGTTCACATTTACACTCCGGTTTTATATAATCGATTTCCAGTTCGAGCCACTTGTCTCTGTCCAATGCTGTTCTTGCCTATGTAGGTCCAGCTGTGTGTGTCCTTTAT
The DNA here is from genome assembly GCA_963971575.1 of Liopterus haemorrhoidalis. Lineage (NCBI taxonomy): Eukaryota > Metazoa > Arthropoda > Insecta > Coleoptera > Dytiscidae > Liopterus > Liopterus haemorrhoidalis. The sequence continues at coordinate 57,003,607 of OZ020614.1, forward strand.
GTCGTCTGACCATATCGTCTTCTGTCTTCCTCTCCTTCTTTTTAAATTACGGGGATACCAAATAGTTGTTCATTTTGTCCAACGATCATCATTTCTTCTGAGTAGATGTCCGGCCCATTTCCGTTTCTTCTTTTTACATGCTGTTAACACATCCGTAAAACCTGTTCTATTTCTAATTTTTGTGTTTTGGATTATATCTGATAGTTTTACATTTAGTGTGTTTCTTTCCATTTTCCTCTGTGTTACTGCCAATTTATTTCTCGTTGTGTTGGTAGTAGCCCAAGTTTGTGCATCGTAGTACCGTAGCACAAGATACAGCTGTTAAAAACCTTTTTCTTTAATTCCTTAGATACGTTCTTTTCCTTCATTATTCTTTTTAGGCTCCAGAAGTTTTTGCATCCTTTTGTTATTCACCTGTTTATTTATATTTCTGTTTTGTTGCTGAATGATAGTAACTGTCCTAAATATATAAAATCTTTAACGTACTCTATTTCTGTGTCCGATATAACTTTTTTGTTTTTGTTTCCGTTCGTCAATACTTTTGTCTTGTCGTAGTTTATGTGTAGACCTGCCTGTAAACTTTCCATCTGTAATTGTGTAAGCATCATGGTAAACTCATTTTCATTTGCGGCGAATGTGATTATATTGTCTGCAAATTTTAGATTTGTAAGTATTTTACCATCTATTCTAATACCAAATTTTGACCAATCAAGATTGAAAGATGTGTTCTAGAGAATTAGCAAAAAGAGTGGGAGACAGAGGATCACCTTGTTTTACACCTCTTTCGATTTCGAAAATGTCTCTTACTTTTTCTAGTTTTATTTGCGCTTTGTTCTTCTCGTATATTTTCTTGATTAAATTTGTTTTACGCAAATGAAGACAAGTCATACGTGTTTATATATTGGAGCAAGAACTACCAATCTGACGCAGGCGCGTTGTTAATTTCGTTGAATTTGATTAATAAAGTTCTCACTCTAAAATTTATTACACTGTGATTACAATCTTGTCAGTCAAACAAATCTATTCATGCTTATTCAACTTATTGCTTAATTGTTGGTACCTTGATAGAAACTTCATCCGCGAACCAAGCTAATTAAATAACCCTGTAAAATTACAATAGACAATAGATACCACATTTCAGTAGTATATTTTCCTTAATTTTCAAAAAAATTCTTAGTAATGAGCATATTACACTTACATTGTTTGATTATAGATTGTTAATGTGAATTGGTAATAAAATTATATTACTCATTTATTTCCGAAAGTCAAGATTCCTACTTATTATCAATAAACCTTCTTGATAAATATTTTTTTGCTTGATAAAATCTGGACAAAACGTGCAAGACTTTTTTTTTTGTTGAAAAAATTACTTAAATCAAAGTAATCAATACCTTATCAAATATATCTGATTAATTTGTTCGCAATAATATTAAATATTTCATAATATGATATTGTTTTCCCACGTGTATTTGTTGATAAATTTCTTGTTAATAATTTTATCTTGTAATTTTTATCAAATCATTGTTTCTTTTTGATGTGTAGCTTATAGATGTTTTGAAAAATGTGTATCCAAAATAAAAAAAAATCTACGCACCAGCGCAAATAGCTATAGTTGCTTTGCGTCAAAATTTTTAAACAACTTTCTACGCACTATATCTCAAATTCTGGCATACGGACCAGTTCTGAGCAAGGACTGAGAACGAAAAAAATACGGGTCATTTTCGTTCGGAACGAAAAAGGAAAATACCTTATCGGTTAATTATTATTATTACCTTGTATATTATACATATAATATACAAGTAGTAACAAAACAAGTCAACAAACAGATAGTAAACAGAATAATTACATAGCTTACAAAGAAATATATAACTTAAAAGAAAAAACAAAAAGAAGACAAGCATTAGTCCAGTCTGTCCACCATACAGATAACTTTCTCACCTATTATATTCCTTTGAAAACGGTTTAACCAAAATGAAAACCTGTTAAAACCGGTTCAGTTGTACCATTTTATAAGTTCATCAAAAAATTTAACAATTTTAAATACGCACTTTTTCAGTTTTTAATTTAATTTAATCTAATTTTATTTTTTTGTTTTGCGTTTTGAATGGTACAATACTTACATATACCTGACATTTAACAGATTAAGTTGGAGAATTTGGTGTTTGTTGAATGACAGTATTTATTATCTTATCCTTTTCCTTACTTTTTATTTTTGAATCTTTATAAATTAAAAATGAGGTTTTATATATATTCTGAACTAAAAAATAAAAATATTACGACGCATGTATTAATCTTATCTCGTTATCAGTGTATTTGCTAAACTACACACTTGCGATTTAAATAAAATACAATAATAAATATTCGCAAACTGTGTCAACTAACATATTTGCATAGATAAAATAATATATTTAATGTAAAGAAATAAACATTTACTATTCAAATAAACTATTAAAATTAAATTGTAAAAATCCTTAATTTTACAAAACCTGAATGATAATGCTTACTTATTTACTATACACTAAATAAACATATGCACTTTATTTTACAATTGTTTAAACTGTACGATATTTAACAAGAATAAAAGTAGTAGTTTTTGTAGTAGTTTGTAGGAAATGACTATAGATTTGGGCACATTTTTGACTGTTGCTGATTGAGCTTTTATTTCACAAAAAAAAAAAACTTTTAGAAAAATGCAAAACATGGGGTTTCTTTTGAAAAATAATGTTGGCAAGTCGCGTCATAATAACGAGTTTTTAAAAACCACTTACGAACTCTCAATATTTTATTTATATGCGTACGGTGACAATACACTCTAGAAAAAGGTGTTAAAGGGACTTCATGGTACGCTAAAAAATGAACTTTTAGTGTACCATGAAGTACCATGTGTCATAAAAAGTCTGTTCGAAAAATTGAACAGATGCAGGCAGTGGCGGATCTAGCTTTTTGGGAGCCCAGGGCTTAAAAATGCCAAGGGGCCCTACACATGCTCTCACTTATGTTGAATATTTTTATAAGTGAAGAGCAAAAAAAAAAGTTCCTCACCTCCCAAATCTAAGTGAAGAGCAAAAAAAAGGTCCTCACCTCCCAAATCTAAATAATGAGAAAAAAAAGGTCCTCACCTACCAAATCTAAGTGAAGAGCAAAAAAAAAGGTCCTCACCTACCAAATCTAAGTGAAGAGCAAAAAAAAAGGTCCTCACCTACCAAATCTAAGTGAAGAGCAAAAAAAAAGGTCCTCACCTACCAAATCTAAGTGAAGAGCAAACAAGAAGGTATCTGCCCGACAGGTTGGGGGCCCCTTGCGGATCCGGGGCCCAGGGCTTAAGCCCTATTAGTCCGTATGTAGATCCGCCTCTGGATGCAGGGTAATTGTAAGCCGCTGTAATGCCTGTAGTACACGATGCGATTTGTTGTTTTGAATTTCTTACGATTTATAGTACACAAATTATTGTATCGTGTACTACAGGATTTCCAGGTCTTATATGATATTGAAAACCAATCAATATTTATTGTCTCTACCTAAAATATTGGACAGAATGAACCAATAATGGCGCAGTATAAGATGCGCATGTGACCGTAGCGAACAACTGTTCATCTGTCAATCATATTTCGAGGTTATTTAGTATCAACTTTGGCAATATTTTTTCTTATTTTGTTTAAAATAAATTGGTGTTACCTGTTCACATTCTTAGGACATTTATATATACGTTTGGATTTATTCAATATCTTATTATCCAACATACTTAACTAGTGACTTATCTAAGGTGACCATTAAACATTCCAATCCGGTAAAAAAGTACCGGGGGAATTATTTATATATATATTTTTTTTGATTATGTTTGCAGATTTTTTTAAAAAACATTTTGTTGTCCACATTCTACTCTTGATTACAATTTCTATACTTCTTATTTATTTATTTATTTAAGTTGGGCGTTATGCATAAAACAAATTCAACGAAATCATTATTAATATAATATGTTTTTATTTTCTTTAAACTATTTTATAACGATAATAATGACAACAATAATATTTTTTGATAAAGAAAAATCGTAGTTTTATAGACAAAAATAATAATAACAAAAAATAAATAAAATAATAATTATAATAAATAAAATATAATTCTCTTCAATTTCAAATGTAATAAATTAGAACAGAACATGGTACGGCTTTGCGAATCCAGGTGATTTACTGATTTGGGACAAAGATTAATATTATCAGTCTTCAAAAATTAGTAAACTATCTGTCCATTCTAGGTTAAGTACAATTATTTGAATTCTGTCAACTTACAAAAATAGACGTAGTGCTCATCAATTGGTACAGATTCAAAGCGATAAATATTGGATTATACTACAATAATATTACATCTGATATTTCTGAACAAAATTCTCATTGCAATAATTATCGTACGACAAATCGTATGAGATTCAAATCGAGGAATTGCATCGTGTACTACAGGCTTTAGAGGCTGACGGTGTGAGTGTTTTTGTAGAGATTTGTTCGATATTATTTAGGTATTGATGTTTCTTGCATACTATCGATGTTTTTGACATCAATATTGCCAGACGCTATCGGACTATCGATGTTTTGGTCCGAGTTTTTTACTAAAACATAAAAGTAAAACAGATATCGCCTTCAATTTTATTTATGTAGAATATAGGAAACAAAATTTGTTGGTAGCAATTTAAAAATCTCTAAATACTGCTCTGAAATTATCGGTATATTTTATAACTTTCATATTACTAAATCAACAAATATTATTTAATTTTTAATAATTAAATTTTAAATACAATAAATTGGCATACTAAATTAATGTCATAATTATTAATATTTCGTCATATTATTTCACATATAAATTTTCTTGTACTTAATATATAACGGAAATGAAAAAAAAAATAAACATTCTTATAAAAAAATGTTTTTCACAACTAAACAAGTTTAGGTCAATCAAAACCTAACCTGATTTTTTTTCATTTTTAAAATACTGTATCATAATTATAACTAGTCATTCTAGAGTATACTTTCCTACTTTCACTAATGACAAGCAAGGTGTAATCACCAAAATAAACTTTTAAAGTGACCAAACGAATTTCGGAAGAAGTTCATTTACCGCAATCTATTTTTAATCGTTTTTTTAAAATGTCAAATATTAGTTAAAGGCCCGGTATTATAAAGAGATTATTTAATAGCTGATTAACTAGTATGTTACTAACTTTAATACACTGCTAAATATTGTTGTGTGAATTCTAAAAAGAAAATAAATCAATCCTACTTATAAGTAGTACTCCCTCCGTCAGAAAAAATGGTAAACATTTTGATTTTTTTTTTTTTTTTGTCCGAAAATATGGTTAGACGTAGACAAATTAAGACAATAAGATAAACATAGACACATATTAAGATAATTAGATAGACAAATTAAAGAGACACCCGTTGTTCTAACAAAATGGCGAATTTTGATCAAAATTGTGTTGAATTGCAAGGAAGAAGTTCCAAATCGACTTAAATCACAACCGTCAAATAGTTCAGATTTTAATGTATTGGATCTTGGCTTTTTCAATTCTATACAATCCTTACAACATACAGCTTCACCGAATACAATTGACGAACTGATAGAATGCGTACAAAATGCATTTAATGCATTAAGGGGGGGGGGGTTCTGATAACCACATTTTAAGCATATTTTTATGATTTTTTTTCAAATATATGGTTAAATTTATTCATTTTCAAACTAAGTACATATATAAAGTATGTTTTGAAGAAGATATAAAAAAGTTTTGAAGGCAAAATATGGCGAAATGAGCCAGCTGTGGCAAATCTTCTCAGACTCCGGGAAAAAAATTAGATTTTGCGGTGACCAGCATAACTCGTCACTGGATCATCTGAAATCAAAACTTCAAAAAGATTTTGTTAGTTTATGAGTTTGCCGAGGTAATGACGTTGAGATATTTTTTTTCATGTTTTTTTTTTTTTTATTTAACAATCACAAATATAATCATTTAGCTCGGAGAGTAATAAAAAAAAAAAATACAATAAAAAATATTGCATTTTTAAGTCGTACCTACTTCAAAGTACAACTTGAATTTTGATTGTTTTTGATCAGTTTGTTTAACAAAAGCCCATTTTACTCATTATAAAGTTAGCTAGTGACAACTTTAGAAAATTAATACTCCATTTTGTTCCGCTTAAACGTTTGAAATAGCTTGTATAAGTAATTAGAATAATAAATAAAATATTTATTTTATTTATGTTATGAAAGGTATATTTTTCTGAATATAAATATAAGACTCGTATTTATAAATATGAATAAAATTTATAACTAGCAAGATTGAGCGCATTGCTATTATATTTTCATGTTTTGATCTTGTATGACTTCGCGGGCCCCTGACGAAGCCTTCACGGCCCCCCGGTTGAGAAACGCTGGTCTAAGGGACGATTACAAACAACATTACCAGGTTACATATAAGCTGTGGAGACAGCCACGTTCTTGTTAAATTAAAACTTTTTGTATTATTATTATTAAGTTACGTTACGTTATCCATCCGTGCTATAAACCCTGTTTACGTTCTTTCTATATCTCTCTATGTTCGAATTACATAGTTTGTCGTGCAGTTAGATTTTCTCCAATTTAAATAGGTCTTTTCTAATGTAATGTACGGTTTACTAATTACAATTCTGTTAATAGGACATAAAAAATGTTTTTAAATGACTTTGATTTATCTTTGATGTGTCAAACAATAATTTTTTGTGGTCTTTGAACGTTAGAATTTGATTTTTATATTCTCGTCTGCTCTTCAATCCTTCTTCATTGTGTGTTCTGCAAGTGGTGTTCCCAGATTAGATAGTCTCCCTATCTAAGATAACAAGATGATTACATTAATGATATACAACGGTAATATATCATATGTATAAGGAAGGCCAGCACTTATACACATTGTTACGTATTTATTTACGTCTGTATTTGCTTGCCACTATTCTTAAGAACACACTGTAAGATTGAAAAACTAGATCAGGATACTACTAGATCATAGGTGGATAACATTTATAAATCTAACATATCTATAGACCAAAAAGGACAGATTGAGTTTGGTAAATGTTAAATTTCTAGGGTAAATTGGGGGACAAATTTGATGAATGGTTCATTAGAGCAGTGATTCTTAACCAGGAGTCCGCCGAAAAATGATAAATTATTATACTCTATCTCCGAAAGACTGATAGTAATAAAATTTATTATTTGTAAAAAGTTATTGTATTATCACACAGAAGCGGTAAAACAAAAGCGACAAAATATGAATAGTTCGAAACGAAATATTGTTAAAAACAACCGAGTGTGCCGCACATATTATATGGGAATACGAACTAGGGTTAAACACAATAGACCATAAATTTTGACCCTAAAATTTTGAGGAAAAATATGGTCACAGGGGTGTGTTTAATGATATGATAAATATGGTCACAGGCGTGCGTTTAATAAAATGATAAATAGTAATATAGAAATACACAAAACCAATTTAAACGTGTTTAAAATGTGCACGCCACTAGTAACGCCTGACAAAATGATTTATTACTATCAGTCTTTCAGAGATAGAGTATAATAGATAGATAGTTTATTATTCATGCCACTTCTGGCTTAAAATCTACAGTTATCTTTACATTTCTACTATGAGGGTTACTTTTTATATTTTTACAAACGATCAATAGATGGCAATATTGAAATGTGTCATTACTATATTCGTAAATTTTGACATTTGTTATTGTGAAATAAGTGGCAGCTTATAAATTGACCGAGAGTTTGTTGACAGTGAGCGTTTAAAAAACAAGTTTGTGAAAAAATATTACTCGTGAAGGTTTTCGTTGGATGATTTTTTACGATTTTAGTAAAGGCATAATTCAACAACAGTACATAGATTCGCTTCGTTCAACTTTTAATAATGAAGCACCATCAGAAAAAAATCTACAATTGATTTGCAGAATTTCGTCGTGGTCGTGCGTCCGTCAGTGATGAATCTCGTGAAGGTCGACCAAAATCGGTTGTGATTCAAAAAAACATCGATGCTGTGCGCAAAATGATTGAAGAAGATCGGCATGTGATTTACCGTGAGATAGAGGCATCCTTTGGCATATCGCAGACTGCAATACATTCGATTTTACATGAACATTTAGCTGTGAAAAAGATCTGTTCCAGATGGATTCCGCATAATTTGATGGAAGCTCAAAAAAAGGCTCGTGTTGATTGGTGTAAGGGAATGCTAAAGTTCAACCTAGACACTGCAAAATCCGTATACAACATCGTTACAGTGACGAAACTTGGATTTATTCATATGAACCGGAAACTAAGCAACAATCCACTGTTTGGGTCTTCCAGGATGAACCGAAACCCACAAAAGTTGTTCGTTCACGAAACACTTTTAAAAAATGATTATTTGAAGGAAAAAAACATCGAATTAATGTCTCATAGCCGGTATTCACCTGCTTTATCACTTCAAAAACGTATTAACTCGCGTATTTTGTTATCAAAATAATATAACTTTTCAAAACTTCAAATGTTTCTTGTTAAATTATTAACAATCAGTTCTTCTGTAACGCTGTTTATGTAGAGGATACATAAAAAAATTAGCGGACTGGCATCAGAAAACTTATTAATAAGTTATTTTGTATACTCAGAAATAAATTAGGGGTGGAGAAAACAGCCAAATTAATATTTATAAAAAAAAAGTCTGCAATCTAATATTTAAAATATTGTATTATAAGAAACAAAAAAATTTATATTTATTATTTGCAATAATATGATTTTTGTGAATTTTGTTTACTTTACTTTGAAATGTGATATGGACAGCGGTTTTCATCACCTCAAGTAGCTGTTGAAGCATTCGAATGTTTTTGAGATACCAACTTCAGAGTGGAAAAAATATTTCGAGAATTGGTTTGAACGCATGCAAAAGTGTATAAATCTTAATGGCGAATATTTTGAAAAGGAATAAAACAGTTTGTTCCAATATATATATATATATATATATATATATATATATATATATATATATATATATATATTTCTTAATTTTTGTACATTACGAGGTAGCCCTCGTAAAGTACTACTTTCTTCCCTTGTAACATAAATAAATACTCTATTTTGCAATCTAGTAGATAGGATAATATTAAAATCGATCAGAAAAACTAAGTTCTATCCTATTTCCAATTAAATAATTATGAATTAGTAATTTAGCAGATAAATATTGAATTTATTTCATTAAATATTTGTACCTAGCAACAACTATAATAACATGCTGGACATTATTAACACGTTCTACTGCTAAGAATACTTCTCACGGAACTAATAAATGTAATATTAATTATTTATTAGTTATCAATATTGTTTTCGAATGGTATACCACCCAAGTGAAATAATAAAGACAGTAACAACATGTAAAAACAATAATACTAATAATTAAATTAATAATAAAAATTTAGAACCATTTTTAGAAAATTATGAAGCATATATGGAGCTCATTAAAATATGTCTATATATGTAAACACTGTTTTGGATCTATTATACGAGCTATTAACAAAATGGAATTACACTTATTAATATGCAGTGGTTCTTAAACCTTTTAATAATCGCGGACCACCTACATATCCTAAATATTTTCACGGCCTCCTGAATTGTGGTAACACAGGGGAGAATTGGGCAATACCGATCAGGAGACAATATTATTTATTTTATATATTTAAAAAAAATATATAACCTATTAAAAAAATTGTTTTAAAAAAATAACAATAGATATCGGACAACAATGTTCTGTAATTTTTTAAATATATTTGTGGGTTTCAAATAACTTTTATATTTATATAATTTTATGTACCTACAAATGTTCAAATAATGTCAACATTTTTTCGACTTGATTGCTTATAATTTATAATCTTTGTCGAAAAAAATTGTATTTGGTGATAATGGAATGCCACTTAGAACACGCGTTCTTTCCTAAAATTAAATTATTATCACCCGCAGCACCTATATTGAGAATCGCGGTCGATTCAAGATGGCAGCAAAAATAGAACAACAAGTACTATATGTAAGTAGTTTTCACCGTAGAACAAAATAGCTACAAACACTTTTGTAGAATGAAGATTTAGCTACAATTTGCCGCATCGTACGCAAATATGTGTCGATTGGTTTACAATATGGCGTTTTTAATTCAATTTGTTTATTTACAATTACACAACAGTTTTATCTACAATTAAATATGCTATTAGGTAGATAAAAATTCTCTGCAAATTTTGATGTATAGATTGTTATTAATTTAATTTCAGATTGTTGTATAAAACTAGTGAGCACTAGGTTGTGCGCCCCCTTCAGAGCCGTAGCAATGTTTTTGGCGCCCTTGACAAATACTTAAAATAGCGCCCTCGGGAAATACTTAAAGCAGACACTTGTGAATTAAGTTAACGCCCTCCTTTTTATCTTTTTAGGATCCTTTATATCTTTTTATCCTTTTTATCTTTTTAGGATGACAAAAAACTCTTTGTAGGTATGTCAAAAAACCCTTATACCGTCATTTAGTCGTCTGTCTGTCTGTCTGTTCGGTAAACAATGTAGCCAAACGGCTAAACCTAAAGAGTTGAAATTTGGCATGCTTATACAATTCTTTGACCCGCACATAGTAAAAATACTAAAACATCTAAAAAACATATCCCCTTAAAAATATAAACAAATATATGCTCATCGAAAAAAGAAATATCTTTTTTTTTAATTCTGAGTAGGGTATCAAATGAAAGCTCTTAGTACGTGGATTAACGATCAAAATTTTATTTTTTGAAAATAAATTATTTTGATGCTACTTTTGCCAAAATTGTGCAAAAAAAATTTGTCCCACACCCTGTAGCCCAGATGATTTAAACTAAAAATCTGAAAAAATTCTAAGTAATGTACATATGTGTGAACCGGAATAGTACAAAAGGAATTTTTGATCAGATTATGTTTTCGGCAAATAACGCATTTTTTGTGTTTTTTGCTTGACCATGGAAAATATTTAATAACCCATGTAACACAGTACACCAGCATGCTTTCATGGTGTAATGGTTAACATTCTGGCGTTTTAATTGTTTTAGGGTTCGGTCTCGACACATTATTTTCTGTTTTTTTTTTGCATTTTTATTTTTTTTTAAGTATTTTTTAAAATTTCTAGTTATATTTGGGCAAATGTTACATTTAATTTTTAAAAGCGTAAATTTAATAACCAGTGGAAATTTGCCCACTGGTTATTAAATTTACGCGGCCCCCCTATATTATGGTGTATCAATATAATGGGAAAACGAGTTTTTTCGAAAAGGCAACATGTGAGGAAGTTGGGATAAAATTTAAACTAAAATTTATCCACAAAAACCAGTGAAATTGAATACACGAAATCAGAGGGGCGGTGCTATGACTTAAAACAACAAATGGAAGCCATAGACGCAATTTTCAAAATCTTAATGAACCTTGCTATATAAAAAAATATACTGCACATATTTAGAAACCTAAATAATGGTATTAGGCATTTGAATTAAAATTAACAAAAAAAATATTTTAACATAAAATTTGTTTTGGCATCCCAAATAATTATCATTAACTTACTAAATACCTGCGAAACCCTGAAATGCGTGAAAATTTACACTTCATATCATTTTTTTTTTTTTTTTTATTTCAGCAGGGCAACATTTTTATTTTAATAGACAGGTGAAAATACAAGTGATGACTGAAAAAAAAGGTCCTCACTTCTAAAATACAAAAAAAAAAAAACGCATGATGACGCCCTCCTCAGGCCTCGCGGCCCTGACACTTGCTCCGATGCCAGGGCGTTGCTACGGCTTTAGCCATAATTTTCGTGGTATAAAATAATAAAGTTGCTAAAGCCTACGTCTGATTGTGTCTATTATGTTCCAAACAAACACTTTTTAAAACCTATTTTCTTAATCTATTTAAATATCTAATATCTGCATTTAGTAGTAAAAAAAGGTTTGTTTTTAACTTAAACAAATAACAATTACCGTGCGTTAATTAAACATAAATGTGTAAAAAATATAACATTTTCAAGTTTTGTGTAACGTTTTTCATATTTATCTGTCATAAATTTAATACATTTACATTATGTAACAATGGTAAATTATACCTGTAAGTATATTTAAGGTACTGAGCAACATTATAGAAATATCAGTTTATTTTATAAATTATCATATATGTACTTGTTTGTCTTACCATTATAAATATATTTCACCTTGGCGTAATTACACCAAACTCTAGTTTTAGTGCGCGTTTAAGATGAAACTAAATGTATAGCGATTGTTAAGATTTTATAATCATTCGATATGAGGCAATAATGTCGATTACTCTCACAGAAATGTCACTCTAAACGCAGGCACGTACTCTCTATTTTTGATATTTATATCTTTAAACCAAACAAATTTATTTAGTTCACGTACATGCCGATTGATCAACAGAGAACCGATAAACAAATATATATCTATTTCACACAGTTCTATGTAAAATTCAATGATGTATTTGAGCTTCTTATACCCAACGTACGTCGTTAGTTTTTATCTTTGTTTGTTATATTTAGCTTTGGTTATGATAATTGTGTAATAGACAATAGAAAAGAACCCTGGTTCTTTATGTAAATATGTGCATTATTTTTATTTACTTTTTTACTTCTTGAGGGCTCATGAGGATGATCAGTCCTTGTATTCTTGCAATGACTGATCATGGGCTATTGCAGCGTTTCCCAAAGTGTGGGTCGCGACCCGGCACCTGGTCGCAGAAAAATTTTGCCGGGTCGCGAAAAAATTTTTAAAAACACAAAAAAGATTTTTTTTTGTACATATTATTTTTTTTACGTCAGTTAATTACTAGAATAGTGTGTATTTGTGCTCTTTATTACTACACTATATTGTTTATTGCTATACTATACTCTTTATTACTACTCTATATTCTTTATTACTATTTATTACTCTTTATTACTATAAAGCTACTGCTTTAAAATAAAATTTGTTTTGTAAATAAACGATTTTTTTTCATAAGGTGGGTCGCGAAAAATTTTAAAACCTCGTACCGAGTCGCGGTCAAAAAGTTTGAGAACCGCTGGGCTATTGTATATCCACTGTACAAATTTTTATTATTATTATTCATAACATTCTACTTGTATAATTTTGTACTTTGGATATAAAATAAATAAATTAAATTAAAAAAATTAAAATTAAAAAAATTAAATAATATATATGAGGGCTACCTTTTAAGTTTTTACAAAAACTAAGAAAGAAAAAAATTTTTTTGGAACAAACTGTTTTATTACTTTTCAAAATATTCGCCTTTAAGATTTATGCATACACTTTTGCATGGTTTCAAACCAATTCTCGAAACATTTTTTCCATTCTGAAGTTGGTATCTCAAAAACATGGTTTCCGAAGGCTTCAACAGATTCTTGAGGTGATGAAAATCGCTGTCCACGCATTTTTTGTTTGACATTGGGGAATAAAAAGTCTTTAAGGGATAAATCAGGTGAATACGGGCAATGAGACATTAATTCGATGTTTTTCTCCTTCAAATAATCAATTGGTTGATGTGCTGTGTGGGAGCTGGCATTGTCATGATGAATACTGATGACGATGCGACGTTTTTCCTGATTTTGTCAATGACTTCTGGCAAACAAATCGTTGTATACCATTGAGAATTAACTATTCTACGATCTTCTAAAGGAATGGTTGCGACATGTCCAGTACAATCGAAGAAACAAGCGATCATTTTCTTGGAAGTGCTTCGTGAACGAATAACTTTTGTGGGTTTCGGTTCATCTTGGAAGACCCAAACAGTGGATTGTTACTTAGTTTCCGGTTCATATGAATAAATCCAAGTTTCCTCCCCTGTAACGATGTTGTATACGGCTTTTGCAGTGCCTAGGTTGAATTTTTTTAGCATTCCCTTACACCAATCAACAAGCCTTTTTTTTTAACTTCGGTCAAATTATGCGGAATCCATCGGGAACAGATCTTTTTCACACCTAAATGTTCATGCAAAATCGAATGTATTACAGTCTGCGATATGCTAAAGGATGCCTCTATCTCACGGTAAATCACATGCCGATCTTCTTCAGTCATTTTGCGCACAGATGTTTTTTTGAATCACAACCGATTTTGGTCGACCTTCACGAGATCACTGACGGACGCACGACCACGACGAAATTCTGCAAACCAATTGTAAACAGTCTTTTCTGATGGTGCTTCATTACCAAAAGTTGGACGAAGCGAATCTATGCATTGTTGTTGAATTAGGCCTTTACTAAAATCGTAAAAAATCATCCAACGAAAACCTTAGAAATATCCATTTTTTCACAACCTTGTTTTTTTTAACGCTCACTATCAACAAACGACTCTGTCAATTTATAAGCTGCCACTGATTTCACGATAACAAATGTCAGATGACACATTTCAATATTGCCATCTAGTGGTCGTTTGTAAAAAGGTAATCATCGTATCTTGTTTTGACTCGAGTTATGCCTAACTCGAGTTAAAACACTTAACTCGTTCTTTAGCAACCGGCCATTAATAAAGTATAGTTTGAGTATACTACCACTTTCAATTTAATCTGGATCTGTATATTATGTAATAAAAGTATCAAGTCCTATTCATTTATATTCATATTTAAAGGTGCCATAAAAATAATTATAACCAATAATTTCTTATGACTCATAATTTTTTTCATGATCTGAAATTAAATGAATGAAAAATTCGTACTTATTCGACTCTGTTCGGTAGTTTAGAAAAGTGTATCTTGTAGTTCGTATGTATCCACATTTTAGAATTTGAGCACAAGGTCTTAATTCTGGTAATTTGAACACAGCTCGGTTCTCTCAGTACATTTCTATCGCTGTCATTGATCAAGTTTTGCTTTAAGAGGTTAATAGCCTACCGTTTATATTGCGTTCATACTACTATTAAATTATTACTTTCCAATTACTAACTAAAAAAATTATTGGGGATAACTTATCATGTTTAAAATTTGGCACTTTTTGATTGTGCATATTAATACTGTTTTTTGATTCAATTGATGTCTTGCTGTATATGTGAATTTTAAATATATTTACCTGTCTGTGTGTCCGTATATGCGCTTTTCACTCGAGAACTGCTGAGCCGATTTTCATGTGGTTTTTTTTTTATCTGTAGCTACATCATCTGGTCAAATTTTCGGCTGTGTTTTATTAATATCGGTTCACTAGTTTCATAGTTATAATGAAATTTATGCGCGCGGATAAATCGGAATCCATATTTCCCGTTCATATTTAACGCATTTTCTTGAAATTAGCAGCAACAACATAGGTTTCGTCAGCGGCAAAATTGGTATATGATTTATACACTAATCAGAATTGAAAGAAATTTTTGAATCTATTCAGTAGTTCCAAAGATATAACGATATGTGGGCGTGATTAATTCAAAATCCATCTTTTTGGTTTTGTATATTTAACGCATTATTTGAGATCTAGTGATCCGATTTTCATGCGATTTTTTTCTGTATATAGCTTCATCACCTGGTCACGTTTTAGGCTGTGTTTCATTAAAATCGGTTCAAGAATTCTAAAGTTATAATAAAATGTGTGCGTGTGTGTAAACGAAATTTAACGCATTTTCTCGAAATTATAAGCGATAACATAGATTTCGTCAACGGCAAGGTATACGATTTATGCATCTAAGAATTGCAAGAATTTTTAATATCGATTCAGTAGTTCTAAAGTTCCGACAACTTCTACTGGGAAAGTAATTTTGAGTTATTTTGAATCTCTCTCCCATACTTATATGTCTGTTGACACAGTTATAGATGAGCAAGATGCCATTCTCTATCCAGCCGAATTCTTGAATTTTCTTAACTCATCAGGATTACCGCCCCACTTTTACTTTGAAAGTAGGAGCACCAATAATGTTGCCCAGGAACATAAACCTGCCAAAATTATATAATTGAGCACGCTTACAGGTGAACAGTTTAAGAGACTATGTAGTACAGGCAATTATTACGACTGGTTGCTGTGCAAAACTGTGGTTATTCCCAGAATACCGATGATTCCTACAATTTTATCATTTCGGTTCAAGCGCCTCCAAATTCCTGCTAGAGTTTGTTTTGCGATGCCTATTAATAAGTCACAAGGTCAAACACTGAAGATTGCTGACGTTGATTTGCGGAGTCTACCATCGATAGTTGATAAGGCAGACATTTGAAAGATGCGTCGACGGTTCAAGACCGTGCGATCAGCTGAAAGTTATTGAGAGTCACCAAGTTGAGCGGCGAACGGACGCGCGAATGCGCCCGCCGCCGATTGGTTTTGATCTAATAAAAGCATTCCTCCCGTCTTCGGTCGGAACTTTGTTTGCATGTATTAGCTCTAGAATTACCACAGTTATCCAAGTAAATGTGGGTACGATCTAAGGAACCATAACTGATTTAATGAGCTTTTCGCGGTTTCACCTTAATGTGGCTTGTACTGAGACATGCATGGCTTAATCTTTGAGACAAGCATATGACTACTGGCAGGATCAACCAGGGAGCTTTTAGTCATCGGGCCGACGAAGCGCTTCGTCGCGCCGTGTGGCCGGCGAGATGGGCCATTGTGTGTAGCTTCTTCGCGTGTCACTTCTAGCAACAACCTTTACCTGTTAGCGCGTAATGGTAAAAATAAAAACATTGTTTAGAAAAGGATTCTCATAAAAGTTATCTTGTTTATTTTAATCCTGGCCTTTCACATGTCTATAGTATTGTCTTCTGTCCTGTCACCTAATTACGAGTAGGTATCTTGTAAGTTCTAAAAAAAATGTAGGTCAATAAAAACGATCTATCCCCAAGCGGAACCGGGCGGAACAGCTAGTAATAAATAAATTAATCCTACGTTTGTGTATACGCACCAAGCTAGACTAATTAATACACATGCCCAGGATTATGTAGCTTGACACAGAATCGCTATTCAAAGTAGCCTTACGTTTTGATTGAAATTAGGTCTTAGATTTTTTCTTTTCAATGTATAATTGTAAGGTAAAACATACGTATTTTTTTTATAAAGAAAATTTAAAAAATTAAATGTTCTCGTTTGAATAATGTTCATGTTTGTTAATTAGAAGTAATATCCAATTAAAGCTGTAAATAATTATATATCATTTCGTCAAATATACTAATCAAAGTGATTTAACATGTGTTTTGCACTTTGCAATTAAAAATTGCCAAAAGCTATGTTTAAATAATTTAATTGTTATTTGAAATATAAGATGTAGTTTCAGACTAAGAAAACTATTGAAAATAAAGCGTAGAAAAGGAAGACATAGTCACAAAACAGTATTCATTTATCTGCCTTCTCTTTGGCTTGCTTTACAAGAAAATTGTACAAATATCAAGTTGTACGTGCCGTCATGCGCAACTTTAAGTTGGTGGTTTTTAATCAGTGGTGCACGCACCCTCTATGGGTACGAGAAGCACCTTCAGATGTTCGATACAATTTTACTTCGAATAATGAATATTCAAATATTATTGCCAGTTCAAACAGTTTATTATGTCTTGGTCTTGAGATACATTGCTCTAATTAATTATTAGTAATAATTTAATAAATTATATATATAAAATATTTATTGCTTCGCAAAGTAGTACAATAAAACATTTTTTACAAATTAGAATGCATACATATATCAATAAATTTTCTATGTATTCTTAGAATTAAGTATATAGTTTTCCCTACAGGCATATATGTACATCATTGAACTGTCAAACAAATTTATTTAAGGGAAAAAAAAACAAAAACCCTAAACACTTTTAATTGAATCTATTTACAAAAGTATATGCTTTATACGCTTATGTTTGTATTTTTTATAACTTAAATTTTCTATTTAATAAATTCAATCCTATTAAATTAAGTGTTGAACAGTTGTTTTTCACATCACTGTCAAAACTTGAGTTAAAATATTGGAGAGTTAAATATTTTGTTTATTTTAATTTTAGTTAAAACTAACTTGCACATTAGCAATGCATTTTTTGTCATTTTTACTCGGGTTAGTGATAAAGTTTAAACTGACTTAAATGTCAAACCAAACTGAAAAACGACTGAACAGTATAATCTAAACCTGGCAACGTCTAAAAACGTTACCAACATTAAGTATATAAATGTACCAACTGTGTAATGGTTTGATGTTGGTTAAATCGCATCATGACATTGGTACTTAAATTAACCAAGTGTGACATCATTTCAATGTTATGGTAAATGGACTTTATGTAATCTGTTACTAAATATTCCCTTCCAAAATAAAGCGCAATCATAGCTTGTTCTATTGTAATAGTAGCAAATGAATACAAAAATAAATATGTTACTCTTATTTATTGGAGCTTTTGATATTATTTAAACATATAAATAAATGTTAGCCATTATTCTTTAAGTAGTTCTTGCATTTAAGAGTTTTGTTTTGGTTGCACATTAAGCTTGTGATCCTTATTTAGAAGTTATGTGTCCAGCTTATACTGTTTGTATCTGATCTACTGTAAATTGCATTTTATAATCATTTTTATTACTAAATTATTATTATTTTTATATTCACTTTAAGTAAGCAGCTTAGAGTGCAGTTAGGGCTCAGTACGTAATCATTGAGGAACGATAAAAAATCGCAATTTACAGTTAGTATAAAACCTGTCGCGATCTTAAAATCTTATGTAAAAACTATAAAAGCGAAAATTATCAACATCCTCTTGAATTAATTTGTAATTTTTATGTATATCTTACATAATTTTTGATTTAGGTATTACATATTTAGTATCAAAAATGTTACATGCAAACTATAATTATTTAAAAAAAATTAAATACATTTTTCAAAATTGTATTTATACTTTGTGAATATTCATTTACAGTGAATAATTATTGCGTTCTTAAGAAAAGTATCAAAGCGATGTAGATTGATAAAAGATAAATAAGCGAATACTTCCGTTGCATGTGTAAGTACATGAATGGTTATTGTCAGGGTCGGATTCATTAAAATTTTCAATGAAAAATTAGCTTTAAAAGATCCATCGTAAAAGTTTTATCCTGTTTTAAAGTTTGTTCATAATTTCTACTATAAATTCTATCTATTACTATTACTATTTTTTAAAATTAATCTGTTAAATGGATATTTAAAATTACAATTTTAACAATTTTTGTGCATATTTATGAATATATATGAGACTAGCTGGCGTGCCCTACTTCGTAAGGCTTTTGTTATGTGCATACTTGTGCATAAATGATAAAAGTGATATATTTTAATTTCAATTAGAACAAAAAGTAATGGTTTCTTCGTAACTCCCCAAATATTCATCGAAATGCATATTTTTTAGTTGATCACATAGAACAGCGATTCCCAACCTGTGCTCCGCGGAACCCTAAGTGCTCCGCGTGTACTTCTCAGGGGTTCCAGGAAATAAAATAAATAAAAATTGAATCAAATCAAAAGAATTAGAAATAAAAAACAGAATCAATATAAGAAAACTGGAAATTACATTCTGAAAGAAAATTGGCGAAGTTGTATGTATGTATGTCCGAGTGATTTCTGACTCTAGCCAGTTTATGACTCTATGACTAGCTACGAATGTGATCGGCGAGATGCATTTTTGTTTGAATAACTGCGTGTATTTTGATTATTTGCTTCATTTTATAAAAATCTGTCTATCAATATGTGAAAGAGAAAAGTGAATTTATATTAACTAAAAAATCTACCCCCTCCCCCGTAACATTACTTCTAAACACCATTAATTTGTAAGATATAGGGTAGGCCTAGGGGATCCGCCATAGAAATTGATTCTAAAAAGGGCTCCGCAAGTAAAAAAGGTTGGGAACCACTGGCATCGAAAATATATGTATTTCTCTTTAATAAATCATGAGTGCACTTTGGGTTTAAATCCAATATAAAAAAATGATGTGAAGCGTGAATTTTCACACATTTCAGAGTTTTGTAGGTATTTAATAAGTGTAAGAAGCCAATAAAATGCTGGATGTCTACGAATATTTGTTCTATTAAGAATGTGTTGGTGTGATGTTCAAAACTCGGTTTTTAATTTCATAAAAAGACACACACTATCTTAGTCATAAATACAAAAACTCTGTAACATTATTAGCCATAATTTAGCTATGAATTAAAAAAAAAAAAAAAATTGTCAAAATACAATATTTTTGAAAAACGCAATCGGATCAAAAATTCCTCTCGTATGTTTCCGGCTCAGATCAATGTACATTACCTATAATTTTTTTAGATTTTTAGTTTGTCCTTTTTGGGTAAGAACTTTTTAGCACATTTTTGCCAAAAAACTTTTTTTTTTTAATAACTACTTTTCGTTCCTTAATCTACGTCCTTAGAAGTACCACACAATCATTTTTTTTTAAATAATTTTTTTTATCGACGATAAAAAAAATCTACATTTTTCTAAAAATTAATTTGATCAAAAATTCCTGTTGAACTATTCCGGTTCCCATCAATGTTCATTATGGAGATTTTTTTCAGATTTTTAGATCATCCCCAAAAGTTTTTTTGACATATTTTTGGGAAGAATCCCATAAATAGAATTAATTAATAAAAATTTGGTTGTTGATCCACGCATTGAGAGGTTTCATTTGATATGCCACTCAAAATTTAAAAAATAATAATAATAATAATTTTTTTATTAAATACGTAATTATATTTATCTCGGGATGTGTTTTTTTGAACTCATAGTAGTTTTCCTATATGTGGGTCAAAGAGTTGTATAAGCATGCCAAATTACAACTTTCAATGTTAAGCCGTTTGGCTACAATTTCTACCGTACAGACAGACAGACCGACAGACACATGACGTTATAAGAGTTTTTTGGTGTCATACCTACAAAACCCTAACAAAGGAGTGGCTAATATAATATAGATAACAGTTAATAGAAATATTTAAAAACTCCTTTTTTGGTGATCATACCTACAAAATTCTAAAAAGCAGAGCCGCAGTAAGGAAAACTTGCGCTAGGGGCAAAACTGCGTTTTGGCGCCCTTGGCAAAAAAAGGTGGTCCTCACTTCCCAAAATTCAAGTGATGAGCAAAAAAAAAAGGTTCTCACCTTCGCAATGTGGCGCCCTTTTCCTTAGTGCGCTAGGGGCCGTCCCCCCTCCGCCCCCCTTACTGCGGCTCTGCTAAAAAGGGTTATTAAGACTCGATTAAACGACTAAATCCCAAGAAAAACAACTGTAATTTCAGTGTTTCTTAGTCACCTATTTTACTGAGTAAATGTTAAAAGTCTTGATAACTTTATTATTTTTATTTTTTTTTATTTATCTATAGTAATAATAGAAATAAGTAATTAAAACTTCATTTTTAACATTTATTTCATCGGAATGAAACATTGGAATTATAATTGTTTTATCTGGGTTTGATTTTTTTAAATGAAGTCTTAATAACTTTTTAATACTGGATTTAGACTAATGATTTATTAAACAAAAAAATACAATATGCGATAGATTTAAAAATATAATGAGTTCCATTTAAAATATGTTTTTTTAATAACTCGTTTGTATCATGTCAGTAAAGTTATTTCAAGGAAATTTCATTCAAAAACCCTTTTGATAAGCTTTTGGCCTAAAAAGTTTTTTGCCCCAGCAGAAAATAATGTCACGAGCCGTCACTGGTGGTCACCGACCCATAAATCCATGGAAGTCAGTTTAAGAATCCCTGTTTGAATTTTTTAGTTCGATCCTGTTTGGTACAGCATTTAGACAAATATGACCTTAAGAATATTCTGTATTTCTTAAAAATGTAATCATTCATGCATTTGACGGTCTGCGGATATGCATAAGTTCATGTTACTTAAGAATGAACACAGTCGTATCGGCACGAAAATCTAACATTGAAATTGCACACAAACAGCGTTTTAAATATTGTACTGCAATTACATATAGTATTAGTTATACCTCTTCATGATATATTATAATTATTTTAACGCTTTAATTAAAACATTAAATTCCACAAGGACAAAACTATTAACACTTTGCTTCAGTGGGTAGCATGTTAAGGGTAGTCGGCGAATCAGTGCAGTTGCGTCATTGGAAACGTCACATGTTTTTGTGACGTCATATTTAGTACGTCTACATAGCATCCATTTAACGAATGAAATATTCGTATGCTGTCACTTGTATCGAAATTAAATGAAAATATAAGAATAAGAACAGAATAGAAACAAATAAACTATTCTAATAGGCTAAATAGTCCTAAAAAGGGCTGATGTGATACAAAATTATGATTAAAGAAAAGAAAATAGAAATACCTTAAATTTAACCTAAAAATCTATGCACTACACAATGTCAAATGGAAATTTATAAGATATCTATAAGAAAATATTTAACTAAACATAAAACTGCTAAATAAACAACAAACATAAAATTAATAAAAAAGTATTTTAGAAATTACTATAAGTTAGATATGTGAACACAAGTATCAAAACACATCAAGCCGTATTATAAAATGTCAAATGTAAACATCGTTTTATTTAGCAATACCAATACAAATGTCCCTATATTAAATAAACACTTTTAAAATTTGTAAATCTTCAAAATGACTATCGAACACAAACTTAATATGACTTCAAAAGGTATGTTTTAGTAAAATAAAAGAGTGAAGAGCAATATTAGTCTATTATTCACATGCAAAAAAAATCGAATTAGTTATTTCGCCACTAAGTTAGAAGGTATAACGCATTGAAGGTATAACGCAAAATGACCAACTGCGTTGATTGAACGACTGTCCTATATTAATATACCCCCATAAATTAGGGGTGCAATTCTTAAACCTGGTTTATAACATATGAATCGAATACGCGCATGCCATGCTGCATAACATAATAGAGATGATCATAAGTAAAGCCCTGGGCGGATACGTTTTTCTTTATCCGCATCCGTCCACACCTGCATCTAATCCGCATCCGCAGCTTTTGTAAATAAAAAATCCGCATCAGCAAAAATATCCGCACAAACCGCTCAATAGCCAATAACCGGATAATAGGAAATTTTTTGAATTTTATCACATTACATATTACTGGGTGCAGAAAAATATTTTCTATCTAATGCCGTATTGAGATTATACATACTTAAAAAATAAGAATTTACATCACAATTTTCATTCTAATGTTCTTCGTAACATTCTGAAACTCTTTATAGTTTAAATTCAAACACTTTCATTTATAAGATGATGTTATTACATTTTGTTTTCTGGATAAGTTTTGAATAGGTATGGCAAGCAAAATTGCCCTTAGCACTCAACCTGGTAAGTTATTAGATTTATTTATGCTTTTGCAAGAACGTGTTCTAGAAATACTTATTTTTCTGGTAATTATTATGAATAGGGTTTTTCGTGACGTCACTAGAAATATCTCCACTTTCAAAATAACAGCTGTGTATTCCCAAAGTTCTATTTAATTTTATATACATACATATGTATTAGCATATAATAACCTTATAGTTATCAATTTAAAATAAAAAATCTATAATTAGGTAACAATCATTAGTATAAATTATTTTAGAAATATAGATGCACATTAACTGATTTTCGTACCATCGTACCAAAGGTCCCAGGTTTGAATCCATGAATATTAGTAAGGATGGGTTTCACAAGATACTGATTGTTGACATCTCTCTGTTGACAAAATACTTTCATGGATACTGAATTGTTATATTTTTAATGCGTCATTGCAAAAATTTGATTCCAAAATATACATAACAATGGTAAAGAGGATTTATAAAATCCTCTCGTGGACTGGTGCCATCTAGTCCCCATTATTATGCTATACTTATACTTAGAATATCATTTGGCCTTAATTCGGCACTGCAACAGTTTAATGAATTATGTTACATAAGAATCATCTTAGTAAACAAAAATATAACACTGAATTCTTATACAGACACCAATTTATATTTTTTAATATTCTTTCCAAGCATCTGCAAAAAAATGTTGGATGACATCCAACTGTTTATTACCTCCACGTGCAAAAATTTACACAATATTGAACATCATTAAATTCGTCCTTTGCTGCAATGCTTATTAAACTTGTTTTAACCACGCAAAGTATACAAGAAATTTGGATTGTTACAATAATAATTCTACGAATAGTAAATATTCATTTTGAGTTACCAGTATTCTTCGAAGTTGGGACGCTTGGTTTGACGTTTCACCAAAGCCGGTCTCAGGAACCGGTGTGCCACGACTTGTGCCGCCGCACAATTCGCCTAACAAAAATGTGGGTCAACTCGTTTGTGCTTGTGGTGTACCACGGAACTTTCGGTAGAACTCTGGTGCACCGCGGAATTCTGGGAAGATTTTGGTGTGCCGTGGATGAGAAAAGATTGCGGGCACTGTTTTAGAGGTATCAACTTTCGACAATCGACTGTCCTCTGAGATATATACCTGTACTGGAATTATTGAAATTCCATATGATAGGTTTAACATGTGAGGAACGAGCACAAATACCGAATATAGTACAGGAAAAGGTTGAAGTAATTGAAAAAGGCCAATATTCTCCTGGCTCTTTACCTGAGATGATAGTTCGATGGAACATCTCCAGAACTATTTCGGATCGTAGCGACAAAAGTGCGGATTACCCTGATTTGCCTTGATGATAGCCAACGTTTGGAACGGAGAAAGAAAAGAAGAAGAACCTCAATTACACGTAATCAGAAGGAATAATTGACTTAGGTAATATTTACTAATTGTTCACAAAGAAAGTATTATGATTTTCTGAAATATCAGCCTGGTCCATTCTAAAGAAATTTTCGAAATTAAGCTGAAAGTATTATTGCATAAAATTGGTTATTAAATATCACTTAATATTCCGATAAATTTCATTTTGATGTATAGTGGAAAAAGGATTGCTTAATATTCTAATTCGCACAGATATTCAAATGAGGTAGTAAAATTTGTCTCCGTTAGAATATTTCCAATACGTCACGAAAAGCTACGAGATGAAACGATAGAAATCGGTTGAAATCGCGTATGCGCGTTACATAACAGACATCATTATATTTTTTTCTGATTATTACGACCCTGAATCTGTATACAATCGCGGTCAAATGTAATACTCGTTGATGGTTTTCAAGACCTTCACTTTTTTTTTATAGTGAAATAACTGTTTTTGTCATGTTTTGGTGGATTATTTTCTGCTTATTATGATTTCTCCTAATTGCATTTCTGAATTTCTGAATTTTTTACTCCTTTCTAATAGGTTAAGTAGTAAGATTATATAATGGTGCTTAAATTTGAAGTTTAGTTTTTCAAACAGCAAAAAATTCAGACTGCAAGTCACGTTTTCTCACGTGTAAAACGTGTCACTATTATAATAGGTGTATTACATTAAATAGGAATCTTCAATAGAAAGTTATGCAACTATATCTTTAGCTAAAAGATATAGCGAACATCAGCACCATTTTTTAGAGGACATTATTACTCCCACTCGGCTTTGACCGCCTCAAGTTCTTCCATCCTGTATTAGTGCTTACCAACCCTTGGACTATTAAAAAAAAATCACTCCCCCACTCTTCGAGTGTTCGGCAACGATTTTCTACTCCCTCTCCAATGAAATCTTCTAGCAAGCTACGTCGATGAAGGGGGAGGTGATAGAGACGTCCAGGATCAAATTCAAAAAGCCAGAAATTCAAAACGTTTGGCATGCTTAACAAAATCTGGATCTCTAGAATATACACAAATAAGACCAAACTACGTATATTCAATACTAATGTGAAATCGATCCTGTACTACGGTTGTAAGACATGGCATTTCATGGTACAAAATGGTACAAACCAACTTCAAGTCTATCTTAACCGGTGTTTATGCAGAATTTTAGTGGCAGGAGCCAGGAGCGGGTCTCTGATGAAAGCCTGTGGGAACGTGCAGGACAACAACGGGACCGAAATTAAATGAAAAAATTTAATTTTCACCAGTGTTTGCTTTTAAAATTACAATAAACAATAAATTATTAAGAATATTTAAAATATTATTTCTTCTAAAATTTTCTTGTGGGTCCAGAAAATATTTTAGGCTAGTTGGGGGGTCCCGAGTATCAAAAGGTTAAGAACCGCTGCTCTAGACTATTTAGCTAGATAGGTCCTCGACTTGAATTCTCAGAACAGTCGAATAAAAGGTCGTCCAAGAACTATTTAGAAACGAACGATTCTGGCAGAGACTGAAAAAAATGAACAAGTTGTGGGTAGAAGTGAAATACTTTTATAGAAGGCAAAGAATAGGGTCCGATGGAAGTCTTTTGTGTAAGCCCTATGTTCCGCATAGAAGTGGTGGGAATATATACATAGTGCGCACAGTATCTATGCTATTAGCGCCTATAAAAGTTTTTGGTCGATAGAATTTAGAACGAGCATAACATGGGAGAGAGTATGGCCTGCCTCATTTCTTACCTTAACAGTACAGCATAAAAATAAGCGTCAAGTTAGTATGCCTGACAAAGTAATGGTGCGTCAAAAGTCTGACTGAATCTAGTTTGAAAGTTTGAAAGAAGTATTGTTTTTCACATTATACTTTTTACGTCAATACTACACAAAAAACAAGCCATACTTGTTTCTCAAGCTCATTCCATAGGGCAGTGGTCGGTAATCTTTAGAGGCTTAAGAGCCAAATTCACTCTTTACAGCATCTGAAAACATTTTAAAGAGCCATAATTTTGTTTTAATACATGACTTTTTTTAGCATCATTTAATGAGTAGTGCATAAATATGTTTTATTTTAGTCATTGGTATTACCGATACGCTGCATAAAAATCCAAGAAATTAAATGAACTTTTGCGTGAATATTTTCTAAATTTTATTCCTTATCAACTTAATTTCAAGAGCCACACGAATATCCTCATAAAGCCGCATGCGGCTCGCGTGCCTTGATATGCCGACCCCTGCCATAGGGTAAGATCAGGTCAATTATGCTGCACTGTTTCAGTCAATCATTATGCAATGATTTTAATATATTTTCATGGATATTCATTGTTGAGTTAACGTGAAGTTTAGGATAAGGTAAACTTAAAGAGATTCTTTATCCAGTTTTATTCAAATACTGAAGATGGCTACTTCGTAGCCGAAATGTTCGTCTAGTGACAATAAAATAATTTGTGAAGTAAAGAATCTCTTTAAGTTTACCATATTTTTATACTTTCACTTTCAACAACATTTTTCGATTTATATTATTTTTTATTATTATTATTTGTGAAAAGATGTTAGGCTTTTTTTATTGTCGTGAGGGCCCTAAAAAATTACTTGCACTCGGACCGGGGCAAAATACCGGTCCTGATCCAAACTCTCCTTTCTTCTTAATTTTCCTCATCGTTTTGGTCATTTCGTCTTTCCATCATTTCCATCCTTTCCAACATTTGTTTCATTGTCCTCATATCTATTATATTAATGAGAGATATAAATTTGATATCCAAAATCTGCTCAAAGAAACAAAGAAAAACTTGCAGTGATCTAATATCTGATGTAAAATAGCGAAGACATTTAAAAATGTAATTAATTGAAAAATAGTATTACATTACAATAACCTGTTGGTTTGGTCGTTTGGCCAAATGTAGGACAACTATCTCCTACTAGCACTAGCAACTAATTCTAGTACAATACGACCAAGTGTGTGTGGTGCCCGAGTTGCGTGGTTGGCTCACTCAAATGATCAACGTGTGGCACACTGTTCAATTTGTCATCACAATGCCGTACTACTTCACTGGGATGGTCAACTTTAGTACAGGATCGGAGTTAGGAACTTTGACAAATTTAATAATACTTATATAACAGTGGAATGATTGTGTTTAGATGTCATACAGACAAAATGTGGGGGATGAAATGTGGGGGGCGAAATGTTCGTGGCGAAATTTCCGTGAACCATTTTGCGACATGAGGGTTTGCTGAAAATAATCATGGAATGTATGGTCGAAGGAACAAATCCTAAAGGAAGACCCCCTTAAACTATATGAGTCAGTTGAAGGAGCAACTTAACTGTCAGAAATAAGTAGATCTGAAGAGAAAGGTAGAAGTCAGGGAGGAATGGAGAGCTGCTGCCAACAAATCTTAGGATTGTAAACTTTAGGAGAGAGAAAGAAGCTTCGGAATTGTTTTGAGTCAGTCGATTTCTATATAAATTTAGTATATATTTCTTCATTGAGAAGACATTCATGAATGGCGAAATAATGGAAAGAATAGGAAGAACAGGAAGGCTATTTAATGCTATCAGAGACAGATTTCTTGGAAATAAACAGATCCCCACTGAAGCAAAAGTAGAGATATTCAAAAGGATAAAGGTGCCAATACTCACATATGCCATCGTGGACTACCACTATAAAGCACCAGAGTAAAATTAGTACTGAAATATTATTTTTAAGGAAAATAGCGGGAAAGACGAACATGGACCGGATTAGAAACGCGACGTTTAGGGAACAATTACAGATAAAACCAGTTGAATGGCTTATACAAGAAAGTCAACTGGGATGGCTAGGACAGTCTAAGAACAGCTAAAGCAGTATATGAGGCGAGGCCCGATAGAAAAAAGAAGAAGAGGACGACCAATTAAGACCTGGAAGGACAAAGTGAGACAAGCGACAGAGAGACGAGGAGTCAGATGAACGGATGTCAAAACCAGCACCACAAATAGGAAAGCCTGGTGAGAAATATGGAAAAGACCACCGGAAGAGGTACCGTGACTCTACTCAAAAGGTAGAAAAGCTTAGGATTAAGTAAGTAGAGAAGACATTCATTTAATTTTCGCGATACAATATCAGTGTAGTCGACTTTTTTTCGATTTCGTCTCTTATGTCTCGGAAATTTCTGTACACCTAAATACTGGTGTATGCCCTGTATTGCTGAATACCGCATTAGGGAACATTTACATTTCTGCGCGATTATAAATTTAATCATACGACTTTCTACCCACCTGACTGAGTCAAACCCTCGGGACAAGTAGCAAACTCACGCACGAACTTTTCAATTAATCACGCACAATATACATCGTTTTTAATGTATACAAGATGTGGACATTTTTTGTTTTCCCCACTAAATCTGTCAATTTTTAGCGCGATTTTGCATAACACAAGCTTTATCGGGAACGGATTGAACGCATAATAAGAGAAATTAGTGTATTACTTCTTTATAATACTCTGCTTACCTCGTAAATGGAAAGTAATATGAGAATTGCTAATTTATAATTGAATTTATTTAACCATTCGGAGTAATAAACATTAATAAAATTAAAACGAAATACTTATTACAACGCAAATTCATATTTTTAAGAAATGTAAACAAAAGTTTATATTAAAATTACGTTATGATTTTGTACATGAGAAAATTGTATTGAATTTAATATATTTCCTTTAAATGAACAATATTCGTATAATTATAAAATTTGTATTTTGTATAAACTTATAAATATTTATATTACTGCAGTTAAATATTGATTAATAAATTAAACATTGAAATCGTAATTACTAAATAATTATTACATATTTTTCAATTGTAACAGATATATTTGCTTATAAAAACTGCCTGTGTATAAATTTCTTATTTCTACTTATTTAACGTGGCCGTATAACTCTTCATCAGTTTTAGCTCAATGCCTGTTAAAATGTGGTACGCGAGTAATCCGCTGACGTTCCTCTGCGAGTTTTCAGAAAAGAAACAAGTGACATTACCGGTGGCGGCGCTGTGATCTAAGGCAATATGGCTGTTGGCTCTAGTACTCAGCTGTCAATATGCTTAGTCCATGTCTTGAATGACAGCCAAAAACACTACAAAATATTCTGCTTTTATAGTTTTTACAACTTCAGTCGAACAAAAATACAACACGTAATAAGTTCAAACAGCGTGTCAGTTCTCAATAGTATAATTCAGCGGTAACCGTTTACACCTTAATAAAAAATTGTGGAACCGTAACAAATTTTACTTACTTAATCGTTTAACTCATTTATCTTGTCTGGTGACGGTTTTGTTTGACTTTAAATTTTACTTCTATTTATCTTCTTCTTTCACAGAGCAATATTGCCACAGTTTTTTCTATAAATTTCAGTCTTGTGTCCTACTTGCTTCATTCTAGGATATTTATCGTCTCTCTGCCGCTTTTTATTCTCCATTCTCTCCTAGGTCATCCTCGACGTCTTCTTTTATATACCCTGGTTTCGTATACCTTTTTCGTATCTTTACCATCCTTTCCATCCATCTTTTGGATATGACTATAACATCTCATTTGGCCTTCTATCAATTCTACTACTAGTATAATATATACATAGGACAGGACCGTAATAATTATTTAAAATAAACATGTTTTCTTATATGTTATTTAGAATGAACTGTATATACTCACATGACATTCCTTCACATTTTTATCAGGCTTATGACTGGCTATATTTGAATTATAAATATAGGCATGTTTAAAAATCGTTTTGTTTTAAAGTCTTTATAGTCTATATTTGTCGAATAAAAGTCTATATTTTATTTATTATTATTTTAGACATAAAACTATGTATTTTCTAGAAAACTTGTAAATCGGGTCGATTTCGGTGCTGATTTTTGCCACGAGCAATGATACGTTGAATTGTTCTGTATGGAACACCAGTTAATTCCGCAGTTTTAAGTATTTGTCATTACCTTCCGAAACTAACTTTTTATAAACTTTCAGTATCAGAACTTTGCAAACTTCTGATAAATGGCATTTTCCTTTAGTAGCTACGTCCACATTTTCACATTCCACGTCAACGTCCAGATTTTAACACTCCAAATAACCTTGCACAGATTCACTATTTTCACTACAGAAATTAGGAATTACTTCAAATTCAAATGGTCCCCAAAGAGCCATGTTGGTAATGTATGCACGCTATGAACGTTGAAAATTAACTAACAAACAAGTATAACAACCTCTAAAATTTAGAAACAGTAAGAAGTATTTTTCCAAAGCACTCTACGTTTTAAAGAGACATATTTTTTATTTTAGTATTTACCAGTTTTAAGTGGTAAGTTCTACATTTTTTTTTTTTTAATTTATTTATTTTACATTGGCATATTTCTGTGACAAGGCTAATCGCCGATGCCAGGGGGCGAACTCCTACACCTGGATGACAGGTGAATGATTGTGAAAATGGGAGTAACGTTAACATATTATTCTCGCCCGAATAATATCACCAATGGGAGGATTTATCCGGATTGACTCTTATCTTTATAAAATGCTAACCAATAAACTCAGCGGGTGGTCGGTGGCTTGGATAAACAGAACAAAGTATTGAGTAAAAATTGAAAAAAATAATGATAAAACAATCTGCCGCTTTAGGGTGTAAGTATTTGTGTGGAATCCTCTGCTAATCTTGTTAACTCTACCTGAGCTAACGGCCTTATGTTTGACGTGTGTTTGACAGGCATATAACAGGTAATAGTTGAATTTCATTTCGCTATTATTATCATATTTGTCGATTTTCCTACCCTGTTTCGTGAATGCGCTTAGACCCAACCTTAATTATCGTAGAATTTCTCTTCAGAATCTTCAGAGCTACATAGATCTTCTTTTGTACGGGTCATTTGAAATCGTTATATGGGTCACTGTGTGACAGTCGGGTCCTTCATTCGCCATCACTGAAACCTTACTTATTTACTCTTCGGATGTATATATGTTAAAAACTAAATGAGATAAAACGTGGTTAGAATTTTTAGAATTCGCGATGGACCTTAAAGGCTTTAGCTTACATTGCGAATTGCCAACGAAGTTTGTTACCGTATTGCGCTGATTTTGGCCACTCACTATTAAAACATATATTTAAAAGTGTGTAACTAATACGATCTGAGCTGGTTTGTACAGATTAAAAAATATTTTGCTCGAGGAAAGTGTCGGTCTAATATAAAGAAAAATATATTTTTAGTAATGCAAAAAGTGAATGAACTCTTATTATGACAGCGAATTCTCGAGGTCAATATATAGGCAACTATCTTATTGAAATAAAAAGTTTATGTTTTTTTATGCTTGTTAAGTTTTGCATTTGTTAATGAATTTAATGAAACTATTACAATCAAACCTAATCGACCGTGATAATAAAAAAAAGTTTGTGTTTACGATAAGACACAAATGAATAAATTCTATTTATTATTACGAAATAAAAAGTGGTAGTGTAGCAACTGTTTTATTAGGTTTTGCAAATAAAACAGAAAAAAAACTGTTGCAATATTCATTAGAACGAAAATTTAGATTGAAAGAGATAAAATTGAAGAACCAAATTTTGAATGAAAAAACGATTTATAAGCTTACCGCTACGTATAACCCCCACAGATTATAAGTTTCCTATACAAGACTAACAATCTGGAATAAAATTAATAACAATCTATACATCAAAATTTGCAGTGAATTATTATCTATTTTAATTATTAACACTAACTAATTATTATTATTAACACGATATTTTAATTGTAGAAAATTTTTTTGTAATAATGTTATCACTCAATTACTTAATAACAGATATCAGGCAAAAATGTTCTGTTTTTTTAAAAAATATATTTGTGGGTTTCAAATAATATTTATATTTATACGAGGGTTACATTTTATGTTTTTACAAACGACCAGTAGATGGCAATATTGAAATGTATCATTATTATATTCGTAAAATTTGACATTTGTTATTGTGAAATCAGTGGCAGCTTATAAATTGACCGAGTATTTTGTTGAAAGTGTGAGCGTTAAAAAAACAAGTTTGTCAAAAAATGGATATTACTCGTGAAGGTTTTCGTTGGATGATTTTTTACGATTTTACTAAAGACCTAACTCAACAACAATGCATAGATTCGCTTCGTTCAAATTTTGGTAATGAAGCACCATCAGAAAAGACTGTTTACAATTGGTTTGTAGAATTTCGTCGTGGTCGTGCGTCCGTCAGTGATGAATCTCGTGAAGGTCAACCAAAATCGGATGTGATTAAAAAAAAAAAAAACATCGATGCAGTGCGCAAAATGATTGAAGAAGATCGGCATGTGACTTACCGTGAGATAGAGGCATCCTTTGGCATATCGCAGACTGTAATACATTCGATTTTGCATGAGCATTTAGCTGTGAAAAAGATCTGTCCCGATAGACAGCCTAGTGTTTGTATGAATATGTATTTAATATCTTTATATAAATCTTGTTGGACAATTTATCAGATCGACAACTGTACTCCTTTCGTTGTCCTAGACTTGTCCTGACATACTTCTAAATATCAAACGGATCAACTTCAGAACAGATCAGAAATGAAACAAAAACTTATAAGACAAATATAAAAAAAAAAATTATCCAAATAAAGTTGGTAATGTTTGCTAAAAGTTTATGAAACAGGTGTGTTTTATTACCACCCATTCAGATCTCCGTATTTACCCACGAAAAACCTTAAGATTATTACCTGCAAGTCTTAACTATGGATTAGACCAGTGTTTCTTAACTACAGGTGAGCGAAAAAAAAAATAAATAAATAAATAAAATAGCTGGTTACAAAAATATTTAAGGGAAGGCACAATAGTTCTTATATACTTCTAAACTTAAAATTACTCCCTCCTTCCGAAAATATAGTATACATTTTGATTTTTTTCTTGTTCGAAAATATGATATACATTTACAATTTTAATTAATTAGAATGATTTTATTTATGAAATAGTTACAAATATCTAGTAAAACAAAGAAAAATACAAAACATTTTAATTTAACAAGGACGAGGCTGTCTACACAACTTGTATGAAACATGATAATGTTGTTTGTAATCGTCCCTTATACCCTTTTCACACTAGATCTTTAAGATCGGATGTTTAAGTTAATGTATCTTCTCGCTAATGTGAAACCGTACGGCCTCGTCTAAGCACGACCGATGTTTAAGACAGAGATCTGCGTCTTAAACTTGGCCCGCATTACCAACTTAATTTCTATTATAAAAAAATACTCCTTGAATTTGTGCTGTCAACATTTTATATTATCATAAACAAGAATACTGTATTATATCGACGTTATAAGAAGTTTATACTTATTGTTATAATAAAATTATTTATTTTAATAATGTGTTTAATAAAATACAGAGCTACAATAATTGAGATAAAATGTATCGACTTACATGTTAATACAGGTGTAATATATTCTTTATTGTAGTGCCTTTATTGTATAATGAAATGAAATATCCTTAATTGTTTATAATAATTCAAAATGTTCGTCTGCGCAGACAGTTCAAAACTGGTAATTTCATGACGGTAACTTAAGGACAAAATTACTGTAGCTGATGACAGCACCAGAGATTTAAACATCAAGTGTGAAAGCATACCGATCTTAAATATCGGTGAACTTTAAGTTCACTCGTCTTAAAGATCTAGTGTGAAAAGGGTATTACGATGAAGTTTTGGCTAACATGGTTGCTTCTAGAGAAGTTTGCAATGTTAGAAAAACATTATCAAGGATTTGTACGTTTAATTCATTAAATGTATTTTGTACGCATTCTATCAGTTTGTCGATTGTATTATGTTAAGCTGTATATTGTAATGATTGTATAGCATTGAAAAAGCCAAGATCCAATACATTAAAATCTGGACTATTTGGCGGTTGTGATTTAAGTCGATTTGGAACTTCTTCCTTGCAATTCAACACAATATTGATCAAAATTCACCGTTTTGTTAGAACAGCGGGTGTCATTTGAATTTGTCTAAAATACGTGATTTTTTTTTCTGTGAATTACTTTTGATATATGCAAAACTATTTACACGCCATTTCTTTATTAATTACCCAGCAACCACTTATTTAGAAATAAAAACAAAACAGGATTTAATATAATATTACTTTCTTCAATCCTACATTTTTAGGGTTTTGTAGGTATGACCACCAAAAAACCCTTATAACGGCACTCATGTGTCTGTGTGTGTGTCTGTCTGTACAGTAGAAATTGTAGCCAAACGGCTTAACATAGAAAGTTGAAATTTGGCATGCTTATACAACTTTTTGACCCACATATATGAAAACTACTGAGAGTTCAAAAAAACACATCCCGAGATAAATATAAACAATTATGTATTTAATGAAAAAAAGAAATATTTTTTTAAATTTTTGAGTGGCTTACCAAATGAAACCTCTTGCGTGGAACAACAACAATTTTTTATTTTTGAAAAATCTTTTTTTTATGTGTTTTTTGCCTAAAATGTGTCAAAAAACTCTTGTCCACCACCCTATCTCCCAAAGGGATTAATCCAAAAATCTGAAAAAAAAATCTCCGTAATGAATATTGATGGAAACCGGAATAGTTCAACAGGAAGTTTTTCGAAAAATGTCGATTTTTTTGTGTCGTTGATTAAAAAAATATTGTTTTAAAATTTATTGTGTTGTATCAAAAGAAAGCTCTTAAAACGTAGATTAAGAAACGATAGATAGTTTTTTGAAATTTGTTTCTTTTAGCACGAATTTAGCCAAAAATGTGCAAAAGTTCATGTCCTGCACCCTTTACCCAAAGGGGTTAAACTAAAAATCTGAGAAAATTATAAGTAATGTATATTGATCTTAGCCGGAGACGTACGACAGGAATCGATCAGATTGTGTTTTTGAAAAATATGGCAGTTTTTGATAAAAATAATTATTTTTTTAATTCATGGTTAAATTATGGCTAGTAATGTTATGGGTTTTTTGTATTTATAGCTAAGATAGTGCGTGTATTTTTTGGGAATTAAAAATATTTAAAAAAATATATATTTTGTCCCGCATTCTAACATTTTGTCCCGCATTAAGATGCGTCCCGCAAAAGTCCCGCAGTTTAACTTTTTGTCCCGCATTATAACTTGTATTTGAGGAAATGAGGACCTGTTTTTTTTTTTGCTCTTCACTTGGATTTGGGAGGTGAGAACCTTTTTTTTTTGCTCTTCACTTGGATTTGGGAGATGAGGACTTCTATTTTTTTTTTGCTGCGTCCCGCATTGCCTTCTTTGAAAATGGTCACCCTACACTACACTCTACAGTGTAAAATATTTCTTATTAATCTAATGAAGACTTGAATGCGAAGCAAATGCAGAAGAAAACGCTGGGATATATGGTAAATTATTTAAATTTTGTTTAAATAAATTAAATGGAAGTTCTTAGTTCTCGAATAACGAATAAAAGTGATTATCAAAAAACTGTTGATTTTTATGTGATAAATATACCTAGACATCCAGTATTATGTTGGCTTCTTACACCTATTAAATACCTACAAAACCGAAATGTGTGAAAATTCAAACTTCACTTCAATTTTTTAAGTAACGTATGCTATATTTTCGGACGGAAGGAATATTAAGATATTGTGGGATACCATGATCTACGAAAATTAAATAAAAGAGACGACTTAGTGAATTCTTGGGAATACCCTGAAAATACGAATTCTCAATTCCCGTTGGTTCAAGTCGATAAATTAGAAATCTAAATTGGAATTTAAAAAATTCTGTAACCCAAAATTTTGTATGAGCTAAATGAGTGTGAAAGAGGATTTCGTTTCTCAGAAAAATAAAATAAAAACAGCTTGAAAAGGAGAACACTTGAGTAACCCTGTAATGATTGTCCTTGACTAGGTGCAATTTTACACTTCCATTCAAGTTAACCTAACAAGTCGAGCAGTAAAGTAACCATATGATTTTATCGCACGTCGCAAATTGTATTTTTAAGCGTAAATAAATTAGCACACAGCTCCACATTTAAAGAGGTAGCTTGTATGTGCAGTGTGTGTGTATATTGCGTATACGCTTAGTTAAAGGGGCGAGGAGGAGGGGGTACTTGAATTACAACTGCTACAAGTGAACAAGTTAAATCCGGACAATAAATATGTATATTGCTATGAAACTTGTTGATGTATTAGTGACTTGTTAAGTAATTCCTATCACATATATATTTGTAAATAAATACAATAATAACCGTTTTTGTCGGCATGACCAGCTTAAAATATTGTATTTGCAATCAGAATAAGAACTTTTCACCAATGCTATTTCAAAACTGTTTAAAACCTTTGTGTCCAGAATATACTATAATATAGAATAAGTATAAGTTGTAAGGTTGAAAAGTTGAAATCAGGGCCGGCCCGACGACTTCTAGCGCCTAGGGTAGGGTGACCATTCGTCCCGCATTTTAACATTTTGTCCCGCAAAAGTCCCGCATTGTCCCGCATTTTGGATTTGGGAGGTGAGGACCTTTTTTTTTGCTCTTCACTTGGATTTGGGATGTTAAGACCTTTTTTTTTTGCTCTTCACTTGGATTTTGGGAGATGAGGACCTTTTTTTTGCTCTTCACTTGGATTTGGGAGATGAGGACCTTTTTTTTTACTCCGTCCCGCATTGCCTTCTTAAGAAAATGGTCACCCTAGCCTAGGGCAAATATTTGAATTGCGCCCCTTAATGAATGATAGGTATATTTTTAAAAAAATATATTATTTATATTGGTTTTAAGCCAATTTTTGAAAATATATTATAAAAAAAATAAAATTATAAAGGAAGCATCATCTACTAAAAAAAAAAACTGAATGTGCATTAATAATTTATTTATTAAATTGAAAAAACAACTACGTTAAATAATAATTTATACAGATTACATATTACCTACAAGCTACAAGTTAATTTTTCGAGCTTTTAAATCAGCGAAACTTTTGACTATTTCTGTGATATTTAATTTCGATGCGATATCATTTTCGATAGATAATATCGCCAGGTTATTTAATCTCTCATTGCTCATTGTAGAGCGTAAATAGTTTTTTATCAATTTTAACTTACTAAAACTTCTCTCACCATTAGCAACAGTAATTGATTAACAGCAATCGTTAACATTATTCGTAATGAAATCCAAATATTAGGAAGCACATTTTGTAATTTATTGGATTTTATAAAATTTACAACATTTAAAAGTTCATAAATGTCTTTAGGCAAAATAGCTGATGCAGATTTCAACTCATCAAATAATTCTGCTCCATTCACGCCACAATCGCTGTCTATTTTTAATTTTAGATGCAGATCTTTGCATAAATTAATCAATCATCGACTGGTAATTTATTGAAATTATACAAAAAACCCCATGTTTGGTGAAACTAATTTAATTGTTGAAAACGTTCCTGAAGAGATGTTATGGCATTATCTAAAATTACATTAAATACATTATTTTAGAAGTTTTCTACTGGAATTGTTACAGTATCATCTTCACACTCGTAAGTGAAAATTCGCTTTTTACGGCGCAATCTTTTTTCGCTAAAAATTGGCTTGTTTTTCCTGATTTTGTCGATGACTTCTGGCAAACAAATTGTTGTATACCATTCAGCATTGACTGTTCTCCGATCCTCTAAAGCAGGCCTGGGCAAATGGCGGCACTTGAAGCATTTTATAAATTATTGTGTCCTGCAAATATTACTGTCTGTCCAATATTCTTTCAAATTTTCATTCTTTCCAGTTTTTTTCTTTAAATTGCATAATAAATACACGTTTTGGTTTAAAAATATTGCTTATAAAATTTATAAAATATCCTTCGTAAGAAAAATAATATTTAAAACAATATAATTTTTTTTTTGCCGGTCAAATTTTCATCCGCAATGTGTCCTGACAACCAAAATATTTGCCCACCCCTGCTCTAAAGGAATGGTTACGACATGTCCAGTACAACCGAAAAAACAAGCGGTCATTTTCTTGGAAGTGCTTCGTGAACGAACAACTTTTGTGGGTTTCGGTTCATCTTGGAAGACCCAAACAGTGGATTGTTGCGTAACGATGTTGTATGCTGATTTGTAGAGCCCTGCAAATCCGCGGGTATCCGCGGATTATCCGCGGATATCCGCAACTTTTCTGCGGATGCGGATAAATTATCATTTAAACCATGCGGATGCGGATCGGATGCGGATTAAATGTCATATCCGCTTATCCGCAATATCCGCGTGAACATTAAATCTTCGGTTACTTTCGGAGAAACAAGCAATTGTGTTCTGACTACGCAGTCCTCGGTTATTTTCG
The DNA here is from genome assembly GCA_963971575.1 of Liopterus haemorrhoidalis. Taxonomy (NCBI): domain Eukaryota; kingdom Metazoa; phylum Arthropoda; class Insecta; order Coleoptera; family Dytiscidae; genus Liopterus; species Liopterus haemorrhoidalis. The sequence continues at coordinate 57,042,568 of OZ020614.1, forward strand.
GTTGTCTGTATATACATGATATTTTGTAGCATTCAATCTCACTTTATGTTATTTTTATTAAGACAATTGTCCATGATCAAGACTGAGTTGTGACAATCAACTTTCTTTTTATTATTGAATATATTATAGAAAATAATATTTTGGACAAAAGTTTCCTGGTACACTTTCGACGTAATTCTTCCTACCTCTGCTCTAATTCTGGCTTTTAAATTTGATAAAGGTTTTTTTTTACATAAAACTGATTAGTAAGTTTTATTTAAATACCAAAATTTACCTACATAATTTTTTCTCGAAAATTTTATTATGTAACCTGCCAATTTTTTTATACTACCCGAAGTAAAAAGTCTTGCAGATCCCAAAAATTTGAAAAATGACACGTGTTGCTATTTGAAAAAGTTGCAACGCCTAGCTCATGCGCGAAATGGCGTAAGAGAATTTCTTGGTCCTAAAAATATGAAGCACCTTCTATCAAGTAACTTTTCTGATTTTTTTTTTTAAATTCAGTATTAAAAAAGCAGCACGCCACTTACTCCCTACGAAAAAGAACGCGTAGGCCTCCCAAAATTGTTATCTCTCTCTAGATTTAAATAAGTTATTAGCGCATCTAGGCCTTAAAACTTTTTTAAGTCCCTTAGGTTAGGTTAGTAATAAATAAGCTGGTAAATCCAAAAATTTTCAGTAGCGTTTTAGAGCAGAGATTACCTAAACAGGGGAAATATGTTAGTTCTTTCCAAACTGACAGCAAAACCTGTAGTGCGGATAGTGCGGATATTTTTGCGGATGCGGATCGGATGCGGATTTGTTATTTACAAAAGCTGCGGATGCGGATCGGATGCGGATCATGGATGTGCGGATGCGGATCGGATGCGGATACAGAAAAGCTTATCCGCGCAGGGCTCTACTGATTTGCAGTGCCTAGGTTGAATCTTTTTAGCATTCCCTAACACCAATCAACACGAGCCTTTTTAGGGTTTTGTAGGTATGATCAAAAAACCCTTATACCGTCATTTTGTCGTCTGTCTGTCTGTCTGTCTGCCTGTCTGTCTGTCTGTTCGGTAAAAATTGTAGCCAAACGGCTAAACCCAGAGAGTTGAAATTTGGCACGCTTATACAACTCTTTTACCCGCACATAGGAAAAATACTAAAACATCTAAAAAACATATCCCCCTAAAATTATAAGCAAATATGTGCTCATCGAAAAAAAAATTTTTTTTTTTAAATTCTGAGTAGGGTATCAGATGAAAGCCCTTAGTACGTGGATTAACGATCAAATTTTTATTTTTGCAAAATAAATTATTTTGAGGCGATTTTTGCCAAAATTGTGCAAAAAAATTTTGTCCCACACCCTTTAGCCCAGATGGTTTAAACTAAAAATCTGAAAAAATTCTAAGTAATGTACATTTGTGTGAACTGTGGAATAGTACAACAGGAATTTTTGATCAGATTATGTTTTCGGAAAATAACGCATTTTTTGTGTTTTTTGCGTGACCATGTAAAATATTTAATGATATTATGTAAACAGCACAGTAAACAGAGCGCTTCAATGGTGTATACTGGTGTTCTAATTTGCAAACTCGAATTCAAATCGGCATCGAGGCAATTTAATTTTTTCTGTATTTTTTGCATTTTTATTTTGTTTAAATTATTTTTTCAAAATTCTAGTTATATTTGGGCAAATATTGCATTTAATTTTTAAAAACGTAAATTTAATAACCAGTGGAAATTGTTGAAATTGATTACTATTGGACTTACAACCAAGTAACTTAAAATATAACGTAACTATAAATATATAATACCATGGATACAAGTAAAAAAAATGAAATATATAAAATATATGTTATGTCATGTGTTATAATGTCATGCGAAACCCTGAAATGTGTGAAAATTCACACTTCACATCAATTTCTTTGAGCTTCGGTCAAATTAGGCAGAATCCATCAGTAACAGATTTTTTTCACAGCTAAATGTTCATGCAAAATCGACACATTTCAATGCAACATATTTTGTTGAAAATATGACTATCAGAGTTAAATATGACAGAAACGGACGGTGATATATTTATTGAGATGATTAATATTATTTGTTACCAGGACCAAATAAATGGAGAAAAAAAAATATGTATTAATTGCATTATCAAAAAGAAAGACTTCAAGGTCATATAAAGTGTATGTAACATATCATAAATATCATATACTGAATATGTAAATCATGGTTGTAATCTTAAAAATTGATCTAGCGCCATTTTTATGTGAGCGTCAGTACGTTCCTTTTCGGTAGATCACGTATATTGCATTACAACACGCCTGTGGCCCCGTGTTCATTGTTTAATACGTTCGCGGAACGTTAAGGAGAAATTTTCGCGAACACTTTTAAACAAATCGAATGTTGGCCCACACCAATAATCAAGAATTTCACAATCAAAGCCTGATACAATAGATAGTAATAACATATTACCACTTTAGGCTTTTGTTACTTCGAATTACTTTATCAAGTTTTGGTTATAATGTTTAAAGCAATGCTGTAAACAATTAGTTTGTTTGTGTATGTGTAGAAAAAACATATTAACAGTTGTCAAAATATTTGCTTTATTTTTTGTGTACTACAAAAAAGTAACAAAAACTATCTAACAAAATTATCTTTAAGATGTATGTAGTGGTACCATCCATGTAGTGGGGGCAAGCTCATATTTGATCGGCTTTGAGCTTTTTTGTGTACTGTCTTTTTTTATTTATTATTTTTTTTTTTTTTTGCTGCAAATGTCTAAATTTTAGACCGTTACAGAAAATTGACCATATATTTGTGATCCAAGGCTAAAATTGTATAAGTATACCAATTTCCCTAATATTCTGGGGTGTGGATTATGAGAAAAATATTTAAAAATTCGTGTTTTCCTAGTTTTTGAGTTAGAGCCGATTTGAGCTAGTTTTTTTGCCTATAATTCCAAAACTATTGCCCGAAATTCAAAATGGACTAAATTTTGTTGATCTATGTCCAAAAATACATATTTGTACCAATTTTCAATCAAATTGGAGACAAAAATTTTTTACTTAAAAAATCATGATTTTTTTTATGATGTTTGCTCATTTTCAAGAGATTTGGATTACTGCCCATACAAAAGTTAATAATTGGTTTATTAAATCCCAATTTTTTTTAGATTAAACAGTGTAGCATCGTTTTAAAAATTCAAACCGCAGTTTTCTATTCCTAACCATTTTTTATTTAGGATTTATCAAAATTTTCAACAACAAAAATTAAAAAAATTTAAAATTTTCAATTTTTTTTTTGTTTCAAAATATGGTAACAAGTCAATTAGGATCTCAAGATTTCAAAAATTTCAACCACAAGTCTTTATCATATTTCGTTTTTGAGAAACGTCCATGCTTAGATGAAAATTTCCATAAATCACGCCATACTAAAATTTGTCATCATTTTAAAATACGCAAAAGGTATAAGGCCTCAAATTTTTTCTACACTAAATATACTACGGATAATCCAAAAACTTCTACCGCAGGTCGCTATCTCTAACCGTTTTTGAGTTATGCTTTTGTTTGATTCACAATTTTAACAAATAATGTAAATTATGTCATTAAAAAAAAATGTCGTATTTTCAAAACGCGCTAAACGATTAAAGCTCCAAATTATTTATAGACTAAATAAACTACGGAGAATCCAATAATTCTAACCGGCGGTGGCTATCTCTAACCGTTTTTGAGTTAGGCTTTTTTTAATTCACAATTTTCACAAATAAAGTATTTTAATTGTCATTAAAAAAAATGGTTGTAATCTCTAAACGCGTTAAACGATTAAAGCCCCAAATTTTTTCTAGACTTAATAAACTACGGAGAATCCAAATATTTTAACCGCGGGTTGCTGTCTCTAACCGTTTTTGAGTTCTGCTTTTTTTAATTCATAATTTTCACAAATAATGTAAATTATGTCATTAAAAAAAATGTTGTAATCTCAAAACGCGTTAAACGTTAATTTCAACCACAGGTCGCTGTCTTTACAGTTTTTAGTTCTGCTTGTTTTTATTCACAATTTTATCAAATCATGTAAATTATGTCATTAAACAAAGTTAAGATATTTTTCCGATATCGATGCAACCTTCGATGTAACCAATCCGATATCGAAGTATCGATGTTACCATCGATATTATATAAACTGATACCCGAGGCCTGGCCCTGTGCAATTGCCCAGTCGCCCATGTGTTACGCCGTTTCTGATTCCAATATTCGAGGTCCGATGTATTTACCGGTTGATAATTATGGCGCTAAATCGGTTAGGTAATTTAGTGAGACAAGTTGTGTAATTTCTTCTATACGTCCCTGCACTCAGTTAAGGTTTGGCAAAACTTTACTGTTTCACTACAGTTTTGATACACCCAACACACCGCTTTCACCAAAGTATGTAAATTTTCAGTATGTGTTTCATAAAACCCTGGCTATAGGCTGTAAACATACAATTATCTGCTATTCATTTATATTCTATTATCTCATGGGCGGAGATTGTTGAAAATTATATTTTGTAATCAAATTAGTACAGATTTACAATACATACAATTGCGATTTTGTATATATAGTAGGCGTTCGGTTATGTGAACTAATAGAAAACAGAGATGTTCTTAAAATCAAATTTTAACCAACTAAAGTACCATTAACCGTTTGTTCATTATTTTTATGGTCTTCACTTATTATCGTAGCATAGAAATGTATAGAAAAGGTATGGTTAAACTTTTACTAAAGCGGGCAGAACAAAAAAAAAGGAAACAAATTAGCTGATAAAAAAGGGAATAGCTACGTGGGCCACATATATGCATCTCACGGGCCGGGTGTATCCCGCGGGCCTTAGTTTGGCCATGCCTGTTATACAATCTCATGTTAAATTTTGACTGCTCACTATAATGGATAGATCATTTAACGGAGTATCGACATAACCGAGCCCATACTGTTTTACATTTCTTATGCTTCGTTCAGAACCTTCAAATTATACAAGGTGTCTCAAAAGAAATTTTATATTTATTTAGCTTACTGCGTGAACGCAACGTATTCGAGGGGCGCGGGGGTTATGTCAATCGGTAGCCTGGCTCTTGGGAATCCAGTCGCTATGGAGCGTTTCTCGGGAGCAGACCGCGCGTTATGCGTGCGAGAGTTTTACAAAAACGGTGATTCGGCGACTGTAGCGCGTAGAAAATTCTGCAGTATTCGAGGTTTTCGCCACTTAAATGATGCGCCAAGCATTCCTCTCATTCGACATTGGGTTAAAAAGTTTGAAGAGACTGGTACAACGCTAGATAAATCAAAATCCGGGCGACCTAGGTCATCAAGAACGGTAGAAAACGTGGAGAATGTTAATCAGTCTGTTCGTGACGACCCGAACCTTTCAATTCGGAAGCGCGCAAGTGTTTTAAATGTGCATAGATCATCATTACATCGCATTATGCACAAAGACCTAAAGCTGCACCCCTACAAAATTCAATTGTTGCAAGAATTAAAGCCCCAAGATGCCAGTCAGAGGCTTAATTTCGTAAATCAGGTGATTGAGCGATTTTCAACGTTTACCAACATTTTGTTTTCGGATGAAGCTCATTTTCATCTTAATGGCCACGTAAATAAGCAGAACTGCCGCTACTGGAGTGCAACGAATCCGAAACGCAAACATCAGAAACCCCTACATTCGCCTAAAGTGACCGTATGGGCTGCGATGTCGGCGCGAGGAATTATCGGCCCTTACTTTTTTGAAGACGAAAGGGGGCGTGCAGTTACAGTGAATTCAGAGCGTTATGTGGAGATGTTAGACAATTTCTTGGTACCTGAACTGCAAAACTTTCCTGGCTATAACCAAAGAACATGGTTCCAACAGGACGGAGCAACTTCACACACGTCCAATATGTCTCTGCCAGGTGTTCGTGAAATTTTCTCAGGCAAATTGATCTCCCGGAGAGGTGACATAAATTGGCCTCCACGCAGTCCAGATTTAACCCCTATGGACTTTTTCCTATGGGGTTATCTTAAATTTAAAGTTTACGCCAATAAACCGACTTCACTGGCGCATTTGAAAGAAAATATCCGTCACGAAATGGCAGCCATTTCTGAGTCCACCTGCCGAGACGTCATAAGTAATTTTATTGTTCGATTAAATGAGTGCCGAGAACGCGAGGGTCTACATTTAGACGATATTATTTTTAAGAAATAAATCCCCAAAAAGTGTATTTTAATAATTAATAAACATTTTTTCTATATACGGCTTACTTTTTTTTTAATCGATCCACTAAATATAAAATTTCTTTTGAGACAGCTTGTATATTAGAATTAACGTGAAATTAGTACATAACATAAAATTAGTTCGTAGAAATTAAGCACCATTCACAATAAAAATTAAGAAATTAAGCCACTGACAGATATTTTTATCGATTTATACTTTATCGATAGATATTTGGCAGCTGTTTACATTTGCTAATGAGTTTTTGAGTGTTTCATGGTTCTGAAAAGAGTTGAAATAGAGGAAAAATTTATATTTATACTCATAGAAAACACAAAGATGTAGATAGAAGCAAAAACATATGGTCATAGAAATTTTTAGGTTAACAAGTGCTTACTGCGCATGCGTCAATTATAAATTAACGTAAGGGTTTGCAGTCTACAAACTTCTAATTTTAATTTATAAGTATAAGTATTAATTTTGAAGGATGTGAACGGTAACGTACAGTTACGTATAACAAACATTTACGTTAAATCTAAGTACTAATTCTAATTCCTAATTTAGAGGTTCTGAACGCAGCATTACACTTAAGCCGCATTCAGAGCTCTTAAATCAATAACTTATGCACTGTAGCTTTTGGACTGTTCACTGTCACCAGAAAGTTTGTCATATGATAAGACGTGAAACCGTTCAGACCTCCAAATTTAATACGCTGTTTGTTGTGGATTGTGCATAATTTTCTAAACTTATAGCTAGTGAGATGTTTTAATGAGACAGACATATAAACACATTGGCTATCGCATTCTATCAGTGACACCGTAGTTATCAAATGCCTTTACATAACCTAACATAATGTCATCATTAACAAATCTTGGTCAAAATTACAAAGACGGACAGTAAATATGATCAATTTAGGTAATTAGGTAGTTAAAATCTAAGACAACAGAATTATAAGAACGATAATACATATAAAATATTTTACGAAGCTAAATAGTTGGTTTCAAAATTCACAGATGGAGGGCTATTCGTAACGTACTAATTTATAACAGATGTGAACGGTACATGGAACGTTAAAAAGAATGCATAGAAACATAACTTACAGCTAACAAAGCACAGTCTACAACCTCTTAATTTAAAGAGCTCTGAATGCGGCTTTATGGTATGTTTTATTTTCACATTTATAAGTTTTCGATGGTGATTTTTTATCCGATAAGCACGAATTACTCTATCAATTCTTTTTCAAAAATGTTTTCTTTTAATTTTTGCGCACACTTATTCATCATAAAATGTTATTTAACATTAATTATCTTTTATCTAATTTGTTTTGTAATTACTGAAGATATAATGTTAATTTTATTAATTATACGAGTGGGGGACCTCGAATTTCTATCTGTAGAGGAAACGAAGGTCTGTTTTTTATGTAATATTTTATGGCATAATTCTAGAAAATGATGAAAAATTACCACAAAATAGGATTTATAGTCTAACACTTATGAAGCTGCAAATCTGCAAATGACATGTGCTGTAATTAAACAATATATAATAACCCAATCTATCAAGAAATAATTTACACTGTAACGTTACGGGTGTGCGCGTACATGTAAATACTACGAGTGCGGACAGAACGTTACGGGTGTGCGCTTAATCACCAACTGCCTATAGATACCCGTAACGACTAGATATTGCTTACGGTATGCGTTACGGGTTGTACAGAATTGAGCCATTAGACTGACGATATTAAGAGAATTACCGAATATTGGCTATTGTTAGGCCAATTAAGGTTTGAACAAATAACGGGGAGGCCTATGTTCAACAGTGGACGAATTCCGCTGGTAGATGATGATAATGATAATCTTCAGTTTCTATCACAAATATAGTTGAAAAAGTAAACCATCTCTTCAAGGTAAATGCTTTATCGAAAATCCAATTTTTTAGATATTAAGATATAAAGTTATAGATACAAGATAGACAAGAAGGCAATATTTTTCCATTTGTATCAAGGATATAAAAATATTCTCCCACTAAAAACCTCGTCATTTAAGTAGTTACGCTAAAAAGTGAAAATATTTGTATATGTTATTATATAAATTGTGTTAAAACGACTGTTATTTTAAAATTTGTTTTACTTTGTATTATACATTTCTTGAACTAAAATCAGTAACCCGATTCAAAAATTTCAACCCTATATCCTGGGCTGATTCAGTCAGAACGCATCAGTACGGTGGTACTGTTAAAATATTGAAATCACCAGTTTTATTCAGCTACTGAAGATGGCTACGTCGTAGCTGAAATGTACGTCTAGTGACAATAAATTAAATTGTTAAGAACAAAGAAAACTTAAGAATCTCTTGAAGTTTACCTTATCCTAAACATTATGTTAACTCAACAATTAATATTTACACAAATCTCCCTTTTTATTGACTTAACAGCAAAAAGGTATATAATAAAAATAGTTTATAATAAGAAAACAAATCTTTTATTTCTATGCATTTTTACATTTAGATCAGTGTTTCCCAAACTGGGCGCCGCGAAGACTCAGGACCTTTTTTTTTCTCTTCACTTGAATTTGGGAGGTGAATACCTTTTTTTTGCTCTTCATTTGCTTTTGGGGAAGCAGTGCCGCAACAAGGGTGGTGCGACAGGTGCCGCCGCACCAGGCGCCGGATTCATAGGGGCGCCGAATGGCCAATTTTTTTTTTATTATTATCTTTTATATTAATAAACTATAATCAACACAAATTTGATTTCATAATCGAAAGTTTCAAATGGCAGACAAGATCATTAATTGATGACTGTACAACTGCCACTGCAATGCAATTATTAGAAGTGATCCACACTTACGATTTAAAAGATGTGTACCCTAATATTGGCATTGCACTGCGCATATTTTTAACGCTCCCTGTAACTGTTGCTTCGAATTAACGCAGTTTTAGTAAATTAAAGTTAATAAAAAATTATTTGCGTTCTACAATGGGCCAAGAGCTTGTAAAATTTAGCTTTAATAGAAAATACAGCGCAGTCATTAAATTATGAAGACTTAATTAACGAATTTTCGCAGTTAAAAGCCAGAAAAGTTCATATTATTTAATTTTCCATTCCGTTAAAGTGATTATATAATATATTATTAAAATACCTATATATTTATTATTTTTTATTCAAATATCCCTTTTTTTGTCATTAAATATATATTTTTTTATTTATTTTGTTATTCAATTATGTAATATATTTCTTTAGCCCTTTTGTGTTTCATTTTAGGTGTTTTTCATTTTGTGTTTTATTGACCTAGAGTTTATATTTTGTCCCCTTGTATATTAGTTGATTATCATGATTTTTCAGTTCATTAAAAGATTTGTAACATAATTTGATATTAATATAATCGTTAATATTGCAATTTAAACCAAACCAAAGAAAAAGGTTAAAACTAAACTAAAAAATAATACCAACGAATGTTTTTTAATTTTTTTTTTTTATACATTTATTGTTAAAAAAATGACTTTATAATATATATTGTTGTATGTTCCTTTACTGGTAATAAGATAGTTCCTTTATTAGGAGTAAGTGTTCCTTTTCTGGCGATTTTGTGATTTTTATGAATAAAGTTATGTTTTTTATTTTTTTAAGTTATTCTTTTATTTTCACTTGCATCAAAATAAAACAATAAGATTTTAAGGATTCTCTATAAAATATAAAAAGTAAATATCTTAAATAACAAATTTGGGTGAAGAAAACAACGTAAGTAAATGTTTTAAACGTTCCCTTACTGATGCAATCACCCTACCATAAAATTTTAAAAATTGCGTATGTAATTAGTGAGGATGGGGGGGGGGGCAAATAATTTTACGCACCAGGCGCCAATTTATGTTGTTGCGGCACTGTGGGGAAGTCAATTTTATGAATTTACTTCATTTGCCAAGGACGCCGAAAACATTGCTACGGCTCTGATTGAATGTATTGACTTGGGGCGCCGTGGGAAAATTTCAATATCGGGTCAGTAATATCATAAGTTCGTGCGCATTTTTATAAAATTTTTAAACAATGTAAATAAAACATAGTTTATTATTAATATTGAATTTAACCGACAAAGTTGTTCACTGTAAACATCTGCATTAATGGTTTGATTCAGTTCTAACAGTTCATAATGAAGAACGCCATACATATCCCACCAAACACACAAAAGTATCTTTTTAGGATGCAAATACCTTTGCTGTTGGAGAGGGTTGCTTATCTTTATCTGTCCATTGTCTTTTTCTTGTGACATTGTGATAAATAATCCGTTTTTCGTCACCTGTTATCAAACGGTCTAAAAAAGGCTCTTGTTCAAGGCAACATAAAAGGGAAATGCAGATGTTCATTCGTTGTTGGCAATTGGCTTCGGATAGTTCATGCGGTACCCACTTTCCAAGCTTGGATACTTTTCCGATCTCCTTTAAGTGACGAAACACTGTTCCATGAGCTGAATCCATCCTTTCTGCAATCTGATCCACTGTTAATTGTGGCTCTAACTCCACAAGACTTTTAAGAACGTCGTTGATAAAACTAACAGGACGTCCCGAACGGGGCACATCATCAATACTTGCCCCTCCATCTTTAAATTTTTTAAACCATTTCTGGGCAGTCCTTATACTAATGGTATTTTCACCATGAACACTTAATTTTTATCGCTGAAGATCTGGCAGTTACACCACATGAAAATAAAAAATATGAAACTGCACGTTTATACTGATTATCGATATTCATTTTCTAACGGTAGTTATTATCATCCGATGTTCACGAAAATTGGTGATAGACTGACTAATTTAATGGGGAATCGAAAACAGGATTTGATAAGTTTGAAATTTTATTATTCTACGTAGTGAGTCATAGGGAATCGCATATATGTTATAAATGTGCACGAACTTATGGACTGACCTGATACATTAAGGGCGCCCGGAACCAAAAAAGTTTGGGAACCACTGATTTAGATGAATATTTGGGGAGTTACGGGGATCAGCCTAAAGCTAAACTTTTGAAATATCTCCCTTATTATTGACTTATTATTGATTATAAGCAAACACGTATAATTGTTTATAATAAGATGACAGATATTTTTTATTATATATACTTTTTTTAATGGCATAATTTACAATATTTGTGAAAATTGGGAAATAAAAGAGTAATGGGGGTACCCCCTAAAGCTAAATTTTTGAAATATATCCCTTGTTATTGAATTAACAGCAAACTTGTATATAACTAAAATTATTTATAATAAGAAAACAAATCTTTTTTGTTGAATATACTTTTTAGATTGGATGAATATTTGAGTAACGGGGGGACACCCTAAAACATCTAGAAATATCTAACTTATTATTTACTTTACATCAAAATGTGTGTAAGGAAACATCAAAAATGTCTGTTTTTTTTCTTCTCTTCAATGCAGTTTTTAATAAGATATATATTTAGGGAGCTTTGAGCAGAGCTTATTTTTATTTATTTTACATAGGCCTATTTCTGCAACGAGGCTAATCGCCGATGCCAGGGGGCGAGCTCTTACACCTGGATGCGGGGTGAATGATTGTGAAATGAGAGTAATGTAAACATATTATTCTCGCCCGAATAATATCACCGACGGAGAATCGGACTACCAACCTTACAATCCAGACTGTTTTCACCAGTCCAAACTGCACGATTTAATGCGCTCGGCCACTCCGTCAGCCTCCAACATTGAAGTTACATACAAAAAAGTGGTTTAGAATAAATAAACGATTAATTTCTGTTTTACTTGAAACTGAAATATCTCACTTATCATTTACTTTACAGCAAAAATGTACATTACAAAAATCGTACGAAGTACGGGTACTCCAGCTAGTATTGAATATCAGCCCAGATTCTACCACGTGACACAAATTCACTTTTTTGATTTCATTAATCATAAATTAATTGTTAGAGATAAAATGGAACATTTCTAGTACCTAAGTATTTCTGCTGTAAAAAATTAAAAGATAAAGACTTAGATTAGAGGAGAAAACGTTCTTTATTATCAAGAATTTTTAACCAACAACATTTTTAACCGCAAATATCAAATATCAAATCTTTAAAACTATTCCACCTATATATATGTAAATATAACGTGAAATTTGTCTGTGGAATATTTACCAAGCTTCCTGAATAATGATTATTCTAGGAAAATTACTGTTTCCGGTTGTTTATTAATATACCTTTATCTTCGTTATTTAAAAATTTGTAAAGGGGTTTTAATTTTAACCCAAAATTAAAAATCAGGCTATGTTTAAATATCCTATTTAAATCAGGTAAATATTAAAAATAAATTAAATATCATATTAATAAAATTAAATTTAATATTCAATTGAATTAAAATATTAATTCAATCTGAGATGTATTCATGAAAAAAGTACCTTGTTGATTAACTACATTGTTACCTGCCCTTTTTATTATTAATAAATAATTTTTTTAATGGGATATTCGTAAAAAAATGTCTAAAAACATTTGTCGCCTACCGTATGTTCCAGAGGGGTTGATTAAAAAATCTGATTATTTTTTCGACAAATTATCGATTTTTTTGCTACACCGTGCTAGCAATATTTAATTGACTAACTGTAGAACTGGGCAACTATATTAATGCGCACGCATCTCGCTGTTAAGTACGCTTATAAGTGTATAGTAGGAAACACGTGGATTATTACAGGAATTTTCGGTCTGATAATTGTTATTTTTTAAGTATGATATAAGCTATCGATTTTTTCGCAACATCTTGTTTACAATATTTATCTGATTAACTGGAGAACTGGGTAGCTGTAGCTGGGCCGTAATTAAGTACGCTTGTAAGTCTCTAAATGAAAGCATGTAGATATTCATTCAAAAGTTATCGAAATTTATGATTTTTAATATGTACTTACAATTTATTCTCAAGGGTTTGTCCCCCTCCAAGAAACACTAAAAACGTTTTTTTTTTGTATGATTTGATTCTTTTCACATTACTAAACATGAACATCCACCACCTTTCACAGATGGAAGCGGACCAAAGGGCCATTTGAGGCCCGCTATCTTTTTATCGGGAAATTTTTTAAAAGTTTTTTCAAAAAAAAAAAGATGTTTTTCCCCAGACAAAAAATTTCGAAAAACATCCGTATAATAATACAAATTTATTTTTGTTTTTTTACTGAGAGGAATGGGCTATATATTAATTTAATTTTGATTATAATTTAGTTTATATTAATAAAAAATCAGCTATGGCCACCACAGCACCGACCGCCATCACAAAGTATTTGTTTAACTTATGCTGCTTTATCAAAAAATGTCTCAAATAAAAGTTGTTAGTTATTGCTTTTATAGCAACTTTTGTTAAATAAATTTTTTCGAAATATTTCTCTGTTTATATTCTCAAAAATCTTAAAACCGACACGAGTAAACTCCTATTTCTAGTTAGCCGATTTTTACCAAAAGTTAATCAACTTGTGCCACTGATGTCAAAAGCTTAAATATGAAGTATCATAAAAATCCTTTTAGCCGAATTTGCTCTGCACGTGTACACGGACCGACAGACAGACCGACAGACAGACCGAGAGAGAGAGAGATACAGACAGACAGACAGACAGACAGACAGACCGACAGACATGCTAAAAATAGTCAAACGTTATGTAGAGACCTCAATTCGCGGAGATCCATCGAAATCTCAGAATGTCAAAATCGGTATGATCACAGTAACTCCCTTATATACACGTTGGCGGTCGGTATATAGTCAATTTTTATTTTCAATTGCTCAGTTTTTATTAAATAAATATATGACTTTTACATTCCTGGGGGGGGGTCCGGACCCAAGGACCCCTCCCACTTCTTTGCACGGCTGTTTCTGCCCCCCCCTCAAGAATAAATCCTGGGTGCGAGCCTGTGTGTGCCCATTGATTAACTTTCTGTACATTTTTAATTTCATAAAAATTCCATAATATTTTTAGATACACGAGTCTTAAATATAGATAAGTGTAAAAAGGCTGTAAGTATTATTTAGCCATGCAGGTACTAAGTTGTAAGACAAACAGTTAATACTCAACAAGAGCGGTATCTAATTTGTGAGTACATAGACTATTTCTCAAACAATTAATACCCGGCCGGCATCCTCAATAATATGTTTGTATTTTTTCAAATATTAATAACACATAATTCCGAAATCTGTTGTTTTAAGAATCAAACGAAACATGCAATGACGTATTTATGGTTAATTATGTAAGTGAATTTTAATTTGATTTGAGTTATACCGGAAGTGCAAGTAATTATAATATTGTGAGCGTAAGTCAGGCAGCAGTCATCAAAGCAGGGAAGAAAATGATAGTAAGATGTTCGAGGCTGTTCGTTTGATTAGCGCTCCAGCTGATTCTCCTACTCCCAAACAAATGAAGTTGTCGCGATCGCCAATACAGTACACTACTCTAAATGCTGTTGGAGTGTGCACGTTAACAGCGCGCTTATTCGTAACTTACGAACGCGGCGTCCGTGTGCTGTTTCGGGACTTTAACTTTAAATTCTTTTTGCGCGTATTTAGTATTAATGTGATTTTAAGTATTTGTAAACATATCTTCTTGTTTCATTATTGCCTACAAGTATTGCCGGGTGCATTTAATTATACTAGTTAGATCAATTGAATGATCACGACGTCACATACGAACAATTCAAGTGCGAAGGAATATTTTAAGTATATTTAAATTATACAACACTAGTCTATCGGTAGCTTTTTAAACTCGTATTATTTATAAAAAATATTCGTTAATAAATTGTGTTTAAAGTTATACCTAACATATTAAATTACCAAAAGTATAACATAGACTGTTATTTTGTTTAAAAAATTACGCTTATTATTCTAAGTTTTTCTGCTGTGTGCGCATATATAAAATAAGTTATAAGTGCAATGTTGTTATTAGTGAGACCCTAGTGTAGTGCATCTGAACTGATAAAAAAAGGACGTTTCTTTACACCCCATCGATTATTATTTTTTCGTTCAACGCCTGTTAAATTTCGAAAGTTAAAACTAGCATTTAATTTGATTGTTATGCCGCTGACATCGTGTGCAATAGAAACGTAGAGTGGCCCAGATTTCATTTATTATTCAACAGTGATCTTTCGAGGCTATAAGACTTTAATAATTTGGAATACAGGTGTTAATATAGACTGTAAACATGCCTGTCTACAATATTATTACTAGGAGATGCAAGGTAATAACATCTAATTTAGGACTACCAGAATTTCTGTTCAAATCCCTACGAGTTAAACCTGAACCTTCTTTAAAATATGATAAAAATGCCTATGTTTACAATTTCATTTACATAAATGTTTTGTTATTATTTGCTATGCAATACATTTACACGTGTTCTTGACTTTTTTTTTTTTACTTTTAAACAGAATGTCTGGTAACTCTTACCTGTTAAGCCTTAATACCATTTAATTTTATTTAAATTTAAGATATATTTCTAGTGAAATTATGATAAATATTTGTTTTATGAATGTGGATCCATAGATTAATAGCCTCGAACTATCCTTTTATTCATTTTTTATTAATTCAAATGAGTACACATTAAGAAAAGAACTGGGTTAAACTGACCTGCAAACTTCATTGAAGAAAACCGATAAAATGCTTTTTTTACCACATAAAAATACCACATATAAAGTTCCGACTTTGACCAGACAAAATTAAAAAAATATATACAATAGTCATTGGAATAGATAATACCTGTAATTTTGCTGATGATATGGAACAAAAAATAACTAAACTTGTTGCCAATTGAAATCAAACAATTTTTGATTTCAATTAAAATATGTATAAACAAAATTTCTTTTAAGCATATTTTCCGGTAAAAGTTTATTTTCCAAGTTACGTATATTTATTACTCAAAATGGAACAAAACCTGTTTCAGATTATTTACTTTCAATTCAATCTGATATTGTTATTGACTTTATAATGAGTCATTTAATGCTGGGGTTCCCAAAGTTTTGATTGAGGTAGCAATTCTGAAATTCGAATGCAGTTATTGGAATATATCGCATAACAATTTTTTATTTTATTTTTAACAGTGTTTCCAAAACTTGTCTGAAAGATATTTAATTTTCATTGTAACAAAAAGTGCAATCATTTATTTGTCGCAAAATGAATCACAAAATATTACTATATAATTAGGCTCAATTTTACTTAACCTGTCACCTGTAGTTTCATATTATAAGCACATTAGGTTAGGTTATGATAGTAAATAATTGTATCAAAAGAACCCAAAGGGCTCGAATTAAGCTTCAAAAGTATTTTGAACTAAACTTTATCTTGTTCGTAACATCAGAACCAATAAAAATTACCTTGTATAAAAAATGGCTGTTCAGGTTGTTAAATAAAATTGAGATATTCACGTTATCATGGAACCGTTTTACATATATGTCAAAATTGATACTTGGAAATAATATCGCTGAAAAGTTATAAAAATTTGTTGTGTTATCGAAAAAGATATCAAATAAAAATTATTAGTTATTATTTGTATAGCAATTTTTGTTAGATAATTTTTTTCGAAATATTTCTCTGTTGTGAAATAATCGTTCAACACATAAAAGTGACATCAGTAAACTATCTACTCCGGTGGACGGATCTGTACCAAAAGTTGATCAAATTAAGATATTCACGTTAGAAGCTTAAATATGAAATTTCATAGAAATCCGTTCTACCGAATTTGATCTGCACGTGTCCACAGACAGATATTACACTAAAAAAGTTGATTCGTGTTACTAAAAGCCTGATGGTTATCTGTCAAAATCTCTAAAAACCAAAATTGGTATAATTACAATACGTCCCTCTCTACATGTGACTATCGGTAAAAATTAATATACTTCTTAATAATATAACAGGTTGAAGACTTTATTATAATAACCAAGAATTTTCCAAGAAAATGTACGTGTATAGTAAATTTAGGAATATGAAATTAAACACAAAATGACTCAAAAATATCTTTATATATCATCCACTTACTACTACAACCAGGTAACTTGAAATGAGTAGTTTTTCAGAAAATCAATTTTAAGTTTTGAAGAGCAATAAACAGCAATGGACTTATTTATTTGTTTTACTGTTTTACTATGTATAACTTAAGACATATAGCAGCACTTATTTAGATATAACATTACAAAGATAAATAATAGTTGGTTAGGTAAGTGCAAATAGCTCAAAATACAGAATTTCTTATAGTGAAATAATCTTTTAATGAACTAAATCCGACCCAGTAGCGTAAATACCGGGTGTGTAGGCTGTCACACTGGCCCCACGTTTTCTAGGCCCCGGCGCTAAAAAAAGTTCCTAGTTCGGGCTCCGCAGGGGCCCTATTCTGTCTAGTTACGCCATTGATCTGACCAAAAATCTCGAACCGAATTCACCTATCTTTCTATATTAATAAAATTGGAGGCTATATTTGTTTTGTTTTTTAATTTATCGACCTCATATTTGATCTCTACACGTTTTAGATAATTATAAGACAATATACGCAAAAAAATTGTTTGTCCGAGATTCACATAAAAACGGTTGGACATATATTCACATAATTTGGTATGATGATAAAATAAAAGCAGGATTCGAACGTAGGCTATAAGGCATTTCAAAATTTTATTTAAGGGTGGTGTTGCGGGGTAAAAACTGATATTAAAAAACTTAAAATATCTCTCTTATTATTGACTCATATACGAATATTATTGAAAAATATATACAACAAAACTTGTTTATAGTAAGAAAACAAATATTTTTTGTTAAATGCATTTTTGCAGTTAGATAAATATTTGGGAATTACGGGGGGGGGGGTCACTCTAAAACTAAAATCTACATATATCTCCTTTACTATTGACAACAGCAAAATCATATATGTCAAAGATGGTTTATAAGAAAATATTTTTTTTTTCTATGTATTTTTTCATTTAGATAAATATTTGAGGAGTTACATAAGAACACCCTAAAACTAAAATCTTGAAATATCTCATTTATTATTTACTTTACATCAAAATGGAATTTGATGAAACATATTTTTGTTCATCTGTGTTACTTATAAGGTTGAAATATCTAATTAACCATTTACTTAATATATCCACGGATTCCATTCGAATATCCATTCCTTAATAATATCCACGGATTACCCGCGGATAACCGCCATTTTTCTGCGGATGCGGATAAATTATTTAAATCGTGCGGATGCGGATTATATATCATATTATCCGCAATATCCGCATGTACATAACAACTTCGGTTAGACGCCTCTTCCAGTGGATGACGCATTTAGAACTCCAAAAATGTATCGCTGGCAATTGTATTATACTTATGGCAAGAGTGAAATAATAATACGCTACGGCACTTTTTACTTTTTTTACCCATAAAGATCTACTTTATATTCACTTAAATACTTAAATATAGTCGAGTTTATATAACAGACGTAGATACAACAATTTCTTTGGATTTATTGCCAATTTATTCATTTAAAAATAATTATGTATCGCCTTATTTTGCATTTTTGAAAATATTAGTAAAAATTAACAATGGTAATTTGCCACATTTAAAAACATTTGAAGCTCATATCAAATTTAAAAAAAATAAAAATATCGTAAAATTCTTGAAATTGTCATATAACTTTCATCTTTTGATAATAGGATGAATTTAAGAATTTAGTTTTATTATTAAGAACTTATTTTTTTAAATTTGCTGATCTTATAAGACTTTCCTTGTTATTTATTGCTCTTAATTATTTCTAAATATCGCTGTTCTAAAACAATAGTGAGATATCTTAAGAAACTAAGTTTCTGCAATATTGCTGTTTAAAGTTTACGATTTTATATAAACTTGGTTTAAGAGTCGAATAATTGTAATTTCCATCTTTATTTTTTAATCTATATAATTTCAGTACGACGTTAGATAGAAAATATATTTCTGGACCCAGTTACATTAATGTGATAAAATTAAAAAAATTTCAGTAGTGTTTTAAAACAGTGATATGCCAAATAAGGCGAAACATGTTAGTTATTATCAAACAGACAGAAAATCCTGTGCGGATATTTTTGCGGATGCGGATCGAATGCAGATATTAATATTTACAAAGGCTGCGGATGCGGATCCTGTCTATGCGGATGGGGATCGAATGCGGATACAGAAAAATGTATCCGCGCAGGGCTCTATTTATTAGGTGTTCTATTTGAAACTGAATCACTTATCAGTTACGTTACAGCAAAAATATACATTAAAAAAACTCAATACTCAAGCTAGTTTAAAATAATATATAGCGCCCTGGCACTACATGAAAGCTAAGACACTATTATCTTTATAAATAACTAATCTATTTTTCAAGTAATAGTTAATTGAGTGCGCCTTTATTTTAATTTTATTATCCATCACCCTGCGTCTGTTCAACAGACTTTTATCCTAATTTATTTGTGTTAGCCGTAGAAGGTTTCTTTTATTTCTACGTGTATGGAAGTATATTTATTTATGTTATTTTATTTATGCTTGTTCAATTATAATCTAGTCATAAAGATGGGTGCATGGGCGCAAGTAGCCATTTTAGAAATTTTAACTAATATTAATTTTCTTATCTTTCTATTTTCATATTTTAAACGTTTTTTTACACTCTGAAATAGATTTAAATAAATCAGAAACTAAGAGGCGCACTGATAACGATAATTGTGCCTTTATTTCGAACGTAGTCATTTGTCCTTAACTGCAATCTCGATCAAGTGTATGATAGAAGTAAGGCAAAGTGGTTCAGAACTTGAATTGTGTCATGTATACTCGTATATCGTTATCTTTCACCAACTTGATTGGAAAATGTTACGATTATGATATAGTACTTGTTGTATTAAACAAGCAGGTGACAAAACGTTTAAATAATATTTTCACTCAGTTGTATCTAATAGGCCAACGATGTTTATTTTTTGTTGCCCTGTTCCTAAACTAGTTTATTTTTGTCCATATTGTAAAATGAAATAGAATTAATTACTTCATTCAGCACTCGTATGGCAACCCTAAAGTCTTTTCCTGGGAATATATTCTATTTCAGCCCAAAAATTTAAAATCTATATCAGCGCTTCTTAAACTTTATTCATTCATGACCCTTTTTTTATCATCTAGATCAGTGCTTCTTAAAGTAGTGGGCCGCGGCCCCCTAGGGGGCCGTGGTGTTCCCACAAGGGGGCCGCGAAGAGTCGTAAATATAACACTTAATTATTTTATTACTTAAAAAGGATGAGTAGCTTTAACTTTAATGCTACATAAATATTATTCTTCATTATTCATAGATTATTGAATGATCTGAGCGTAAAAAACTATATGTATGTATATCTTTTAACTAATCTTGGTTCCAAAAACAAAAATTAGGGGGGCCGTGGGTTATTGATTTGAATTGTAGGGGAGCCGCGATTACAAAAAGTTTAAGAAGGACTGATCTAGATCAATGGTTACCAACCTTTTCTGTTCCCGGCGCCCTTAATGTATCAGAATTTTTCCGCGGCGCCCCAAGTCAAAACATTGGTCTAACGCGGTTGAAAGAATATTGGAATGTTTTCGCGGCGCCCCTGGATCCCAGCCACGGCGCTCCATGGCGCCGTGTTGCACAGTTTGGGAATCTAGATTATTAGCGACCCCGGATATTAAATATAAATTATATATCGTCGGCTTACTTGAAAAACCTTCTAAGTCCGATTTTAGACTGTTTATGTTTTGCTCATTGTAACTGAAATTATATTACTGATATTTCATAAAACCGAGTTCTAAAATAATGATTGTAAGTTTTTTGCCTCTCTTGAAAAGTTATGCTTCTCGGACTTACAGGTAAAGTTAAAGTATTTACAGGTAAACCAACGATATATTAACATTAAATTTGTATCTTGAATTAGATGAGTTACGTCCGTAAGTTAGTATAGTTGATAGGTAATGGGATTCGGACCAGTCAAAGAATAAAACAAAATTTATTAACTTCGCTAAGAGACAAAATGACGGTATAAGGGTTTTTTGGTCATACCTACAAAACCCTAAAAATGTATTTAACAAAAAGTATACGAAGTACGGACACAAAAAGAATGAATTCCATTGTCTCAAAGTTTGTGCATGGCTGAAATAAGTATAGTGTAAGTAAGAAAATGTAGTACTTATGTCTAAACATACATATGGAGTGTGCAATTACATTATTTATTATATTATTATTTTAGCGCGTTTGATATGCATGTTTGTCATTCGTTTCCTGAATTATATTTATATATTCCCGATATATTTTAGTATATTTTTGAGCCGGAAATACTTTATTTAGCTACCCACTAAACCAAGTTCCCCTAAGAACCTTTTTTATTTCTCTATTATATACTTTATTCTATTAACATAAAATCAATTTTATAGATGCGGGATTATTCTTTATATTATATGTATTTATTATATTCAAACAGCATAAAAGCAGATAATATCTGGATATTCCTTAATATTACTAATGATATACAGGGGCATCGAGAGACGGGGGAAGCTGGTACAGATTATTGGGGCCCGGGCAGATTTCAGGGCCCGGTACTGGATTTTTTTTTCTTTTAATCACTATCCAACTTTATTATTTGTGATTCTGTAGCATACTTTCTTTAATTTTTTTGTAGGTAATTGTATACGTAATAATAGTTGAAATAATAGTGTTCATAGATCCGGGACCCATATCCGATTTGACTACTCACTTTGTTTACGTATTTAGCTGTCATCCGTTGTTAGTATTTTGGGCACATGAGTTTGACACCTCTCATATTGATATAAATACAAAAAAAGTAAATAAAATAAAATAAAAAATGATAGTTTTATTCTCTATTGTGATTGTTAATCCACGTATCAAGAGCTCTCATTTAAAATCCCTCAAAATTATATAACCATTTATACAACCCCCAAGAGGGGGCATGTGCCCCAAATATCCTCCTGATTACGCCACTGTAAAATATAAAAATTGTGCTTCTGTTTCTGTAAAATAAAGGACATTTTTGAAAAAGGGAGGATGGGAAGATAACAGTCAAAAAAAAAGACTGTCCTCCAAAATGGAGGACAGTTGCAACCCTAGTGGCTGCTATTGCAGTAAAATAGCTCTATTCTAGCTGAGCATTGTTTGATTTACTAGTAAGCAGGATTCAGACCACCGGTACAAACCGATAAAAGTTTGAAACAAAACAAAATAAAGAGCAAAAAATAATTCCTCTAAGAAAAGTGTTAAAATTATAAAGAATTAATAGCTTAAGACGTTCTGTAATATTTTGCTGAATTTGTCGTGGACCCCCAGTTAATAACCACTGCTCTAGAAGGAGTTTTATTGCGCACATTTGTAGTAAATTTATTTGCAGTTTAAATTAATTTATGAAATGTGATTTTAAGGCTAATTTAATGTTTATATCTCCCATTAAGACGATCAATTAAAAATCAACTGATATGCGTTAGTTTTGAATATAGTAAAATTGAACCATTGATAAACTGTATTCGCATAAAAACTGTTGATAAAATACTAGACATTTAGTGATAAATGTCTTCGTAAATTTGTTTTGTATACTATATAAACTATTAAATCAAATATATTTTATATGACAATAATAACAAATTTGTATGCGTTTGACATTCATATAATGTTAGTCAGAATGTAGTTGACTGTATCTATTGTGCAACGTTTAAAACATAAATCGCTATGAGGCACAGTAATGTCGCATTCATTTTCGTTAAGGCAGCCTTGAAGCATATCAATTCTACAGGTACCCTTTTATCAGCAGGACGAAAGAGAATGAAATGTCTTTCAAAAGTCCACAACAATATTTCGCTGAACCATTCGAATACCAAAAGACATGCTGCTTCAGTACTACCACTCTAAACGTTTCTTGCATCCAGCCAGTGTTGTAATAGATACATTTAAAAAAATATCTAGATACAGATACAGATACCTAAGAAAAATTGTATCTAGATGCAGATACAGATACAGAATAATATCTAGATGCCAAAAATGTTTGTATCTAGATACAGCTAGATACTTTTGAAAAATGAAAATACCATATTTTTTAGCAAACAAACAATGCATGTTAATCAGTATTATACATGCTGTTCAAAAATGACCGTGACGTCACAAAAAGCCCACTAAATTCAAGGTAAAACACTATTCTAAGGAATAAATTTGTACTAAATAACGTATGTATTATGTTAGCCATATGTGCTGATGTATGAGCTGCGTATCTATAAAACTAATGTTAGTCTTATAGATACGCAGCTATGTTCTTGTTAGGAGGATGTTCCTTTCAATCAAATTTAAGCCCTAATTGAAGTGGGATTCGTGTAATGTCACGATCATTTTCGATCACTAATAAAAAATTACTGATAAGAAATATGTGATTTTTCAAAAATAATGATATTTTTCGAAAAACTATTCAGACCAAAAAATTCCTGTTGAGCTATTCCGGTTCCCATCAATGTACATTACGGAGTTTTTTTTCAGATTTTTAGATCAACTCCTCCGAGAGATAGGGTGGTGAAAAAGTTTGTTGACATATTTTTGGCGGAAATCTCATAAAAAAATGATTTTTCCAAATCAAAAATGTGTTTGTTTATTCACGCATTAATAAGTTTGATACCCCACTCAAAATTAAAAAATATATGTATTTATTTTTCCATTAAATACATATTTGATTACATTGATCTCGAGATGTGAATTTTTCCAGTATTTTTACACAATTATCAATTTTTTTGTAGGCCATCCTCTTCTCTTAATGGTAATTATTTTTCTTAGGAGAACTAGTTTTGTACTCGTTATTCTGATAGGTTATGTCTCCTATATTTCCAACCAATTTTGGTTAAAATTTATGATAGTCATCATTCTCATCAGTATAGCAAGGATGGTCGAATTATTTTGAAATTGTCTAAGATTATATTAACAATACACCAAGGCAAAAAAAAAAAAAAAAAACGATCTGGAAATATACATATCTCCATGTAACATTCTGAATCGTCGGTTGAAAAATCAAACGTAAGCTTGCGGTTTTCCAGCATCCACACCCACTCGGTTTTTATACGAACAATTCAAAAACGGACAAACTGACGGAAAACTGACAAAACGGGCAAAAAAAGTGTCTATGACTGCTCTAATCACCTCTTTTCAAAATTACAATCAAAACATATATCAACACTAAATTATTGCCAAAATATTTAGCGATAGAAAAAAAATAATCATTTTAAACATTTGTAAATCGCGTTATTTCCAAATAGATATTAATTTCATACACACTACTATAATATAACATTGCAGTGATTCACCTTCAATTCATGAAAAAAGATTGAAAATCATGTCAAATTTTCATTTCATTCATATAATACATGATGATCCACAATTATACGGTTTTCAATAGTTGACCTACATTTGTAAAGTCGCGTGCAATATCTTGTTACAGTGTCATTTACTAAATATTACTACATAAAACTATTTCCACTTGTTTATATATTATAAAATGACCAAACTCTTAGCGTAATTTAACGGTACTAATTGTTAAACCACACATATTAATATAAATAAAATTATTTAGCACTTCTATCATCAAATATTAAATGTTACTACAAACAGCATTGGTGACGATTATCATCTAGTTGAACAAGCAAGTATTCAATGGTGTTAATAAGTAGATAATACTGTATATTCTCTTGGCTTATTGGGTTTGATTTGTTGAAGATCTATAATAGATTTATGTGTGGGACGTATTGGATTCTAACATTGTAATAAGCTCTGTTATGCATAGCTTATTAAGTAATTTTTTAAGAACAAAATGATTTGTGGACTGTACATGATTTACCAATTACAATACATGTCTTATTAAGTTGTATTACTTCAAAATGTTTATATAAGATACATTCTTCAGTGGTGCTTATGCATCTCTTAAGAATAGATCATTAAATTCTATTGCATTCTTCAGACTTTGAGTTTAAAGATATGTGACTTTGGGCTTTCTCGTAATAGTACTTACAAGACCGTAACTACAAGACAATTTTTATTTATTTATTTATTTATTTATTTATTTATTTATTTATTTATTTATTTATTTATTTATTTATTTATTTATTTATTTATTTATTTATTTATTTATTTATTTATTTATTTATTCATTTATGTATTTTATTTATTGACCATAATACAAAATAAAACATTGTTTTAGTCAGTCATACAAGCAATACAAGCATACAAGTAGTACAATAATATATAGTCTTAATATATGGACATAAATAAATTTAAAATTTAACATTAAAAAATTCATCAGTCGAGTACATTGGGTTTCTAATTAATAATAATCATATCTATTTATTGACCACAATACAATACAATTAAATCGTTTTACAGTCAGTCAAGCAAAATCAAGTAAATAGTGTAGATTTACACAGAGTTACACATAGATACAATTATTACTCAGATTATTAATCAGATACAAAAAAACTAATGATAATACTAAAAATTTAAATCATAATATTCGGACACAGAGTCAATGGATTTTGAATTAGCACATCCTTCACAAACGCTTCAAATTTATTTTGGGGTAAAAGTAGGGTGACTATTTTCTTTAGAAGGCAATGCGGGACGGAGCAAAAAAGGTCCTCACCTCCCAAATTCAAGTGAAGAGCAAAAAAAAAGGTCCTCACCTCCCAAATCAAGTGAAGAGCAAAAAAAAGGTCCTCATTTCCTCAAATACAGGTTACAATGCGGGACAAAATGTTAGAATGCGGGACTTTTGCGGGACGTATCTTAAAGCGGCACACCCAATCAAAATGCGGGACAGTCCCGCAAAAAGCGGGACGAATGGTCACCCTAGGTAAAAGTCTTACTGACTCTGGCAATTCATTAAAGAATTTAATAGCGTAGTAAGTAGTGCTATTTCTGGATTTTGATAGACGGTTGAATTTAGGATATATATCATTCTTGTATCTACTATTATGATTATGAATGTCATTAAAAGATTTAAAGTTGTTTTTATTTTTGTAAAAAAATTTTAAACAGGCAAAAATGTAGAGTGATGGCAGAATCTTAATTTGCAAAGATAAAAAAGATTTTTGACAGTCTGCTTTGTAAGAAATGCCGTCAATGATTCTCACAGCGCGTCTTTGCAATGCAAAAATTCTATCAGCAGAGGACGAGTGTCCCCATGCTAAGAGGGTATAAGAAATATGTGATTGAAAAAGTGAGTAATAAGCTACTAAGAACACATCTTTAGTTACTATGTCCACAAGATTTCTCAGTAAGAAAATTGTTCTACATAGCTTACCACTCGCATAATCAACATGGTGTTTCCAATTTAATTCCCTGTCAACATATACCCCTAAAAATTTAATAAAGCCTGGACTCTCAAATGTATACTTTCTTAAAGAAATAACCATACTTTCACAATTGTTTGTGTTTAGAGACAACATGTTTGCCGCAAACCGATTGCTAGCATCGTTTAAATGTGAATCACTATTACTAATTAAATCGCTACATGATGTGGATCTTGAAATGATTGTAGAATCATCGGCATATAAAACTGTTTTAGTTTTTAAAAATGATGGAAAGTCATTAATGTATATTAGAAATAGAAGCGGACCGATGATCGAACCCTGAGGTACTCCACATTCCAATGGCAAGATATCTGATTGATTGTTATTAACAGCAACATATTGATTTCTGTACTAATTAAAAAAATGCTTTTACAGTTTTCTTGAAATTCAGAAAACGCAGGACTTTATATTCCTCTGGTAGAATATTAAAAAAATTTATACTGTAATAATTAGAGGCATTGCGTGATTTAGTAAAAAGTCAAAATTTTGGATATATATGGTCTTTATTTCTAGTAGCGTGAAATTGCTTTCTGTCGCTAGTTTGCCATACATTTCTATTTTTATAGGCATACAATACACACTGATAAATATCGAGAGAAGGCAATGTCATTATTTCTAATTCTTTAAATGCATTCTTACAATCAGCTCTATAGTTAATTTTTACTAAAATTCAAATAGTACGTCGTTGAAGGGAAAAAAATCTATTAGTTGAGGCAGTCCCCAAGCTAGAAGGGCATAAGAAATATGTGACTAAAATAGAGCCTAATATGATATTAACATTATTTCTTTTGAGACAGTATTGAGACAGTTGATGCTTATTTATAGTAAAATTAAAACACATTTTATCACAGTAACAGGTAAAATATTATTAAGAAAAATATTTTTAACATCACATATCTGGCAAACTGTTTAATTATTCATTTTTAAATCATAATAATTTAATAATAAATTTAACTTTTTAGAAAATTAATAATCATCTATATTGTCTGAGTTTGATAAAAAATTAAGTAGGTATTATCGTATTAATCCCACTGTAAACTGCGGAACATTAAGTTAAACCGTTTAAAACCGGTATTAAATACTATCAGTTTCGTTCTTGAACAAAAGAACAAAATCCTATTTTTGTTTTCGTGTCCGTTCTGTAAAAAAATTCGGTTAAATCGTAGTTTCGTTATCGTTCTATTCTCAAACCTTGCTAAACTATCATGACGCCTCTTCAGCCTCATAAAAGCCTAGTTTTTATTACATCTTCATATTATGAATCAATTTTCGGTGTTTATATAGAATATGAAATAATATCTGGTAATGTACTTAAATCCAGTAAACCAAGGTCTCTCTTTTCACACGCATCACATATATGTATGTATGCTACCTCATATTTATGTAACAATAATTGTTCTCTAAGCTTATTTATTGTTTTTGAATTAGTATGACCGGAAACGATACTCTAAAGGGGGAATTTAATACACGTAAACTGAGAAAGATCTCAAGCCCGACGAGACGGGGTCGAGAGAGGGAGAATTCCCCGGACCCGTAGTCCCTAGGGGCCCTGGCAGGATCCCAATATATTATTCTTTCATTTATTTTGGGGGCCTGATAAGAGTCTTTTTCCCGGAAACGGCGTTGTTTTCGACACCCCTGGAGCTCCTAGTATATTTCTGAGCAAACTATGGCACTTGACCTGTCGGAAAATGAACAGGACGTGCGAAACGTGAGCCTTAATAAAGCATGATAGACAATATAACCATTTTTTTAAAATAAAATTACTACGCCGGAATTATTGGTCTCATTTAGATTAATAATAAATGGGGAAGTCGCAAGAATTAAGATATTTGAGAATAGTGCTTGAAGCCAAATGGGTATAAGATAGGAATGAAAGCAGGCGATTGCAGTGGATTTTCATTTTACTTGATACGCCACCAAATTGTTGATCCGTCTATACAAGATAGTTTCAAATATCTAATACTTAAAGTCTCAATTAAGAGTACGTATAACACCCACAGATTTATAAGTTTCTTATACAAAACTAACAATCTGAAACAAAATTAGTAACAATCTATACATCAAAATTTACACCGAATATTTACTATTCAAATACTAAAACTGAATCAAATTATGTATTTCGAGTTTATATAATTCGTTCATGATTAACTTAATTTTTTATTTTAGTGACTTATTTTCCGGAACAATACCATAAACTAAATGAAATATAAAAAAAAGAATTTTACTTATCATTTTACAAAATTGTATAATTTGTAAATCATTTCACTTCATACACTGATTTTTATAGTAGTGTTTGTTTTTTCTTTGTTCAAGATTAGATAAGGGGCCGCTGGCGCCGAAGGAAATGACTACTTCAAAATTTTGTAATTGAAATCATAAATCACTGCTTTTCCCCAACAATTTCTTACCAAAGATATACCATAATTTATCGAATAACAAATAAAAAAAAAAACTTTGAGTATCGGTCTAAATTATAGCTTAAAATAAGCAAAATAAAAGAGATTTTCTCGTTCATTTAATGAATTTCTTACTGAGTTATGTGCTGGTTACATAGAGGTACTATATGATTTCCAAAAGGACATGTCCTCCTTTTTCCATTGAAATAACTAGTTCTCCATTCATTTTTAGTTCCATTAGACGCTGGTAGGTAAAGGTGTTGCTAGAACTAATAGGCGAACAAGCTACATATTATTGCTCATCCGAGAAACATGTATGCAGCAACTTATTAATAGTCATCGCAAAACAAAATTTGACAGAAAACTGAGACACTTGAAACGAATTGATAAAATTGTAGGAATCATCGGTATTCTAGGAACTACCACCTAGACCTGTACCGCAACCAGTTATAATGACTGCCTCTAATACATAGTCCTTTAAACTGTTCACCTGTAAGTGTGTTCCAATATAATTTTGGCAGGTTTATGTGCACCTACTTTCAAAGTAAGAACGTGAGGAGGTAATCCTGAAGTGTTAAGAAAATTCAGAAATTCAACTGGATAGTGAATGGCATCCTGTTCATCTATATTATAGATGAACAGGATGCCATTGGTTATAGATCGACATGGTTATAGATTCTATAACCATGTCGATATAGTACGGCTGAGAGATTCAAACTGACTCAAGATTACTTTCCCAGTAAAAATTTAGTAATTTTGGAGCTTCTGAACTGGCCTTAATAATTCTTTCAATTCTGATTAGTGTATAAATCATGTACCAACTTTGGCGCTGACGAAACCTATGTTGTCGCTGATAATTTCAAGAAAATACGTTAAATATGAATGGAAAAAATGGATTTCGTTTTACCTGCACGCACATATTTCATTATAACTTTAGAACTATTGAGCCGACTTTAATAAAACAGCTGAAAACCTGACCAGATGTTGTAGCTACAAATAAAAAAAGAAACAAAAAAAGCATAAAGATCGGATGAGCAGTTCTTTAGTGAAAAGCGCACATATTGTTAGGCAGAGAGACATTGCCTTTTATATATATAGACAAGGCTGGATTTAAGATGAATGAGGCCCTAAGTTGAGAAGTTTTCGCAGGCCCTTTTTGTATTAGTTTTATTTAAGATCGTAGCCTTATTATATTAACTGAATTTTTGAGGCCCTTCCAAACGTGAGGCCTTCATCTAGAGCTCGTTTACCTTAATGGTAATTCTGGCCCTGTATATAGAGATATAGATATTATAAATAATTATTAATATTAATTAATTTATTAATTAATTATAAATGATACTATATTCAAACACGCATTACATTTATCCTCTTTTTAAAAAAGTTTTACTTTTCATGGATTTTTATCCATTTTAATTTTATCTTTCTACCAATTTTACCCCTCCCTATTTATCGGTTTGGGCAGTTGTTCTGCTTGCGTCCCCCTATATCGGGCACTGGCAACAATTATTTTCCACACATTCATGTTTCCGATTATTGTGTTTTTTCCTAGCAGCAATAATCGGGGTACCCTTGTATTTAATAGAGATCTTTATAATAGTGCTCAGTATAAATCTTTAACTGGTAATTGTTAAAAGATCTGTTTAGTTATGCTTCAAGTGTTAGCTTTGTTTCCCATAATCAGATCTAATTATGTAAAGCTTTAAAAACAATTGCGTTCTGTACGTATCTTATTAATGTCACCCTACTCTCAATTGTTGAATTGAACGAGCTCTTCAAATAGATAATTTCTTATTTGATTATCGTCACCTTACTACTTTATTCACATTGGTTAAAGCAGTGGTTCCTAAATTTTTTTGTACGTGGCGCCTCTGTAAACCTCCTACGGCTCTCTAGAGCGCCGCGGCGCACATTTTGAGAACCACTGAGTTAAAGAAATGTTTATCTAACAACTTATCTATATCAAGATACTTAAATTTAAATATCTAGATACAGATACAGATACAGATACATATTTCAAAAAGTATCTAATCTAGTTACTTGACAAAGTATCTGTATCTAGATACTTGTACCTAGATACATTACAACACTGTTTGGTACACCATGTATATATATAAAATAAAATATGAAAGTCTGTCTGTCTGCAAAAGTTATAGAGAATATTAAAATCTACAACTTTTAATTGAAATAAAATTTGTATCGTATTTTGATTCTGACTAAATTTAAGATTTGTATTTCGTAAATGCAGTACATACGTTAGTTTTTTATTTTTGCAGTGTATAAAATTTATGGGCAAGTATATTGCCGGTATCAAGTTTTTTGTATTCGACATTTAAACAAGTGGTTCTTTTAAAACTGAGATCGAGTTACCTTAAAATTTCTAAACATTTTGTTTCTTAACTGTCACGCTATGCACGAAAGTTGATTGGTTTAATAAACCTGTCATATTTAAATTCTGTAACCTTTATTTTTTAATTTTCTTTTTACTTCACAGTTACGTTACGTTACTTTTGGTAATACTTTTGATTTGACAATCAAAACAAATGATTTGATAATTAGAAAGTGAACAAAACAAACAGTTTTAAACGAGGTCACTGAGCTCTACCCCTTAGTTTGTATTAGTAATTAAATTAATTGTTATGTATTGGATGACATTCAAGGGCGCGCTGTGATATATAATTTAGTGCTCATTGTCCTAACTGCTCTGGTTTCGATAATCACCACCTCGCATTTCGACAAAAAATTACACACTAAATGGTTTTCTACCAAAATTATAAAAAAATATCACATTTCACTCGATACAGATGTAATCTTTATGCTTCCATAGCCCACCTGGTTCTGCACTAAAGCTGAATCCAGATTAGCGAGCCACTCCTGTAATGTACCGAATACTACAAAAATCAAATCGCATATTTCTATCCCTAACCATTTTTTAGTTTTTTTTTATCAATATTAATTTATCAAAAATTAATTTATCAAAATTTTCAAAAAATTAAATAATATCATAAGAGTAAGTAATATATAATATTAATAGTATTAGTTACTCTATGATAATATGAAAATTTTTGTTCTTTTTTTATTTCAAAATATGTTAACAAGTCAATTAGGACCTCAAGATTTAAAAAATTTCAACCGCAGGTCCATCGAATTTTTTAGAAAAGTCCATGCAAAGATGAAAATTTCTATGAATCACGCCATATTTAAATTTGTCATAATTTTAAAATACGCAAGACAAATAAGGCCTCAAATTTTTTCTAGACTAAATAAACTACGGATAATCCAAAAACTTCAACCGCAGGTCGCTATCTCTAACCGTTTTTGAGTTGTGCTTATTTGAATTCATAATTTTCACAAATAATGTAAGTTATGCTATTAAAAATTTTTTCGTAATCTCAAAACGCATTAAACGATTAATGTCCCAATTTTTTTCTAGACTAACTAAGTTTAGTTATTTTCAACCGTAGGTCGCTATCTCTAACCGTTTTTAAATTGTGTTTTTTTTTTTAATTCACAATTTTCACAGATTATAAAAATACACTTCGATAATTTTTTTTTGAGGTATTTTTTCACTTGAGGCCTGGTTCTAGTCTGCCTCACCCAAGGGCCGGCCATGCTAGTGTGGATATTAAGTTCATTTCCTAATTGAAATCAGTAATTAGTAAGATAAGTAGGTTTGTTTCCTAAAGGACGTAAAATTGAATAAATTATTAAACGTTCATATAAATTTAATTTGTAAGCGTGAGAATGTTAACTGAAATTTTGTTTATAAATTAAATTTGTATGGAATGAGAATAAAAAATAATCACATATTTCTTATCAGTAATTTTTTATTTTTTATTAGTGATCAAAAATGATCGTGAAATTACACGAATTCCACTTCAATTATAGCTAAAATTTGATTGAAAAAGACATCATCTTAACAAGAAAATAGCTGCGTATCTATAAGACTAACATTAGTCTTATAGATACGCAGCTCATACGTTAGCACATATGGCTAACATAATACATACGTTATTTAGCACAAATTTATTCCGTAGAATAGTGTTTTATCTTGGATTTTTGTGACGTCACGGTCATTTTTGAACAGTCTGCATAATACTGATTAACATGCACTGTTAGTTTGGTTAAAAATATGGTATTTTCATTTTCCAATGTTTTTTCAAAAGTATCTAGCTGTATCTAGATACAAACATTTTTGGCATGTATCTGTATCTAGATATTATTTATGATTCTGTATCTGTATCTGCATCTAGATGCAATTTTTCTTAGGTATCTGTATCTGTATCTAGATATTTTTTTAAATTTATCTATTACAAAAATAGAGGGAAACACATCTTGAACACGCCAGGTGTGAGCAAGTTGGGGAAAAATTTTGATGACCAAAAATTACCCAAAGAATCGAATGGTGGTATTGAAATTTTCTGGAACAAACGGAAGAACAGGATATCAAAGACAACTTTGACTTTTTAAATGGTAATGTATGTCGTGTTGGATATCTTTGGATATAGCTTTTAAAAAGAAACAACTTTTACTTACATATTTTTTTAATATCTTTTATGGTTTACGAAAAAATATATTCTGTACAATAATTTGAAGGAGCATTTTTGTTAAAAAGTGTTCAAAGTGTTTTCCATTTTGATTTAAACACTTCCGCATCCTTGTATATTCACATAACCGAGCGTCTACTTTAGTAAAAATTATTTCGGTAATTTGTTTAACCATTTTTAGTTTTCTATTTTATGAGGCAATAAATACCAACTAAACAGTAATGTGTAAAAATTATTTTTAATTTTCACAGTTTAATTTTAAAGCACACGTTAATTTTTAATGTTTACTCTAGTGACGCAAAATGTGTATTTTTATGTAATTAAACTTGAAAACGTTTCTTCATTCACACTAGCTCAGACTGTGTACAAATTAAATTTGATCTGTCAGAATTTAATGGACACGTGTAAGTTTTTCTATTTCTCTCTCTTTGGGCACTATCAGTCTTCTTTGGCCTCATTCTAATAAGTCCACATCATCTGTTAAGTGTCAGGTATCTTATGTATTATTACAGGTATTGCTGTTTTGATTATTTGGGGTTTTCGATTTATTGCGATTTACACTTCGATATCAAAATTTGATTGTTGCGGTAAGCATACCGAGTTACTGCGGTATAATAGAAGTAACAGAAGTAAATAAAAAATAATAATGCTAAAAATGAGGTACTCTTTAAGTTTTAGAATTTTCCCTACATTTTCTTTTTTTTTTAACTACAGTTAAATTTTAACTTACTATTTAAGATTATAACGTAATTTTATCACGTCTAGTAAAATATGATTATTATTTTCATTGTTAAAATTTTACTACAACAGTGCGAATACTATTGCCAACTGTATAAAATGATTTAATGCGGCATCAATAGATAAACATATAAAATTATTTCTTCCTGTTTAAAATTATTGAAATATTGCGCAGATAATAAAATGCATAATTTAATTTTAAAGTTATATATAAATTATAATTCGAAAATTACTATAATTAAGAACATATTTCAATGATTTCCTTTTTTATCGATTACATCAAAGAAAATTTGAACAAAAAATGATTTGTGAATTTAAAGTATGAATCGGGGTAAATTACTCCAAATGGTAAAAATTTAAATCTCTAGATAATTAAAGCTTAATAAATATATAAATAAAATTGCCTAAAAGTTAATCAATAAGCCAGACTAATTGAACAGATCGGAATACACCAACATACAAAGTAATTGAGGAAACAAAAGTAGAAAAAATAAAAATAGAAGCAGTTAAAAGGGCAATAAGGTATAGAACAAATATAACTGGACACCCAGAGAAGCTGTTATTAAATTAATGTTGGAAGGGAATAGAGTAAAGAGATGAACAGGGAAAAATAGTATCAACTTGGGAGGCAAAGAGGAAAAAATGTACGAATATGGGGTTTTCTCAACTGAAGCATTAAGGAGGACTAGATTAAAAGGGCAAGGAATGCAAGAAATGATAGAAAGAATGAAAGACATACAACAACAAGAACTTGATATTAAAATACACGAATCAAGATACAAAAGCAAATTTTGAACATCACAACGGCCACAATACCTGAAGAAGATCGGAAATGGGGAGAAAAAAAAGGTAATTGCACGCTTCAGGTGTGTTAACGAAGAGAGAGAAATGCATTTTAAATGAAGGAAGAACAAAAAAAGTGCAGGATGTGTAAAAAAGCAAAAGAGACAATTGAGCACATGCTGGAGGAATGCGAAGAAATAAGAAGTAGGGAAGGAACAAGAGAGGCAATTTTTATCGAAAGTGGAGAAGGATATGTATAGATGAAGGACGTTATAACAAGAAGGAAGAAGATTAAAAAAAAATAATAATCTACGGAATCAAAAAGCCCAGAAACTGATTAACAGATTTCAAGCCAACAGGCAGAATTAAATATTTTATTTTAAATTATAGGATACACATTAAACATAAACTCATTAAACATACATTAAACTCTTGTTTTGTGAAAATAAATATAAATTAAAATTAAATATATTTAAAATATATACAAAATTTAATTGAATTGAACTAAATTGTTACCGTGGACATGCCAGATTTTTTAAATTTGACAGGCTACATAAAAAAACATGTTGGGTCATACGATTGGGCTCGCATCCGTGGGGTCTCAGGAACTTGAGCTTCTACTTGTCTGTTTTTACATGATTAAACACGAATATCTACCATCTGTCAAAGATGGTAGTGGCCCAAAGAGCCATTTGCGGTCCGCTTTCGTCTTTTCATCTTGAAAATTTCGAATTTTTTGTGGCAGGCCATAATTTGTTTTGTAGTTTCTATTTTCTATGATCTTAAGTTCTTGTTTACACGTATTTAGGTCGGCGTAAATGCCCCTAGTGTGTAAGAAGCCTAAAGCAGTACAGCAGTAATGTACTGACTATGCTGGATATGAAAAGTAAACATTCTATTTTCTTATAGGTGGGCCTCATAAAATTGGTGGATCGTCGTTCCACGGGTTGTCGGTTGCCGACCCCTGATCTAAAATATGTTGCTATTTTTGAGAATTAGCTAAATTATTTATCGTTTTATAATTTTAATTAACGTTGCATATTTAAGGGTAATGTCACCATGTTACACGTGTTTAAAATGTGTTATTCTTTAATTATGCAGAATGTCAAAGCTGAATGATATTTAATGTAAACTTTTCTTACAGTACGTGTTTTTAAGGTTAATGTACAATTACACAGATACAGAAATTAAAAGTTACTTTGTAGTTTGACAATTTAGAAGTACATTTATTTAAAAGAAAAACAAAACTTTTACAATTAAAACAATCGAATTAAACATTGATGTGGAGTGTAAATGTTCACACATTTCAGGATTTCGCAGATATATAGTAAATGTTGTCGGTCCGCATGCTGAATGTTGAATACATATTTATGAGAATTTTGTCTCATTTAATTTGTCGGTACTACAGTGCCCTCTTTTTTGGGGTTTGTAGGTATGACCAAAAAAACCTTATACGGGCACTCATGTGTTTGTCTACCTGTCTGCGTGCCTGCATGTCTGTCTGTCTGCCTATTGTGGTGGACCGGCCCTTTGGGACATCGGGCCATTTTTCGGTGGGCCGGTCCCAATAGGACCAATTCTTGGGTCAAAGGGGCCGGTCCTTGAAGTAATGAGGCCGCGTCTTGACCCTATGGGGCCGATTTACTCCAATTTTCTAGGAAAATTTTGCCAGTCTGCTACTTTCAGCCTGTCTGTCTACCTTTCTGTCTGCCTTTCTGTCTGCCTGTCTGTATGCCTTTCTCTCTGTTTTACTGTTTGACTGTTTATCTGCCTATTTGTCTGCCTGCCTGTCTGTCTGTCTGTCTGTACGGTAGAAATTGTGATTAAACAGCTAGACCTAGAGACTTGAAATTTAGCACGCTTAATTAATCTGATCCGCATATAGGAAAAATACTGACTGTAAAAACACATCGCCCGAAAAATATAAACAAATTTGTATTTAACGAAAACATAAATATTTTTTTTTAAAGTTCGAATAGGGTATCATAAAACTCTTAATTAAAAATTTCTTGATGCGTACATAAACGAGCAAAATTTTATTTTATAGAAAACTATTGTTTATAAGTGATTTTCACCAAAATTTTGTCAGAAAAATATTTGTCCCCCACCCTATTTCCCAAGAGGGTTGATCTAAAAACCTGAAAAAATTCTCAATAATATTTGTTGAACCTAACCTAACCTAACCGAAATAGTTCAACTGGAATTTTTGATCCAATTAGTTTTACGAAAGAATTATTATTATTATTTTTTTTTTTTTGAGCGTTGAAAAACATATTTTTCTTAGATATATATTGTGTGATGTCAAAAGAAAGCTTTTAAGGCTGGATCAAGGAACGAAAAGCAATTTTTTAAAATTCTTCATTTCAACTCGGATTTTTTCAAAAATGTGCTTAAAAACTTCTGTCCCACACTCTGTAAACCATGGGTTACCCCTTTGCAGAGGGGTTAATTTTAAAATCTAAAAAAATTTTAATTAATGGATAGGTACAATGATGTGCTCCGGAATACTACAACAAGATTTTTCTATTAGATTATGTTTCTATTAGATTATGAAAAATACCGCATTTTTTGTTTTTGAAACATTTATTATTATTTTAATTTGTGGTTAATAATATTTATGGATTTTTTGTATTTTTTACTAGAGCAGAAATAAGTATTTTTTATTTAAATAAAAAAAAAAAAAAATTCAAATAAAATATTTTTAAAAAAATAAATAAAAAGTGTAAAAAATACATATTCACATGAGCCGGAATAGCTCAACAGGAATTTTTAATCACATTATTTTTTTCGGAATTATAATTTAATTTTTTCTAAATTATATCGAAATATATCGGAGTTTTGTATTTTTTTTTTTAAATTTAATTTGGGGTATTAAATGAAATCTCTTAGTATATAGATTAATAGATACATTATTTACAAAATATTGTTCATTTTGATGTGAATACAGCAAAAAGTGTTGTCCCAGATATGTATGCCTGGTTGTATAAAAATCTTAAAACTAGATGTAAGCTAAAACTCGAAGTAAAACACAAAATTGTCTAGTAACGCAAAACGTCTTAATGAGTTATAACTTTCATCTAGTTTTCAGACTTTTATGCAACCGGGCATTAGAATGCGGTTCACCCTTTTGGCCACCATCACTTACTTATACGAGTAGATACCTGCAAAATCCTGTATGTGTGAAAATTCATACTTCACATCAATTTTAAAGGTATTAAATTAAATTGAAGAAACTATTTATTTCAATGCTGACGTTTTGAGATTTTCTACCGAAGCAAATTATATAAAAAAACTAAATTCTGTTTCAAACAATGGGCAAAGTCCATTTTATGCATTTTGAGAACAGGTTTAATTTTTTTCGAAATTAATTATATGCTAAAATGCTAATATAATAGATCTAAGTACATCCTGCTGTAATATATTGATTAGTTGATAATTTTACTTGCTGAAATTCGAATATAGATAAAAGGTTCTTAAATGAAATACTTGGTAAAGTTTCACAAAAATATTTATTCAACATTCTGCCTATAGTTTCGGTTGATTCATTATAGCTTCGAAAATGGTAAACGCCAAAACAACAGTCGGCATGATGAATAAATATTTTTGTGAAATTTTACAAATAATTCATTCTTTGGTCCAGTAGTCTGACAAACTAGTGGCAAAAATTTGTTACTAGCAACTGAAGTATCGAGATCATCGCAGCATTACCGAAACGTCTGATCATCATAACTTTAGACTAGGGTTTTAACCTTTTTTAAACCGTGGACAACCTTTTACAGACAAAAAAATAGAGAATCACGGACCATAAGATCGCGGCCCACAGACTGAAAATCTCTACTTTAGACAATTTGCGAAATGAAAATAGTAAAAAATAGACAAAAACTAAGAACAACTCTTTGTAAATCTAAATAATTCCGCAGTAAATTGCCTACGAATGTTATCACAGTTGAATACAACATCCATATCAGCGGAGAAGAAATCAAATCATACGGTTTTTAAAAATTTAATGTTCTGATATGATTGACATTGACATAACTAGTAATGCATACATGAAATGTTTGCTGGTGATGATTTTAGCCAACAAATATTTTATAACCTTGTGAAACATACTGCTGTTTACCAGGTACTTTTCTGATTACTTGGATATATTTGTTCGTATTAATTCATTGTGTTTTCAGTTTCGTAACGGAATTTATAGTTAGAACAATAAAAATAAAAATTAACAAATTATATTCATGTCTATACCAGAATTTTGCCCATGAATGGTAAGCTAATGGTTCGGCTATACTGGTGCAACATAATCTATCTAACCCAGTGTTTCCCAAAGGGTGTGCTGCGGCACATTAGTGTGCCGCAAAATTTTCCAAGTGTGGTGCGAAATCTTAAAGAAAAAAAATCAGCTGTGGCCACCACAAGACCGACTGCCATCAAAAGTACTTGTTTTAATTTATGCTGCTTTATCAAAAAAAATCTCAAATAAAAGTTGTTAGTAAGTGTTTTTACGAGTAAACTCCCATTTCTAGTTAACCGAATTTTACCAAAAGTTGATCAACTCGTGCCATTTATGTCAAAAGCTTAAATATGAAGTTTCATAAAAAATCCTTTTAGTCGAATTTGCTCTGCACGTGTACACGGACCGACCAACAGACAGACCGACAGACAGACAGACAGACGGACGGACCGACAGACATCATGCTGAAAATACTCAAAACGTTATGTAGGGACCTCAGTTCGTGTAGATCCATCGAAATCTCGAAATATCAAAATCGGTATGATCACAATACCTCTCTTATATATGTTTGCGGTCGGTAAAAAACTAGCGTTATAAATTTCTTCTTCTATGACTACGTCGGTGTGCCGCGAAATGGACGCTTTGGACAATGTGCCACGAGAGTAAAAAGATTGGGAAACACTGATCTAACCTAAACATAATTTGGAGGTAGATTTTTTTATTGAAAATTTCACCGAAATATGTCAGCAGTCGACGATACATCTGTGACTAGAACGACGTTTTGCACACTTATTAGATACTTTCATTTATAATCAAGAACTGAGAATGGAATAAAAACGAAATATTGATATTAACCGATTTTTTTTTTTTAAACCAAAACGACATTATTTTTTTATTTAAAATAACTTGACATGCGCCAAGTCTTTTAATTTCGAATTGTTTTAATAACGAAAACTTTTTTTCTAATAAACTACCAAGTTTATTTATTATTTTATTGTAGATAGGTATAATGTAAATACATATGCTTTTATTTATTTATTTATTTATTTGGATTTTAGGGTTGTAAATAGGTGCATATCACTCAAAACTACAACCTCGAATATATAATTTATATTAAAAATGTGTATAAGAACATAAAAATTATAAAAATAATAACAATAATAACAATATTAAAATAATTTAAAAAAAGGTACAATAATATATAAATATAAATGTCTTGTCATAAATATTGTTACCAATTTTGCAGTGAAATTCTGCAAGGTGCTTTAAGATTTAATTTTCTTTTAGTACATAATACATTGATGAATCTTAAACAAGATTAAATGATTACTTCTGACCTTTACACAGCACTTAAGTCTCTGCAGCCACTCGTTTCAATTACGAAGGGTTTCTTGAAAAGATTTTCATGAAAACATTTTTAATATTGAGGAAGCTTTCAATCATCAGAACGACATGGTGTATACTACAAGTTCACGTGAAGCTTGTGAGAAAGCGTCGATGATCCAGACCATTACTCTGCTTCAGTTATGGTTTGATGGGGCGGAAGCTATGATGGTACCGCCAAGCTTCATTTTTACGAGAGAGGGGGTAAAACCGTCGGTCAAAGTCTTCTAGAAAACCGTATCGATAGTAAAAGAACTGAACAACTTCTTCTTCGCTAGTCATCACTGGAGCTTCCAGCAAAATTCAGCACCAGCATATAAGGTGAAGGCTACGCAGCAGTGGCTTAAAAGCAATTTACCGGTCTTCATTGCGGATTGGCCGTCCAGCAGCTCTTACCTCTACCTTTGGACTACAAATAATGGTTCGTGCTTCAGGAATGGCCTGCAAGAAGGAATACCCTATTATTGCTAGCCTGAAGCGCTCCCTTATGAAAGCAACGGAAGGTTTTTCTGTAGAAACCCTTCGTAATTCTACTGACAAGTGTCTGCAGAGACCTAAGAGCTTAACAGCCAGAGGTGGTCATTTTGAAAACTGTTTCATGTGGTTAGAAGACGCATTAATATATTATGTACTAGAAAAAAATGAAAATGTATCTAAGCATATTCTACAATTTCATTGAAAACTTTGTGATAGTATGGTAAGACTAGATATATCTGGTTTTCTTATCCCCGGAACATAACACCCTCGGATAACGAGGGATTACTGTACTGTTAATAACTAGTACATTTTAATCGACTTTTAAATCCTTCAATAAATATAAACTTACTGGAATTATTTGTAACTTAAGATTTCAGGTATATTGTCTATGAACGTCAACAGTTTTACGTCAGTTGTCTTACCTGACGTCATATATCTTTATCACTTACTTCTGATTTGACATAGTTAATATTTTCTGTTTAAACTTCATTCTTAATCTTAGGTTATAAAACACTTTGGTACATTCACAAGTGTTGTATTTACGAACGTCTTGATACTTGATTATAACAGATTATCCTAAATTCCATTGATAAGCGTAAATTTTAACCTTTTAGTTAAAATATATTTTTGCAATAAATTCATTGAATGATAGCAATATCAAAATCACATTGTATATAAACAAATGAAGTGCATACGTACGTGAATTAGCATAAAACTTTGTATTCAGAAATATTTCTAATATTAAGTAGGAATTTGTTCTGGACATTTGAGAGATTTAAATATGAGGCTATTAATCTATCGTTTTTCCACTTACAGACTACAATTTTCAGATTGTTTCACAAGCATTTGTTTCAGAAATTCATTATAAAACAAAAAATACCGAAAGAAGAAATGAAAATTAATGGTAAACACAAGAATCGTTTTTTTAAACGAGTTTAACTATCTTATACTATTTGTAATTTCACTAGAAATACTGGGTGCTAAAAAAATGACCCTCAGAATGTATAATATTGACTAAAATGAGCTTTATCGACATGGGTCCTCAAATCAACCGTTTCACAGATATGATATATATTCAACTTAATTTTTATTCACACATTTTGGTCAGTATTATACTATATCCGACCATATTTTTTAAACACCCTGTTTATTTACATTATTTGGACTGGGATATTCAGATGGAATATCTTATTTTGTCTTGTTTTGCTATACTGCTTGTTTAAAAAAAGATTTTTTTGATATTATTTATTAGTAGTTTCTATTATATAATACACTCATCAAAATGGTTCAAGGATATTCAGTGAAATACCCAATGAAATCAAAGAAAGAATGTTCGTTTGTTATCCCATAAAAACCCCGGCAAGAGTAAGTTAACAGGACTGCCCCGTGTGCGACAATCCAACAAACACAAGACCCCTATAATCGAACCTAGATCGCGCAAGTGTGCAAACTTTTATCAACATATGCGGCATTTGTACTTGATTCTAACAATGGGCGATCCCACGAATGACCCCACATGGGCGGCGTTCCTGCCTACACACTTAAGACTTTAACAAAACCTTTATAAAATAACACATTCCTTTGCAAACCTTATCAAATACTTCGTCAAATATCCCTAGATCATTTTGATGAGTGTAGTTTCATATTTAAGTTTAGATAACACAAGCTTTGGCCGTAGCAGCCAATATAAAACAGCAACAAGCAACGCAAGATTAAAGCTTGCGCTAAAAGTTGAACATCTTTTCAGTTACGGGTACAATTCAAACCCAAAAATATTCACTGGGTTATTGAAACAGTACTAGAGTAGTTTAATTTCCTACTTTTCCCCTTTGAAGATAAATGAAAGGTGCTTTTTTATTTAATTTTAAGAAAGATTGAATTTTTTCTTTTCTTTTTTGTTGTTCCAACACATTTAAACACAATATATTTATGAAAACTATAGACGTTTTCACACAACCCGGAAAAACCGGTGCCGGGCCAACGCCGGCACTAGTTTTAGCCATTGTTGTCTTTCACACACACCAGCGCCGACACCGTAAGTCTTTCATACACGGCGTCATCTTGAGTTTTTGTACCTTAGAAGAAGGTACCGAAGACACAAAACTAATGATAACACTGGGTACATCTCCTTTTAACTATCATATACTTGAAAGGCAGTTTTTTCACGCTTTTTGGAAAACTTAGAGAGTCTAAACTCGGTCTAAATTCATCATTTACTTTCGTATGACCACAAATACGATTGATTTCCTTGTAGAATGATTAGAAAACAGTATTAAGCACCAGGATATTATAATGAAAACAATGAGATGCCGGCCCTATTGCCATGTTACTAAAACGTGTCCAGACAAGCGTGTGCCCTGGTAGCTCGCTTTTTTAATTTCAGCATGGTATGAGAGAATACAATACGTAAATCAACAGTAGAACGGTTCTCTAATCGCTTGGCTTGCCCCGCAGCTTGCCTTGCCAACAAATTGGAAGCAAGTAGACGTTTATACGTCTACTTGCTTCCAACGCCAGCAGGGCAAGCAAGTCCAACGCCAGCTGTACCGGTGCCGGCGACCGGACCGCCAAATTGTGGGTTACGTGTAAAAACATTCATTTGATTACATTGTACATGGCTCTGGCTCTGCTACCAATTTTGCCGGTGTGTGTGAAAACGGCCAGTATTATAGAACCATGTTCAAATCAATTACCATTATACTTCAGTGAAATATCCTGTTTTGATATATTGAGCAAATAAATTTTTCCTGTTTTTAATTAGCCATTGTGACGATTGAATATTTTCACTTTTTCAAGATACATTATCAGATGATTTAATGAATTATCTAGATACTTTATGAAACTTTTATTTATGATTGTGAAAGTGATTACTCGTATTGGGTTAGTTAAACTACCATTTATTTGAAGTCACGATTTAAAAACTATAACTTATCATAACATATGCTATGATATAAAGAATGTATCCTGTGCAGCGTTCACTTTCAGGTCTGGATTTTAAACTACGTTTCAAATTATTATGCAAACGTTTAAAATTTGCGATATCTTCTCATCAAATAAGTTGTTTAAATTTCTCTTTGGCTAGAATGGAGATAAAATATAGTTATGATGTTGTATATTGTTTCCTCCTTTCAACATTGACGTACAAATAATAAAAAATGAAGATTCTTGCGAGTATGTAGCTTGAAATTTAATTCAATCTTTCTGTTACAGTTTTGAAAAATCTCGCATCTATTAGGGAAACCTTAACCACAATAATTATTTGATATGTTGAAGAATTATGTTATTCTAAATACATTGAGCAAGATATTTTATTTTGAGCCTTGCACAATGACCCGTTTTGAATTTATCATTATTTTTAAAGCTGTATTGAAGTGTCATCTTTCACAAATATCTAGAACCATGAAATATGTCGAACCTTTTTCGAAAGAACAACGAATTTAAAAATGATAAAAATGGTATAGTTATGATAATTAACATTAAGAGTGCCATTTGCAATGTCTAATGGATATTTGCGAAACGAAGCCAAATAGACTAGCCATAAGAATCGCCGACCGAAGCCCGGTAGGCCAAATCAAAAGCACAGATTTATAATGACAAGATATCACCGTATGTGTGCAATGTTCTATTATTATTATTAGATATATCTACAACAATGTAATACATGAAAGATTTATTGCTGTTATTAATAGTTCT
Organism: Liopterus haemorrhoidalis; assembly: GCA_963971575.1. Lineage (NCBI taxonomy): Eukaryota > Metazoa > Arthropoda > Insecta > Coleoptera > Dytiscidae > Liopterus > Liopterus haemorrhoidalis. The sequence goes on from OZ020614.1 coordinate 57,087,343, forward strand.
GATACAAGTGAAAATGTTTTTTTATAAGTTAGTCGCTTCTGGTTTAATTTCTCTTGATATATACACGTATAAAAAAAATTATGTAAAGTGTGAATTTCACACATTTCAGTGTTTTGTAGGTATTTAATAAGTGTAAGAAGCTAACATAATACTGGATGTCTAGAAATATTTGTTCTTTAATCACATCAAAACATTTTTTGATAATCATTTTTATTTGTTACTTGAGTACTAAGAGCTTCCATTTAATTTTTTTAAACTATATTTTAATAATTTGCCAAAAATTCCAGCGTTTTTTTTTTTCTGCATTTGTTTCGTATTCTAGTCTTCATTAGATTAATAAGAAACATATTGATAAATGGCTTAATTTGTTTCAATTTCAGAAACGTATTTCTTACTATTAACAATGTGTTATTGGATTTATAATTATTTTATTACTATAAATGATTTATTCCTGTTTGATACCTTAAAAACAAAAATGTGAAGTAATTCAAACAATAGGTTGAATCACAACGTATAATAGTATAATTAAATAACTGAACACTACACTCTGCAGTGTAGAAGTAGTGTGGTATTCAAAACTCGATCCTTAGCTGTTACATTTTTTTTATTATATTTTTTATTTCAAAAAAAGACACATACTATTTCAGGCATAAATACAAAGAATCCATAACATTATTAGCCATGAATTAAAAAAATAATTAATTTTGTCAAAAACACAAAAACTGCAATATTTTTCAAAAACACAATCTGATCAAAAACTCATCTCGTACGTTTCCGGTACAGATCAATGTATTGATTACATTTTTTTCAGATTTTTGGTTTAACCCCTTTGGGTAAAAGGCGGGACGCACAATTTTTGGCTAAAATCGTGTTAAAAAAAACGAATTTAAAAAAACTACTTTTCGTTCTTTAATCTATGTCCTAAGATATTTCTTTTGATACCACACAATAAATTTAAAAAATTATATATTTACTATCGACGACACAAAAAAAATCTACATTTTTCGAAAAACTTATCTGATCGAAAATTCCTGTTGAACTGTTCCGGTTCCTACCAGTGTTCATAATGGATTTTTTTTGACATACCACTCTTTTTTAAAAATTAATTACATGTTTCATATATGTGAAGAGTTGTATAAGCATGCCGAATTTCAACTTTCTATGTTAAGTCGTTTGGCTACAATTTCTACCGTACAGACAGACCAACAGACTTACAGACAGACACATGAGTGACGTTATAAGGGATTTTTGGTGATCATATCTACTTAACCCTAAAAATATTATTTGAATTTGATTCCCTTTTGCATTTATGTAAAATAAAAAAGAATGATACCGTTCATATTATTATTTTAGTAACCTATTAAATAAAGCTTTGTAGAAAATTAAATATTTAAAAAAGCTTGACAGTGATAGAGCTGGTTTCTGAGAGTCCAGTGAAAATAAAATTCCCATACCGCTCCTGAACGTAGCCCTAAGGTAAAATACTGATTTGCTGTTTTGTTTGCCTTTCCTTTCATGTTTTGTTAAAGAATATAAAGTTTGGAGACTTGAGTTAATAATTATATTCTTTAAATAGATACATTTTAGTCACGTACTTTAATAAGTTAATAATGGCACTAATTTTATATAACAATTATAAGACCAGTTATGACATGTGGTGCAAAAATAGAGTCGACTCAAAATGATGAAAACGAAGTGTTCAGAAAAATATTTAGAACGGTGAAAGAATGGAAGGAATTAGAATAGATATTTGGGGATGCGAAAAACAGTACCAGCATAAGAAAAATACAAGGGAACCAAAAATTAACAAAATCCAATTAATACGCACACGGCGAATATTGAAGTGGCTTTAAAGTCAGCTTTTAGCATGAATGCACGGTGCACATTGGTCCAATGTTCCATTGCTACTGACCAAATCAAATCTATTCCTTACCCTAAACCGAAAGTATCTGCCTTGAGTTCGTATGGATTCAAAAGTTAATTCCATTTTGAGACACCAATACAATATAAAAAGATATCTTGGATAATCTCGTAGCAGGAAAAAATATTCATTTATAGCTATTAGCGCACTGAACATGTCATTTAGTTAATTAATTACATTAAATACATAATCGCACGTTTGAATACAAACAAGTTTCTTAAGTAGCACGACTTATTAAAATCAAATTCATAAAATAATGAATTTCAAGAAAATCTCAATTAACATTTATTGTTTTGTTTTAAAATTATCTAATAATTATTATTGTAAATGATTGTTTTTATTCAAAAACAAAGCTTAAATTCGCTGTGTCCTTGAGCACATATACCCATATATGATACACATAGTTCAGCTTTCAAAATGAACAGTAATTTTCTAGATGGGAAATAACTCGCAAGTAACAATCATATCAAGCTAATGTGAAGTAGGAGGAAAGAGGAGGTACTGAGCACTGAGCCACTGACTACTGAATTGGAGTGAACAAGCTTAAGCGCAGGGAATTACTATTTAAATATTCAAATTTAAATTAACTCATTTTAAACTGTTTGTTTTAAATTGAAAAACTAAATGGTACCTATATCCTATTTCATCTTAAATAATTAAAGTAGGTGATGTTTCTTTCTGTAGTTCAGTCCAAAGGTATTCAATATTTGCCATTCATACATTAAAGCCAATAATACTTATAAATATTTGTAAAGAATTACAAAATTATCAGAATATTACATGAACAATTAAAAATGTATTGTACCCTCTTGGCTTGGGAAGGTCTTCTTCGTTTCCTTTTTAAGTGACACATTTTCAGGATTTTATAGAAATGACCAAAAAACTTTTATAACGTCACTCATGTGTCTGTCTGTCTGCCTAAACCCAGAAGGTTTAAATTTTGGTATGCTGATACAACTTTTATCCATATATAGGAAAACTATCGAGAGTTCAAGAAAAGACATCGCGGGAAAATTATAAACAAATATGTATTCAACGTCTGTCTGTCTGTCTACGGTAGAAATTGTAGTCAAACGGCTGTACATACAAAGTTAAAATTTGACATATTTACACAACGCTTTGACCCACATATAGGCAAACTATGGAGAACACAACAAACATATTGCAGGAAAATATAAACACCATGAGTTCAAGAAGAAATTAAATAAGGGTTAGCTATGGCAAAATAAAATAATGTCTACTGCAAGCTTTATAATACAATATAAACTTATGACAACAACAGTGATTATATTGAGTTAATTAATTCAAAAGCTTGCTGTTGACATAACTTTTATTTTCCATAACTAACCCTTATGTAATTTATTTTTGAACTCATTGCATGTCATCATCACAGGAGCAACCCGTGGTGAGCCTAGGCCGCCTTCCAGGTTCCATGACCATATTTTCAATCTATGTACATTCAGGAGTAATATGGTCAGTATTACGTCCATTTTTTAGCGTACGCATAACCTACAGTTTATAACTGGTTGCGAACAGCTAAGCAGAACCTGTAATTTGTATAAATATTTTTTACACATTATTTGACATTGACAGAAGTTGAACTCACGTGCGTGCCATTGCTTAGTGGTCAAACAGCAGGTACAAAATAAATATGTATATATTTAAAAAAAAAAAAATTGAATAGGGTCTCAAATGAAACCTCTTAATGCGTGGAAAACAAACAAATTTTTCCTATTTTCCAGAAAAATGCATGTAAAAATCTGAAACAGATCTCAATAATGTACATTGATGGGAACCGGAATAGTTCAACAGGAATTTTTGATCAGATTGGATTTGGAAAAATATCGATTTTTGGGTCATTGAAAAACATAATATATTTTTTTAAATTTGTTGTGTAGTATCAAAAAAAGGTCTTAAGAGATAGATTAAGAAACAGAATATTGTTTTTTTAAATTTCTTTATTTTAACACTTTGGTCAAAATATGTCAAAATTCAAATATATACAATGATGGGAATCGAAACAGTTCAACAAGAATTTTTGATCAATGCAGTTTTAATAAGATGAATATTTGCGATGCTATGGAGAACGCCAAGTAATAAATTTTTAAAATTGACTGTGGTATAAAAAAAAAGATCTTAAGACGTAGATTAAGGAGCAAAAAGTAGTTTTTTAAAAGATCTTTATTTTATTTTTTTTCAAAAATATTCTAAAAAAATTACTGTCCCGCTCCTTTTAACCCGGAAGGGTTAAACTAAAAATCTGAAAAATTCTAAGTAATGTACATTGATTTGAACCGGAAACGTACGAAAGGAATTTTTGATCAGATTACGTTTTTGGAAAATATTCCAGTTGTGTTTTTGACAAAAAAAATATTTTTTTTAATTCATGGCTAATAATGTTACGAATTTTTTGTATTTATGGCTAAGGCAGTGTATGTCATCTTTTGAAATAAAAAAATTAATAAAAAATGTTTAACAACTGAGAACCGAATTCATGTGTGCAATCTCCGCCTTCTATTATGCTTCACGATTCAACCTATTGTTCAAATTATTTTAATTTTTAAGGTATCAAAGAGGAATAAATCATTTATAGTAATGAAATACTTATAAAACAAATAACACATTGTTAATAGTGAGAAATATGTAATATTGTAATATTGAAATGTTACTGGTCACATTAAATTTTTAATAGCTAAACTAAAAATTGTGTAAAGTGATAATAAAAGATTATAAGAAATTATAAAAGTGTGCAAATGTTAAAAAGTTCCATTCTTTCATAATCATAACATTTGATTTTAAATTGCCATTTTATGTTGATGTTAATCAATTTTCTCGTCATGTCCCAGTTTTACATATATTATAAACAAATAACATTTATAAAAAATGTAATTGCTATAATAAAATTTTAAAAACATAAAAAACAAACTAACTTAATATTTTCTCCAAAATATGACTCATCCAGAAATTATTGGGTCAAAATTCGCACACACGTATATCTGTTTAGAATGTGTATTTTAAAATACTGTTACTTTCAGATATATAGTACCTATATAAGGTTATATAATGGTCAAATATTTCGATAGACTTTTCATCAAATGAACTTGAATAAAGCCTCATTTATAAAAGAGCCTACAGACGGCGTGGCAAGTCACGACCAATGTTTACACTTGTCTAGCTCCGCGGATTGTATGTATGAGCAACAAGTCACAGCCAACGTACGCTGGGCTTGGCGCTGGTCGACCCAAGGAGTTTGACCAACACCGGTGCAGACTTGTATATGCATTTAGCACCATACACACGACGCTCATACACTTGTCATCACTTCAGTCTAGAGTGTTGTGCTCAAAAGAAGGTTATAACCATTTTTACTTAATTATGAAGTCTACTTAAAGTAAAAATATTTTTTTTTATACTTTTAATCTAATTTAAACATCAAAAGCAAGGTCGAAGCTGCGACCATAACCTCACTTGCACTGTCAGACGCCATTTTACAAACGTTGGCCCATGTTCGCTATTGCACGTGGCCAGCACTGATGCTTCATTGACACATCGTTTGTATGGTACGTCAAGTGGCCGCCAGTGCTACATGTTACGGCCAGCGTCAAAACTAACGTTGGCGAAAGCTGTCACAGTCTGTAGGCGCTATAATAGATACATAGCACAAGCGTAACATAAAAAAAAACAGGAATTTCTTTGTTCTGTTTATTAGATACAGATGTTCAGAACAATGTTTCATCTTTATGCACAAGCTATGCATTACATTTTGGAACTATTATAAACGCAGCTTTAAGCCTCATTTATAATAGATCTATAATAGCATAAGTGCATGGCATGAAAAAAAGAGATTTCAATATGTATTGTATGTTTATTATAAACTGATGTTCGTACTGATAAGATATTTCAAGTGTATAGGTAGCGTTCTCCATAGCATCCCAAATATCTTAAACTACAGTAAACAGAAAAAAACTGTTTCGTCATTCTAAACAACTTATCTAATATAAATTTTTATTGAAAAGTAAATAATAGATAAGTGAGATATTTTAAGACTTTAATTTTAAAATATTGATTTTTGACATTGAAAAAATTGACATTTTTCGAAAAACTCATCTGATCAAAAATATCTGTTCAACTAATCCGGTTCCCATCAATGTTCATTACGGAGTTTTTCAGATTTTTAGATCAATCACACTAGGAGATAAGGTGGGGGACACAAGTTTTTTTTTCACATTAGCAAAAATCCAATAAAAAAAAAATATTTTTCAAAAATAAAAATTTGTTTGTTGATCCACGCATTTGGTATGCTACTCAAAATTTAAAAAAAATATTTTTTTATTAAATATATAATTGTTTATATTTATCTCGGGATGTGTTTTTTTGAACTCAGTATTTTCCTATATGTGGGTCAAAGAGTTGTATAAGTATGCCAAATTTTAAAATCTATGTTAAGCCGTTTGGCTACAATTTCTACCGTACAGTCAGACACATGAGTTTACGTTATAAGGGTTTTTTGGTGGTCATACACAAAACCCTAAAAGATAAAAAGAATACAAAACATTTCACTCTAACAATTATTTTTAATATTTCATTTAAATAATTAGTATAAATATGGATTATAATCTTACACACAGGTAGGCGAATCTTGGCTACTAAAATAGAAATAAA